>SJYX01002054.1:0-48161 GCA_006410675.1 Oreotragus oreotragus
TCTTTGCATTGATTGCTAAAGGCTTTCTTATCTCTTCTTGCTATTCTTTGGAACTCTACATTCAGATGCTTATATCTTTCCTTTTATCCTTTGCTTTTCGCCTTTCTTCTTTTCAGTGCTATTTGTAAGGCTTCTCCAGACAGCCATTTTGCTTTTTTGCATTTCTTTTCCATGGGGATGGTCTTGATACCTGTCTCTTGTACAATGTCACGAACCTCTTTCCAAAGTTCATCTGGTACTCTATCTTTCAGATCTAGGCCCTTAAATCTATTTCTCACTTCCACTGTATAATCATAAGGGATTTGATTTAGGTCATACCTGAATGATCTAGTGGTTTTCCCTATTTTCTTCAATTTTAGTCTGAATTTGGTAATAAGGAGTTCATGATCTGAGCCACAGTCAGCTCTTGGTCTTGTTTTTGTTGACTGTATAGAGCTTCTCCATCTTTGGCTGCAAAAAATATAATCAATCTGATTTCGGTGTTGACCATCTGGTGATGTCCATGTGTAGAGTCTTCTCTTGTGTTGCTGGAAGAGGGTGTTTGCTATGACCAGTGCATTTTCTTGGCAAAACTCTATTAGTCTTTGCCCTGCTTTGTTCTGCATTCCAAGGCCAAATTTGCCTGTTACTCCAGGTGTTTCTTGACTTCCTTCTACTATGGCTCCTCTGAAACCCCAATCTACAATTTCAGTTTAATTCCTCACTGCTTCCTTTTCAAAGATTCCCTTGTTGCTCAGCTGGTGAAGAATCTGCCTGCAATGTGGGAGACCTGGTTTCCATCCCTGGGTTGGGAAAATCCTCAGGAGAAAGGAAAGGCTACCTACTCCAGAATTCTGGCCTGGAGAATTGTATAGTCCATGGGGTCACAAAGAGTCAGACATGACTGAGTGACTTTCACTTTCCTTTTCATGGTTCTTGTGTGTCCACGAATTAGGCAGAGATGAACTGCTTTCTGATTCTTCAACATGTCTACTGATTTCCTGACTCAAGTCTTTGTCTTCATAACTTTCAAGCCTAAAATTTATTCACTGAGATGTTCATTGTAGGTTAGAGCAAAAGAAAATACAGCCTCTGCAATCAGACCTGAGATTAATTCACAAATATCTATTAACATGGGTCATATTTGGCAAGTTTCCCAAACTTCTCTGAGCCTTCATGTCCTCACCTGTAAGTTGCAGACAATACTAGGGAATGATGCTAGACAGTTGGAGAATTTGTGAGCATATGCTCACAAATAATTTTGTACTATGCATGGTACCCAGTATGTACCCCACTTCCAGGACCCGGGTAAGCCAGAGACTCATTCTAACAGTTGTATACCAGGAGTGCTTGAAAATTTCAAAGAAAACTGTATTCCATCATTGTTCAATTGTTAAGTCATGTCCTACTCCTTGCAACCCCATGGACAGCAGCACTCCAGGTTCTCCCGTCCTTCACTCATATTCATGTGGTATGGATGTGATGCTATCTAACCATCTAATCTTCTGCTGCCCTCTTCTTTTGCTTTCAGTCTTTCCCAGCATCAGGGTCTTTTCCAATAAGTTGGCTCTTTACCTCAGATGGCTAAAGTATTGAAGCTTCAGCTTCAGCATCAGTCCTTTCAAAGAATATTCAGAGTTGATTTCCTTTAGGATTGACAGGTTTGATCTCCTTGCAGACCAAGGGACTGTTAAGAGTCTTCTCCAGCACCATAATTTGAAATCATAAATTCTTCAGTGCTTAGCCTTCATTATGAACAAACTTTCACATTTGTACATGTTTACTGGAAAAACCATAGTTTTGACTATTGACCTGTGTTGGCAAAGTGATGTCTCTGTTTTTCAATATGCTTCCTTGGCTCATCATAGTTTTTCCTCCAAGGAGCAAGTGTCTGCTAAGTCCACGGCTGCAATCGCTGTCCACAGTGATTTTGGAGCCCAAGAAAATAAAATGTCACTGCTTCTATTTTTCCCCATCCATTTGCCATGGGGTGATGGGACCAGATGCTACGATCTTAGTTTTTTTAATGTTGAGCTTCAAGCCAGCTTTTTCATTTTCCTCTTTCACCCTTATCAAGAGACTCTTTAGTTCCTCTTCGTCTTCTGCCATTAGAGCGGTATCACGTGAGCATGTCTTTTTTTTCTGGGCCATGCGCTACACAGGTCTTAGTTGCCTGACCAGGGATCAAACCTGCAACCTCTACATAGGAATTGAGAGTTTTAACCACTGAATTTCTGGGGAAGTCCTAACAGATCTCTATTTTGAATACAGATGAGTGTCAGGTGAAAATGTTGTGTGTTTTTTGTCAGGAAGCCGTGCATTTCTCAGACAGTTATACATGAAGCATTGTGACTTCTTGGGTTCAGTGACGTATGATTCATCATGCGTTTTGAAGAGAGTTTGACACTTTATAGACAGTGCATTTGAGACCATCTGAAGGCTGCACACAGCCACATGTGCATGACCAGCAGTGGATTTGCAAGCCACCATGCACTTTGTGAAGATCTGCATTTTGAACCCACCTGGGTGACAAGCTTTAATATCACTCTGGTGGTAAATATATCTTCAATCCCCTGTTAGTTACCGATTTGTCTTCTGTGGCTGCAGCCAAAATATTTAAATTTGGACTTAAGCTGAAAAATCCATGACATAATGAAATTCTTTCATTAATCCTTAATAGCTTTGTCTGATCTCCATACCTATAAATCTGTGCATGTATGTACATATAAATTTCCTTTTGGGAACATAGAGATTAAAAATGTTAAAATAGCTATTTTTATAGTCTTTTTGTTTTAATTTAATTTCCTCTATTTCCTATCAGTTCCCTTTCCATGGAGATGTCATTGAAAGAAAAAAAAAATTACAACAGAAAATATGGAGCCAGAAAAAAATATGCTGTAGTTTTTTCTTTCAGTGAAAGTAAAACTCAAATCTCTTCAAATTAGAGAGAGAAATGTAATTGTGGCAATGACAGGAACACATTCCTTTGTTCCTAGCACATAGCTGATCTAATCTCCCTGGCCTTCTGAAAAATGGCTTTGGCCACATGACTGAGTTCAAGCCCAGGCCCGGAGCCACACTGAACCAAGCACCTGAACTGCATTCACTGTGTGACTCTTCCCCTTTCACCTATGAAATTCAAGTCAACCACATCTTGAAAATTGAAAATCTGAGTCTCCCCTAATATTGAATAATTTACAAACATCCCAAATCAGTGGCCAAGGCAGCGAGCAATTGATCTCAATATTAACAGTCTATTGGATTATGAACATCGATAGTCAAAATAATGTATAGGTCATCTACTAAATACTATTGATGGATTCAGCAATGTTACTACAGATAGTGGCCCCAGAGACCAAAATAAACAATTAGAAAAATGATACTATTTTCATAGCCCATAATTATAAAGTGTCTAGAAATTAAGCTACTGGAGTATGTGCAGTTTTGCAGAAGAATGTGCAAACATTATTGATATAAAATTTAAAATAACTTGTTCTTGGGCCGTCTAAGCCCAATACACATTGAAGTTTAAAAGAGAAAATAGGAGACAATAACAGATACAGAAACAGAGAGGCAGCGAGACAGACAGGAGCAGGGGCTCTGTAATATCACATGATATTGGTAAACAGGTCAGTTACCAAAAGGTTCTCAGAACTTTTGCTCTTAGGAGGGAAGATGAGTGAGAACTGAGTTTGGGACAAACGTAGATAATGATGGATGTTGCTCCTACTTAGACTACCAGGGCCTTTTTCAGAATGAAAGAGGTCAGTGGAAAGCTCTTAAAAAACAGGTTGAGTACTTTTGGGTCAGCACTGAACTCCATGCCATGATTCCTCCAAAGTACCTCAGTTGCTCTGGCAATCTAACTGGCACATGGAATAGACCCGGGGCAAAGTCCTCCAGACCAATAATCAGAGAGGAAGCCTCTAAACTTCAAGCCACACCCCACCCTCAATACAGGAGAGCTTCCTGGGGCAGTGGGTTCACTTCTTAACCAAGCAATGGAGACACAGACAGAGAGAACAAGAAGAGAAAAGTCGAGGCTGGGATAGAATGTCCAACTAAGGGATGGCTCCCGGTTACTCTCCTCTGTAACAAACAAGATGGTCCTCTGCCTCATCACCTTCTGTGAAGCTCTCTTCCAGCTTAACTCCCCAGAAGCTCAGCTCCACACGCAAAGGCTCTTCCATTTTGCAGAAAGAACATGTACACATAACCTCCCAGGGCTGAAGTTATGGGCTCTTCTGAGTTCTGCAGTGTTGACAACTGAATGCTCTGTGCTCCAAAGGGTTTCTACCCATGCACTCAGAGCAGGCTTCCCCCAGGGAATGCACTCACCTCTGAGTGTGCTGCCCTTAGCCACAGTCCTCATTAAAACCCTAAACTCCAAGGAGCCATTTCAACATCCCGCTGTGGTCACAGTGACACACTCTCATCAAGAGAGACAAACTCCTCTGGTGAACTATTTGGACTTTATTCTGATTTCCAAGAAGAAAATGAATGTGGCCCCATGGATCTTCCAAGGTTCTAGAAGCAGAAAGTCTTGGATTTCCCCTCTGGCTGGCTTTGCCTTTCACTGGCAGGATAGCTAAAGGAAGTTCCCTAATTCTTGCCTCAGTATCTTCAATTTTCAAAAGCAAAGCATTGGGCCTCTCTGACCCTTGGTTTATTCATCTAAATAAATGGGATTAATATCATCTACTTCATAGTGGCTAATGCAAAAGTAAATTCAAATCATGCCATATAAATTGTAAAGGACCGAAAACTTAACACCATTACTGTCATTATTTGATTATAGATTCATTTTTCCTATCCCTCCCTGATAATGTTCTCTTCTCAACTCATCAAAAGGTTGAGAAAAAGTAAAGCTGCCCCATCCGCAACCTTGAGTTTTGAGGAAAAAAATAAAAGAGACAGAGATTGAGGACTGGAGAGTCCCTAAAACTTTTAAAAGTCTGGTGTTTTCCAATTTTCTTAGATGAAATAGAGCAAGATTAGCCCTTAAAAAATTAAAGCTTTTCCTCTGGCTCCTTCACAATGGAGCAGCTGTGAGGAAACCTGACTAAATTACTTTTTAATTGGCAAAACAATAAATCAGGGAACATGTATTCCATCGATACTACAGAATGACGCCATTGGATCTAGAAATGAACCACTGAGTGTGGCATTGTTTTCTCTTTACTGGTATTTGTCTTTTTCACAAGTTTTTAGGAATAGAAACACTACAGATGAATAAACACAGAAAGCCACACGCTGGTCCTGGAATAATAATTTGACATTTGAATCAGATGACAAAATCACTGAGCTATATATTTATTCATTTTTAGTTGTGCTGGCCTTTATTACTGTATGAGGGCTTTCTTCAGTTGAGGAAGTGGAGGCTACTCTCTACGCATGGTGTGCCAGTTTCTCGCTGTGGCAGCTCCTCTTGCTGCAGATCACAGGCTGTTAGCACATGGCGGCTCCTCTTGCTGCAGATCACAGGCTGTTGGCACATGGGCCTCAATATTTGCAGCACGTGGGCCCAGTAGTTGTGGCACAGGGTCTAGCTACTCCACAGCATGTGGAATCTTCCCAGACCAAGGATTGAGCAGGATCCCCTGAACCAGAAGGCAGATTCTTACCCACTATTCCTCCAGGGACATCCTCCTTGAGCTTTAATTCAACCCAGGATTGAAACATTTCAGAAATGGTTTTCACTATTCTAAGAAGGTCATTATCAGACCTGATGGTATTTGTTAAGAGCTCAGTGATTCAGGAGATCCAACCAGTACATCCTAAAGGAGATTGGTCCTGGGTATTCATTGGAAGGACTGATGTTGAAGCTGAAGCTCGAATATTTTGGCCACCTGATGGGAAGAACCAACTCACTGGAAAAGATCCTGATGCTGGGAAGACTGAAGGCAGGAGGGGAAGGAGATGACAGAGAATGAGATGGTTGGATGGCATCACCGACTGAATGGACATGGGTTTGGGTAAACTCCTGCAGTTGGTGATGGACAGGGAGGCCTTGAGTGCTGTGGTTCATGGAGAAGCAAAGAGTAGGACATGACTGAGCAACTGAACTGAACTGAAGTGATTCAGAGGACCAATCAAATATTATGACAGTTCTGGTCTGAGCCTGGATTAAGAGGCACAAAATGACTATGGGAAGATCATGTCATATCATTCTGATCATTTGTGCAGTGCATTATAGCTTATAAATGACCTTCACATTCATCCCATAATTCAAGCCTTCCAATGGCCCTGGGGAATAGAAAGGAAGAATATTGGAATCCCCTTCTTAGAGATAAGGAAACTGAAGCTCAGATCATTTTCAAGGCTTACTTAAGTATACCCAGCCTAGAAAGGGGCACAATTGAGACTGAATTTAAGGTTTTTCAGACTTCAAATTCTAGGAGAATATTATTGCCAAGTTCTTCCATTTTGCAAAGAGAACATGAACCCATGACTGCCTGCTTCCCCCCACCCCCCAACAGGTGAATTGCATGGGTTATTTGAGAACAGAGCTCAATACTGCAAAACAGAATATGATGATACCAAAATGGTCATAATACCAGGATAAAAGATCCAGGAAGAACATTTCAAGAACCAAATAGTTAGAGACCAAAAAGAGAATGCTTAATTTTGAAGTATAGACTTTGCAAGAGGGCTGCAAAGACTGGTGGGGAATTTAACTTCATGTACTTTAAGAGCATTATTTAACTCCTCAGTGATAAAATGAAGATAATTGCTCCCACCTCATCTGATAAATGAGGAAAGCAGTTTCTACCTCATGAAGTTACTGTGAGGATTTTACAGGATAACTAAATCATTTTGCTCCTGGAGGAAGACTTGGCAACCCACTCCAATATTTTTGCTGGGAGAATTCCATGGGCAGAGGAGCCTGGCAAGTTAGTCCATGGGGTCACAAAGAGTCAGACGTGGCTGAACATGCACCCACTCAAATCACTTGGATGCACACCTAACACTAACAAAATATTGTAAATCAGCTACACGCTCAGTTGTTCAGTGATGTCTGACTCTTTGTGACTCCATGGACTGTAGTTCACCAGGCGCCACTGTCCATGGAATTTTCCAGGCAAGAATACTGGAGTGGTTTGCCTACTCCAGGGGATCTTCCTGACCCAGAGATTGAACCTGTGCCTCTTGCATGCATGGCAGGAAGGTTCTTTACCACTAAGACATTTGGGAAGCCCAAATCAGCTATGTGAAGTCCAAGTCACTCAGTCGTGTCCCACTGTTTGTGACCCCATGGACTATACAGTCCATGGCATTCTCCAGACTAGAATACTAGATTGGATAGCCTTTCCCTTCTCCAGGGGATCTCCCCAATCCAGGGATGGATCCCAGGTCTCCCGCATTACAGACGGATTCTTTACCAGCTGAGCCACCAGGGAAGCCCAAGAATAGGAGTGGGTAGCCTGTCCCTTCTCCAGGGATCTTCCCAACCCAGGAATCAAACGGGGGTCTCGTTCATTGCAGGTGGATTCTTTACCAACTGAGCTATGAAGGAACTTCAATAAAAACAAAATTTTAAAGATACGTGCTTGTGCACTTACAATAAGGATCAGTATTATAGCTCTTATTTTTATTTTGTTTGTTTCCTAATTAATTTTTATTGGAGTAGAGTTGTTTTACAATATTGTGGTAGTTTCTACTGTACCTCAAAGTGAATCAGCTATACACATGCGTATACCCTCTCTTTGTTTTATGTCCTTTCCCTTTATGTCATGGAGGCTCTTAAAAGATCATTCATATGAAGCGAGCACAATGAGTCATCATTCTTCTTTAGGGCAAATGGCTTAAGAAGTCCTTCACCTGGCCTTTGGGTTCTGCTTCTCAGTGTACTCAAGTACCAGAGAATAAGGTATCTACTTACACAAAAGTGAAAGGTCTGCTGACTCCAGAGTCTAAGACAAGTTACCAGGAATATGGGAGTCCAGTTGGAAAGATCAGTTGGTGCTACCTGGTGGAGATCCTTGTGCCAGAACTTGGGCTCAACTGAGCAGGCAGTACACTGAAGGTTTTGGGATAATGGAGTGCCATTCCCCAAGCCATGCTTCAGGAAGATTCATCAGGCAGCCAGTTTGGGAATAGAGGGATCCACTGGAACTTTGTTGATGGACTCCACCCTAAGGGAGAGAAGAAGGACTCAACCATAAAAGCTGGAAATCATGCCTCACAAAGGCAACAAGGGGCCAGGGGCCACAACAAAGATTAGATAAAACTCAAAGCTGGACTCATTTTGAACATTTAGTCAGTTTTCAAAATTGTGGTTCAAACAACACCAGACCAGGTACCAAACAGTCACCAATGTCGCATGTGTTTGTGGTTGATTTTAAACATCAGTTTTTAATACTCCCTCTTATCCTTTGTGGCCATCTTCAGGTGATTAAATTCTATCTGGCTTCCTCTGGACTCAGATAGCAATACCTTATCAGTCCCATTCTGCCTTTGCTGGAGTTGCTGGCTGTTTCACAGATTGTGTCTTCCTTTTGTGCCTGAAAGGCATTCATAATGGCTCCATCTTCCCCTACCCCTGCCTCTTTGTCTTCCATCCCTTAATCCATGCCCACTTCCAGTTTTCAACTTTCTTGGCTGAAAAGCTGTCCTTTTGTGCCCTGTTTGGCTTTCTCAATACTCCTTGATTTCTTTTCACTGCCCCTTATTCACATTGACCCTTTTTGTGTTTTCCTGGCATAGCTGTTGCTTGATGGCATTCATCACCTCTGAGTATAGAATCATTTATCCATCATGCATCCTTTCTTTCCTGTTGCAGTTCACTCAATGTTACCCTTATTTCCTCTTGATTCTGCTCTACTGCAGTCTGACTTTCCATTATTATTCTTATCAGCAGCCTGTTATTTATAGAGTGCAGAAATAAGATAAGCTCTTTCTAATATAGATGGGGCATAAGCAATGTGGCCAGGAATAAGAAATGTAAAAAGGAAGACAGAGCTACAAAACAACAGAGCTAGAGGGGTGTTGCTGATGGCTGGATGAAAAATGAATCGCAGAAGGAATTAGGGGTAAAAAAGTGAAATTTCAGCAGACATAGTTATCTTCCAGGGAAGAGGGTGAGAAAATGATCACTGCTGGTTCTCTACTCTGTGCTGAGCACTGTGTGAAATCCTGTGGGAGAATCATTTCACGGCATCTTTGCCCTAAACTATGAGGCAATATTAGGGCTTCCCTGGTGGCTCAGACAGTAAAGTATCTGTCTACAGTGTGAGAGACCTGGGTTCAATCCCTGGGTTGGGAAGATACCCTGGAGAAGGAAAAGGCAACCTACTCCTGGGCTGCCATCTGTGGGGTCACACTGAGTCGGACATGACTGAAGCGACTTAGCAGCAGCAGCAGCAGCAGCAGCAGCAGCAGCAGCAGCAGCAGCAGCAGCCNGTTGGGAAGATACCCTGGAGAAGGAAAAGGCAACCTACTCCTGGGCTGCCATCTGTGGGGTCACACTGAGTCGGACATGACTGAAGCGACTTAGCAGCAGCAGCAGCAGCAGCAGCAGCAGCAGCAGCAGCAGCAGCAGCAGCCAGTACTCTTGCCTGGAAAATTCCATGGGTCAAAGAGCCTGGTAGACTACAGTCTATGTGGTCATGAAGTCAGACATGACTGAGCAACTTCACTTTCACTTTCATGAGGCAGTATTAGCCCTGCCTTATGGATGAAGAAACTGAAGCTTAGAGAAGTTAATTTACTGTATGAAGCAGAGCCTACACACAAATGCAAAGATTATAAAAATTTAAAACATTCATTGGCAGGTATTTAGCGATATCTCATAAAGGTTAAACGCTTACATCCATTCATTCAGTATTCCTATGTCTGGGAGTCTATCATAAAGAAATATTTTGAGATTCAGAAAAATATTTAGGTACAAACTGCTCATGGGATCGCTATTTGTAATAGTGTAATTCTATCACAGTCATATATCTAGAAAAATACTAAAGTAAGTAATGGCATATGCAATCAAAGAAATATGATGAAAATATTTTGAAGCAGAAAAAATTGGAAAGTTGCTATATAAAAGTGTAAAAAATATAAAATAGATGTATATATATGTGCAATGGAAAAGATTAAATATAAATAAAATATTAATGTTTTATTGTATGTGTTCTTCTATGATTTACTTTCTCATACTTCAAAACATAGTCATCTTTGGGCTTCCCAAGTGGCACTAGTGGTAAAGAATCAACCTGCCAGTTCAGGAGACTTAGGAGATTTGGGTTCAATCCCTGGGTGGGGAAGATCCTCTGGAGGAGGACATACATGGCAACTCACTCTAGTATTCATGCCTGGAGAATACCATGAACAGAGGAGCCTAGTGGGTGGCAACCAGAGGGTCAAAAAAGAGTCAGAGACAGCTGAAGCACTTAGCATGCACTCATATTCATCTTAGAAACCTGAAAAGGCCACGAAAGTGAAAAGAGTGGGTAGAAAATGCCAGCTCTGAGCTTCCTACTATTTAACTTTCTTTAATTTTCATAACATGAGACAGACAAATATTTTTGTGTATAGTTTTATGACCAATCTAGATAGCATATTCAAAAGCAGAGACACTACTTTGCTGACTAAGGTCCATCTAGGCTATGGTTTTTCCAGTAGTCATGTATGGATGTGAGAGTTGGACTGTGAAGAAGGCTAAGCACTGAAGAATCGATGCTTTTGAACTGTGGTGTTGGAGAAGACTCTTGAGAGTCCCTTGGACTGCAAGGAGATCCAACCAGTCCATTCTGAAGGAGATCAACCCTGGGATTTCTTTGGAAGGAATGATGCTGAAGCTGAAACTCCAGTACTTTGGCCACCTCATACAAAGAGTTGACTCATTGGAAAAGACTCTGATGCTGGGAGGGATTGGGGGAGGGAGGAAAGGGGATGACAGAGGATGAGATGGCTGTATGGCATCATGGACTCGATGGACGTGAGTCTGCGTGAACTCCGGGAGTTGGTGATAGACAGGGAGGCCTGGCATGCTGTGATTCATGGGGTGGCAAAGAGTTGGACACAACTGAGCGACTGAACTGAACTGAACTTATGATTTTATAATTCTCAGTTTGAACAATTTGAAAAACATATTGAGAAAAGGAAGAAAAAAATTCTCTTAATTTTACTATCCTAGATGACCACCATTAAATCTTTAGACTATTTTTCATACATTTCATTGCATTATTTCCCACATGCAATCCAGTGAAGAGAACAGAATTTTAAGGCACAGTAATTTTTTAAATAAAATTTAAATTCTAGTTTGAGAAACATTGTATTTAGTAAATATTATGTGTTGATTGTTTTATTTATATTTCTTTATTTCACTTACTGATATGTCCTAGATTAATATTTTATTGAAATAGATTATCAAATGGGGCTTTCCTGGTGCCTCAGAGAGTAGGAACTCTGCCTACAATGTGGGAGACACAGGTCTGATCCCTGGGTTGGGAAGATCTCCTGGAGAAAGGAATGGCTACCACTCCAGTGTTCTTGTTTGGGAAATCCCATGGGCACATGAGCCAGACAGGCTAGAGTTGGACACGACTAAGCAATAAACACTTTTAACACTTCCATACTATTAAAATAATTAACTTGGCATTTCTTTTTTTGTTGTTTAACTGCTATGCAAAACTTTGAAAAAGAAATGAGTCTCTTATAAGAGTTAGGAATTATATTTTGTTTCTAGTGACAGAGATCTGAAATTGCAATGGCTTAAGTACTCTTGCCTGGAAAATCCCATGTGTGGAGGAGCCTGGTGGGCTATTGTCCATGGGGTCACTAAGAGTTGGGCATGACTGAGAGACTTCACTTTCACTTTTCACTTTCATGCATTGGAGAAGGAAATGGCAACCCACTCCAGTGTTCTTGCCTAGAGAATCCCAGGGACAGGGGAGCCTGGTGAGCTGCTGTCTGTGGGGTCACACAGAGTTGGATATGACTGAAGCAGCTTAGCAGCAGCAAGCCAAATAAGCACTATTTTTCTTTTACAAAACACCAATATCAGAAGTTGTCTGTTCATAGGAGACACAGTAGTATCAGACACCTGAGTGCCTTCTGTCTTTCTGCTCTGTTTCTTAGCACTTGGATTTTCAACCTTAAGCTTTTTTCATGGGTAACTGGTGCTCTGGATTTATATCAGTGCTTCAGGAAGGAAGAAGGAAAATGAGAGAAGGATGAAAATGATATTTGCCAGCTGAGTCAATGTCTTTAAAGAACTTTTGACCTATACTTATATGTCACTGTCCGTCTCTATGTGCAAGGGGGTATGAGAGTCTTCATTTAACTGGTTACATTGACAAAGCTCAGAGGCTGTTTGATAAGATGTGACATAGATATTGTGTAGGCAATTATCAGGTTTACCACAGCTCTTAACCTTTTCTTCAGTACCATATCCTTTCCCACTGTGAATGTATATTTAAATGTATGAAATAGCATTCTAAGTAATATCTTTAAATTCTTGGTATTAAAAAAATGAAAAGCTCTAAGGGAGCTCTCAGCATTCTTGGGTCTAGATTTTGGTTTCACAGAAACTGCTTCACTGGTTGAGGATGGAGGGGTTGGAGGCAAAATAGACTAATTCTTTGATTATTAACTAATTAGTAAATTAATTCAACAAACATATTCACTACTCACTATATTTGGGCATGATATAATTTTGGAAGATAATTACTATGTTGGTATAATGTTTTACAGTTTATAAAGGGCTCTCCTTTACATTTTCCCATTTAATCCTGATGCTACAGCCACAGGTAGGAAACAGGCATTGCATCCATATGCTATAAATGATTTTGAGGAACATAAAGTTCAATAAGACGTGAAACTGTAAAATCACTATGGTAAAACTCAGAACTTAAACTGGGCATTTCCATCTCTTGTGAACTCTAACTTTCCCGAATTTAGAAATTAGGATCTGGTGCTGATTAGAGAATCAAGGATCTCTCTCTCTTAAAATCTGGAATGTAAGTAGGTCACGAAGCACACAAGAAAGATCTTTTGAGTCACTAGGGTACCACTTCCCTATACATTCTCAGTCATGTCCATTGCGACCCCATGGACTGCAGCCCCACAGGCTTTCCTGTCCTTCGCCAGCTCCCAGAGTTTGCACAAACTCATGTCCATTGAGTCGATGATGCCATCCAACCATCTCATCCTCTGTTACCAACTTCTCCTAGCAGGAACATCTACAGTTTATCGAGAATATACAGTGTAATAGTTGTGTTCCATGCAGTTATTATCATTTGCAACACTTTTGACACCATTTCCTACCATATTTTAAAGGTGAAGTTTAAGTAAAATATCAGAGAATTCAAATATGAAAATAGAAAAAAAATTAGAATTTGAACCTAAGTCTGTTCAGAATAAAAGCCTACTGTTACCAATTGTTTTGGAAACAAAATAATTTTGATTGTGTTAATAAACTTTCCCGAATATTTTTCTGGGGAATTCATGGGGAATTTTATTAAAATATGACTTTTTATTGTAATTTAACAAATACCTTGAAACCACTGGGAAATACTTTGTCAGCTCTTTAGGAACTGATGAGGTTCTATTCTTTGAAGTAAATGCAATAGGATTCTAAATCTGTACTTTTTAGTTTTGTGATTGGCAATGTCTTCAGTATCTAGTACTCAGAAACTGAAAGTTCTCAGCAGCTTATAGTTACAACAATATGTTTTATAACTCTATGGAAAAGTGGATCTTTTGATGGTAGCTTCCACATGCTGGCAATCTTATTGAGATTATATACTTGATTAGTGAAGAGAAAATAACCCTTCCACATTTCATTCCTGTTGTAACTTCTTTTCTATGTTTGAGATCTACTCACAGACTTCCCTGGTGGCTCAGATGGTAAACTGTCTGCCTGCAATGTGGGAGACCCAGGTTCCATCCCTGGGTTGGGAAGATCCCCTGGAGAAGGAAATGGCAACCCATTCCAGTATTCTTGCCTGGAAAATCCAATGGACACAGTCCACAGGGTTGCAAAGAGTCGGAAAGGCTGAGTGACTTCACTTTCACAGTGTTCAAGGGGGTGTCTCTCTTATTGCCCTGGTGGCATTCNCCCTGGGTTGGGAAGATCCCCTGGAGAAGGAAATGGCAACCCATTCCAGTATTCTTGCCTGGAAAATCCAATGGACACAGTCCACAGGGTTGCAAAGAGTCGGAAAGGCTGAGTGACTTCACTTTCACAGTGTTCAAGGGGGTGTCTCTCTTATTGCCCTGGTGGCATTCTTGGAGTTGCCCACACCATCTGCCTTGAGTCCCCTCAGCACCACCTACCTCATAATGCCTGGCAAAATGCACAGTACTTGGTCAGCAGATGTTCAATATTGAGTGAATTGAAGCAATGTAATATTAGAGAGGACAACTAAATACATAAACAATATGAGAATCCATCAACATGTAAGGGGCTCAGAAGTCAACCTCTGGTCTGCTTGCTAGGAACACTACTCATTTAACTTTTTAGCTTTACAATATCCTGTTCTCATATTGTCTGCTCCATTTTATTTCTTATCTTTTCTCATTCTCTTTTCTTTACATTTCTCTCTTTTTCTCACCTCTCTTCATTTCATCCTCTGGTAATGTAAATCATCTACGTTTTACTGAACATTCATTTTATTAATATTGATTTCCCTTTAATTCCCATTATGCCTTTGAAATAAGGGAATTTTCCATCTTAGAAGAATAACTTGTTTAAATTTTAAATAGTTTCCTCAGGATCACACAGCTCTTAAGTGGCAGAGTCATTCAAACTCAGAATCACAATCATCTTTCTATAGATATGAAAGAACATAAAAGTGATTTCCTTCTCTATGAGGTTGGCTGAGTGGCGATCTCTGTCAGTATGGGCTCTTGAATCTTTGATATACCTTCAGGCTATTCTTTTTATTTTCCTGTTTAGTTGACTAACACTGCTTGGCCACAAAGCAATGAAAATTTCCTTCTGGCTCATTAGATATTAAGATGAGATCGTGGATGTTTTCATTCCCCTTTGGCAAAAATACATCAATACAAACATGCCCTCATAGAAATACCAAAGACGTTGTACAATAATCACAAGAAATACAATTCTGTCTTTAATTCCTCATCATTCTCTTCATATCAGATATTTATTGAATAGAATTCTGCACCCAATTGCAGAAATCATAATAGTTAAATTTATCCCTAATATTCTGGGATGGAAGTATGGCTCTGTTACTAATTAAATACTTCTGATGTGCCAAACAATTCTGACTTTTCTGCTCAGTGCCACTAACACTATCTGGAAGAAGACTGAGCCTTGCCAAGTAATACATAAATGCATACATAAAAATGCTGATCCCAATACCGTCAACTATCTCAATAATTGTATAAGCCTCTAAATCTCTGTATTAAGTAATATTTTGTATACAACTTAGAATGATTTGTAATTTCTTTATCGACTGTGGCTGATTGAATACATGGTGCCAGAAATAGGCAGTTGCCTAAGAAAATGCATCTCAATGCATCTATGGCTTAGTGAGTGGAAAGGAAACAGATGCTATGGGCTGGAAAGATGATGAGCATGTTCCATTGAGAAGATTGTAGCCCAAGGGAAGAACTGGTAAAACATAATATCAGTAATGTACGATAGCAGTTATTGATATGCCTAAGTATGTAAAAGAAAATTAATTCAGGAAAGAATCAATTGGGTCACAAGCACACACAACAGAAGAATAACAATTTGACACCTTGACTTGGAAGGAAAGTCAACTTCTTCTAAACTTAAAGTGTCTGGGAATAAAACTGAGAAGTCCTTTAAGTAACAAAGACTCATTAAAATTCATAGAATCCAGCATTGCTATATATATATATATATATATATATATATGCTGCTACTGCAGCTAAGTCACTTCAGTCGTGTCTGACTCTGTGTGACCCCATAGACGGCAGCCCACCAGGCTCCCCCGTCCCTGGGATTCTCCAGGCAAGAACACTGGAATGGGTTGCCATTTCCTTCTCCAATGCATGAAAGAGAAAAGTGAAAGTGAAGTCACTCAGTCTGTCCGACTGTTAGCGACCCCATGGACTGCAGCCCACCAGGCTACTCTGTCCATTGGATTTTCCAGGCAAGAGTACTGGGGTGGGGTGCCATTGCCTTCCCCGATATATATATATACACACACATATACACACATAGCAGATTAGGACCTCCCTCAACAGTTCAGTGGTAAAGAATCCATCTGCCAATGCAGGGGACACCGATTTAATCTTCAGGTCAGCCAGATCCCCTGGAGAAGGAAATGGCATCCCACTCCAGTATTCTGGCCTGGGAAATCCCATGGACAGAGAAGCCTAGAGGACTGCAGTCCATGGAATCACAAAAGAATTAGACATAACTAAACAACTGAATGGCAACACTACCAGGTTAAGGGTAAAGTCTTCTTATCCACTCCAGTACTCCTGCCTGGAGAATCTCATGGACAGGGGAGCTTGGCAGGCTACAGTCCATAGGGTTGCAAAGAGTTGGACACAACTGAAGCAATTTAGCATGCAAGCATGCATACTTCTTACTCAATTCTAATAGTTTAAAGTCACTATTAGCCAGAGAGAGAGAGAGAGAAGGAAGTGTAAGGTACAAGGTGTTATGGATGAAGAATAAGAAAAGTAAAGACTAGTTTAAAAAGTGTACTTAAAGAGGGAGTTTAGATGTGGTTTCTGGTACATGGAAGGCAATAGATCAGCATCTTACTAAGACATTGAACAAAAAGTATTTCTTAAAAAACAAATAGCCTTCAAGTAGTTGAGGGCAATAGAAAATATTGGACATCCTCTTATACACAAAAGAGATTCCAAGATAATCCATACCCACTTCAAATATGTCCAACATGTACTGGAATAAGAAGAATTCAGCAAAGTCAGGGTATAGAGCTTGATGATGGCCTAAGGAAGTCTCAGCTCCACTTAGAGATGAGAAGCAGTACTTGGTCAAGTAACGTTGCCACTCTCAGGACAGACAATCTCCATAATGTCCACCCAGTAGGATCCTATAACTGCTGTTGACCAGTACTTGTTACAGACCTTCTAGTTTTCCAATTACTGAAGCAAAAATTTTATTGCAGTCATCTGGGCCTATTCAAACTTGCCTTCTTGTAATTTGTGTGGGAGCAGACAAATTATATTTTTGTTGGATTCAGAGTAGCTGCATTCCGTACAGATGGCAAAGACTGTACCTAACCCAGAAATGATGTACTTTAAGCAAGGTAGAGTGACTGAATGAAATGTTTGGTTTTCCTCGGTGGGGGTCAAGCTGAATGCATTCTGTGGTTGAGGACTTATGTTTGGTGGCCCTCATGGTTTCCCTCTTCTGGTATTCACATTCTCTAATAATCTCCTTGCCTGGAGTGGGGGCAAGATTGATAACTTGCTTCTGATAAATAGAACAACAGCAATCATCAATAACCAAGAACAGAGGTGATGAAGTTCCAGTACCATAATCACATTACATTATATGGCAAGAATGATGAGACGTTCCTCCCATTGTTATGATATTTACATGACTATTATGTTACAGACACATTCTAGAATCTCGCTCAGTCTACTGCTGGCTTTAAAGAAGGAGGCTTCTATGAAGGATTGGGTTAATTTGCAGCATGTGGGATCTAGTTCCCCAACCAGGGATCGAACCCTGGCCCCCTGTCTTGGAAAATCAGAGTTTTAGCCGCTGGATTATCAGAGAAGTCCTGTGAATCCTTTTCCCACAGCAAGTGAATTTCACTGATGCCCTGCAAGAACAAGGAAGTAGACCCTTCTCGAGGTGAGCGTCCAGATGAGAACGAATCTCTGATCCTCCTCAGTCTTGCAAGAATCTGAACAAGGAATCCAACTAGGCTGTGCTTGAGCTCCTGAACCTACATAAAATTTGATATAGTGGTTTTATGGCTCTAGGTCTGTGGTAATTCATTAGGAAGTAACAGAAAACTCATACAGGTCGTGCTTGGATAGTCAGTGACCAGAAGGATAGATGGTGGAAGAAGGGGCTTTTCAGACCACCAAACGATTCACTGGCTTTGCTCATGGTTTAACATTATTATCGGAAAGGGATTCCAGTCAGGACCACATCGCCCATCACCTTTAATCAAAATAAGACCATGTGAACAGTTTTGGCTAATGTGATATTCCCAGAAATAATGTGTACCACCTCTGGGTTGAGGTTGTAACATGCCCTACATACCTTACACTTGGTCACTTCCTGTTGGATCATATGTACTAAAGATGGGGAATTCAAAGAAGGAAAGAGTCTGGATTCCCTTGCCACTGTGCTCCAGAAAACTACTTGAGACAGAAGCACTGTTAACCCACAAGTTATTGACTAATCCACGTGGATTCTAAAGTAAGAGAAAAATAAACTTGTCTTAAGTTAACCCAAAGATATGATTTTTCATTAAAGAAATTAGCCTCTTCTGATCCAGTAAGAACAAAAATATTTTTATTATTATTATTTTGGTAGAGACAATTTCTGGAATTAAAGTTATGGTATATAAATGACAGAGCTTATTGCTACTAGTGTATTCCATCTCCAAAGCTGAGCAAAAATGAAACCTTGCATCTAAGTTCATGAGTACATCAATAGAAAGTGAAAGTGAAAGTGAAGGCGCTCAGTCGTGTCCGACTCTTTGCGACCCGTGGACTGTAGCCCACCAGGCTCCTCTGTCCACGGGATTCTCCAGGCAAGAATACTGGAGTGGGTTGCCATTTCCTTCTCCAGGGGATCTTCCCGACCCAGGGATCGAACCCAGGTCTCCTGCATTGCAGGCAGACACTTTAACCTCTGAGCCATGCTATGGCCATTTTCTGGACCTATATATGCGGCTTTCAGAGTGAAAGCAATATGTATGTGCTCAGTTGCTTAGTCATGTCCGATTCTTTATGGCCTCAGGGATTGTAGCTCACCAGGCTCTTCTGTCCATGGGATTTCCCAGGCAAGAATACTGGAGTGGGTTGCCATTTCTTATTTCAGGGTATCTGGAACCCAAGACTGAACCCATGTCTCTTGTGTCTTCTGCATTGGTAGACAGATTCTTTACCCCTAGCACCACCTGGGAAGCCCATATATAGATCTATATAAACTAATCATATCATGCAATTGAAAATATGTAAATATCATAGCCTTTGGAAACTAACAGACTTGAACTAAAGCCCAGTTTTGAAAAGTAGTGTCTGACCTTGACAAAGCTATTTGACCTGTTTCTCATTTTTCCATCTTATAAATGTGCATGATATTTTAACATAGAACTATTGTGAGAATATAATGGCATGGAAAATATCAAGAAAAACACTTAGCTCTTGTCACTTAGAAGGTGACCAGTAACTGGTGGATCTCTTCCTTTCTCCCCTTTATGTATCATAAAATGTCAAACAGACAGTGGGCCATGTCAATTAGATAAGACTTCTTGAGGATATAACTGATAGGAGTTATGCATCAGAATTACATGCCTTTGAGATTTGCAATTATTTGCTGAAGCTGCCTGGAGAATCCCACGGTCAGAGGAACCTGGTGGGCTATAGTCCATGGGGTCTCAAAGAGTCAGACATGACTGAAGCGACTTAACAGCAGCAGCAGTTCCTACTATAGTTTTTAAGACAGTGACTTCAGAGCTTTCTGACATAACAAAGACTGTATTTACTTTGAAATCCCTGCAGCACTTTGATTATAAAAGAAAAACTGACAAAATTTTGTGTTTGGAATAATTACATCTTGACAAAATTCTCCAAAGCCCTTTCTGTCCATGTGTTTCTAACTTGAAAGTGAACATTCTGTGAACCTTAACAGCCATATCTGTTTGTGGTGTGTGAGTGAGTGTGTGTATCTGCAAATAAACTGAAACTGACATAGGTTTGTAGCATCAGCTTTGGAATTTAATGAATAATGTTTGGCCCCTCATTTCTTTCCATATACGGATTGTGCTCCCCAGCCTATATTTCTTTCATTTTGCTTTGGGTTCTTTTAACTTCACCACGTTGCTCCTCTCAGCTCATTGTATCTTCCTTATTTTTCATAGACTAGATCTTGTTTCCTTTTTTCTCCAAGCCACCCCTTAGGATTTCTACCTTTATTCACAGCTTTTGGTCCTACTTGTTTCTGCAATGGGATTAAAAACTGGCCTAGGCATGTGTGGTTTGGATTCTGGGTGTCCATGTCCATGGCAGAAAATTCTAACCATATGGGGATATTGGTATGGTTAATCATAAACCAAAGTGAATGCTGTAGAAGAAAGTTGAAATAAAATGGAAAGAGTTTATACCTACCAATTCTGAAGGGGTCAAGGTATGTGTTCGAAGTAAGAAAGACATAGAAAATATTTTATAAAGCTAGAAGAATAAATATTTCTTATTGGTCAAACTGCTCTAGGCTGTCCTACAGAGATTGTCTTCTCTTTGTATTTATAAGATTCACTGTTTCTATTCATAGATTAATTAGGATGTTAGTCGACATTGCCTGAAGAATTATGCCCTGGTAGCTGAAGAACTATGTTCTAGGTCTGGCTTCACAATTTATTAGCTGCATTATATCGCTCACATGGCTGAATTGCTTCCAATAGTTTAATAAAAGTATAGGAGCTCAAGCAATTCCTATCTCATGGAAAGATGGGGATTTCAGTAAGACAAAGCATTAGAACTGTTTGAAAATTCAAAACTGCTGAAGAAAAACTAAAGAGTATTGTTTGTGATATAAAATTGAATACCAGTAAAATGTTACTAACTCCACTCTAGATATGAAATGCTAGTTTTTCAACATATACTATTTTTTTAGGGAAGGATTCCATTTAGCATTTTATCAAGTGACTTTTTAACGTATAGGTTTAGGGGTATTTATTCAACACATGTTTGATGTCAGTAAGTGATTATTTTTCTCTCTGGACAAATTTACTAAACTTCCATTTCTTTCACATATCTGATAAGAAGCAGAAACTGCCATAAATAATCATTTCTCAGAACAATACTATAGTTGACAAGGTAAATGATATGATTTATCATTGCAAGAAATATCTGAATTCAATGTCTGATGTTGACACTCACAAAACGTTTGACTAAGTTGCCTACCCTCTCTGAATCTCAGTTTCTTCATCTGTAGAATGGAGATAAGAGAAGTTTGCTTAGAGGAGTTTCAAAAGACCCAATGACTTAAGGTACATTATGTAACACAGTGCTTCTCTTGGCACAAAGTAGATCATCAATAAATGCTTCTTCCTTTTCTCTCTCTCTGTTTCCAGGATTGATGCATTCTTAAAGGAAATACACAAGATGGCCCACTGCCTTGGTTTTGATAGGCTTTCTCTTTCTGTGACCAACTCTTACTTTAAGAATTAGAGATGCAGAGACAGTATTTCACAGAGAGTATCTGGAAAGGAAGGTTTCCTTTTTTTAAGTTAATATATTTTACAGAAACAATAGCCCTGGTTGTCCCTCCTTGTAATCCTCATGCCATCAGCCTACCTACAGATGAAAGGGCTTTCTCTATTTCAGAGCCAAAGGAAGACTGTTTGATGTCATTTTGAAAGTTTTTAAAGAAGAAGATGGAAGGGAATGTAGAAATAAAATAACAGCGGCTGACTCTTAGGAATAACAGAGTAGAACAATACTGTATTTCTGTTCACGGGAAACTTCACCATTCAAATGCATTCACTTTTCATAAAAGCACCTCCTCAATTTCAGCCCAAAACATTGAAAACTGAGCCTATTAAATCAGCACAAAAACACTTTTGAAAACATCTTTGGAAAAATACAATTTTGGCACAAAGAGATGAGAATCAACAAGGATGAAAAAATCAAAATGGAATTCAGAATGAGAGAGACAGCTCTCAGGTGGTTAGTTATTTGTGAAACTTTCAGAGTAGCAATCAAAGGGGAAACCTATACCCATCAGTACACATTGTTCTGTGGTGCCCTTGATTCACTCTTTCAAACATACAAGAAGTTGAGCAATTATAGGGGCCAAGGATCCTATTTTATAGAAAAGGGAGGACGTAGATTGGACTGTAGTTAAGGTATTTATCAAGAGACTTTCTCCACTCCTCTCTGCACTCTCAAACCCTCCCTCTTCTTTATATCCTCTTTGAATGTCCTACTGTATCTATAAAAGAATTCCCAGACCAATATGCTTGTCCAGGCTTTCTCTCTCTTTCAAACTCTGGGAGGAGGAACTATTTCCATTGTTAAAAGCAGTTTCATACAATAAGGAGAACATTTATCCTGGAAGCCAAAGAGCCTAGACTGAATCCTGGCTCTGGCACTTGCTACTTATAAAATCTTGGGCAAGGTTATTAAAATTCTTTTTGCACATATTTTATCATTTACACAATGGGGTTATTGTTAGTGTAATATTATCTAAGTTATAAGGATTTATAACTTCCTGGTGATTCATGACTTCCTGGTGGCTCACAAGATTCACGACTTCCCTGGTAGCTCAGACGGCAACGTGTTTGCCTACAACGTGGGAGACCCGGGTTCGATACCTTGGTCAGAAAGATCCCCTGGAGAAGGAAATAGCAACCCACTCCAGTTCTCTTACCTGGAAAATCCCATGAATAGAGGAGCCTGGTGGGCCACATTCCATGGGGTCGCAAAGAGTCGGACACGACTGAGTGACTTCACTTTCACTTTTATAATGGGAGGAAGCTCCGAGACTTTTCAGGGGAAGAACACAACAAGCAAAGAAAAGAGCTAGAACTAAAGGCCCAGAGGAAGAATGATCAGATAGGTCCAAGGAACAATGATGAGGCCAGTTTGGCTGGAGTAGTTTCAGCCAAGAGGCTGGGATTGGTCAAAGAAGAGCAGGTCAGCTGGCTAGGAGGAAGGGCCAGGTTTTGTAGGGCCTTGTGGCTGTTGTTAGAATTTGGGCTCTTACTTTCCCAGGATGAGTTGAGCAGAAGATGGATTCAGTCTGAGCTGTATTTTAACAGGATCAGTCTGGATGCTGTGCTCTGTGCTGATGGTCTGAGGATGAGATAAAAGCCATCGAGACAAGTTAGGACATGGAATAGTAACTTCAAATAGTACTATGAATGTTCACACTTCTATTTGAGATTTTAAATAAGATATTTGTTTTGGAAATCAAAGTCTGATTTCTCAGCTGAATAACTGAACTGAAGTAAAGCCTTTTTCCCCCTCTCTTGAAATAATACAGGTGATAGATATTTTTCTTCAAAGCTCTGTGTGCATCATCTGAAATGCAGCCAATGATTAAAGCTGGATTAAAATCCTGGCTGCCTTTTCCTCTGCTAACATTTGCTTTGTACTAAACGTGACTACTGGACAGAAAAAGGATTGGGATGATTGGGAAAAGAAATGCATAGCATTTTCAAGGGACTTGAATGATAAATTACTGAGCAGTCCCAGAATGCCAGTATCACATTTCAGATTGTCTTGCTTTGACTGAGGCAGCACCCAGGGTTAATCCTGTCACCTCAGGGTGTCTTGGAGGCAGAGTTTCACACTTAGAAGTGTCCAGGCATCTCTGTCTCTTGAGAGTGCCCTTCACTTGTGAAGGGCAAAAAAAAAAAAAAAAAGCCTTGCCACTGCCACCCTCCTCATCACTGAAGGCATGCCAAAGAACGAAGATGCTTCTTACTCCATTGGTTTCATTTAGGCACTTCTTCATCAACCATTTGAATGTCTGGTATTCCTTAGACACTGTGGTAGGCACTGTGGTATTGTGAGATTGAGTCCTGATATTACCAAGTCCCAGCTCCATCTGCTTGTGGCTTGATAGGCCAATCAATATGAGAGAAGAGATATTAAGGCTAGGACTATCACTTTATTAGGAAAGCCAGCTGGAAAGGAAGATGGCAGTATAGTGCCCCAAAATAACCTTCTGGTCAGGGCTTGGATGCCAGCTTCTTTTATGGGTCTGGGATGGGGGGAGGTGAGGAAACAAAATAAAATGACCGTTAAATTCTTGCAAATAGCTCCTAGAATGGCAAGCCCCAGGCAGGGGGATGTGTTAGCTTCACTTCCTTACAACCCTTCACAGGTGGGCAGGGTCAGGCTATCTTCTCATGCATCTAGCAAAGCCTTAGTCCTGGGGTCAGGCAGAAGTGGGGCAGGCAGGACCCCCTGAGGTGAGCCGTTATGTATGCCTATAATGACAAAAGCAGCAAAGTAAGAATTAAAGTCACAGAAGCAGATTCAGTGTGTATTCAGAATTAACCCTTACAGTTCCACTGATCCTCCAGCTTAACAGCTCTGTGTTCTGAAAAAAGTGATCCTTGTTAAGAGGGGTGGTGTGAGGAAGAGGGTAGCGGGGGTGGGTCATCGTTAATGTTCATATGAGAGGATAAGAAAGGTCAAAGGTATACATGGCGTTCTTCTGGATAAGAAATGAGCAGTAAAAAGAGAAAGTGCAAATTCAAAGAGAGAATAAGAAAATAGAGAGGAGAGAAGAAATGAAACGGAAGAGTTGGTAAACCTACCATGAAAACAATCAATAAAACTCCAAGAAGAGATGATGCTCAGCAGCTTCTGTCTTTACCATCACAATTCCCTGCCTTTGCCTCTGCCCAGCTGGATCACGACAAACCACGGACAATTCTTTAAGAGATGGGAGTACCAGGCCACCTGACCTGCCTCCTGAGAAATCTGTGTGCAGATCAAGAAGCAACAGTTAGAACCGGACATGGAACAACAGACAGGTTCCAAATTGGGAAAGGAGTACGACAAGGCTATATATTGTCACCATGCTTATTTAACTTCTATGCAGTGTACATCATGAGAAACGCAGGGCTGGATGAAGCACAAGCTGGAATCAAGATTGCCGGGAGAAATATCAATAACCTCAGATATATAACCTCAGATATGCAGATGACACCACCCTTATGGCAGAAAGTGAAGAAGAACTAAAAAGCCTCTCGATGAACGTGAAAGAAGAGAGTGAAAAAGCTGACTTAAAGCTCAACGTTCACAAAACTAAGAAGAAGTACAAGCTGGAATCAAGACTGCCGGGAGAAATATCAATAACCTCAGATATGCAGATGACACCACCCTTATGGCAGAAAGTGAAGAAGAACTAAAAAGCCTCTCGATGAACGTGAAAGAAGAGAGTGAAAAAGCTGACTTAAAGCTCAACGTTCACAAAACTAAGATCATGGCATCTGGTCCCATCACTTCATGGCAAATAGATGAGGAAACAATGGAAACAGTAAAAGACTTTATTTTTGGGAGCTCCAAATCACTGCAGATGGTGACTGCAGCCATGAAATTAAAAAATGCTTCCTCCTTGGAAGAAAGCTATGAACAACCTAGATAGCATATTAAAAAGCAGAGACATTACTTTGTCAAGAGAGGTCTGTCTAGTGAAAGCTATGGTTTTTCCAGTAGTCATGTATGGATGTGAGAGTTGGATTATAAAGAAAGCTGAGCACTGAAGAACTGATGTTTTTGAACTGTGGTGTTGGAGAAGACTCTTGGGAGTCCCTTGGAGTGCAATGAGATCCAACCAATCCATCCTAAAGGAAATCAGTCCTGAATATTCATTGGAAGGACTGATGCTGAAGCTGAAACTGCAATACTTTGGCCACCTGATGCAAAGAACTGACTCAATAGAAAAGACCGTGATGCTGGGAAAGATTGAAGGTGGGAGGAGAAGGGGACAACAGAGGATGAGATGGTTGGATGGCATCGCCGACTCAATGGACATGAGTTTGAGTAAACTCTGGGAGTTGGTGATGGACAGGGAAGCCTGGTGTGCTGCAGTCCATGGGGTCACAAAGAGTCAGACACAACTGAGTGACTGAACTGAACTGAACTGAACTACAACTTTATGGGCTTCCCAGATGGAGCTAGTGGTAAAGACCCTGTCTGCCAATGCAAGAGGCCCAAGAGACACAGATTGGATCGCTGAGTCAGGCCGATCCCCAGGAGAAGGGCATGGCAACCCACTACAGTATTCTTGCCTGAAGAATCCCACGAACAGAGGAGCCTGGTGGGATATGGTCCATAAGGTTGCAAAGAGTCAGGCATAACTGAAGCAACTTAACATACACAACCCTGTAGGGTAGGTATTTTTGATACACATTTGAATAAATTGCTGAGAGGAACTGGAGAAGGAAATGGCAACCCACTCCAGTGTTCTTGCCTGGAGAATCCCAGGGACGGGGGAGCCTGGTGGGCTGCCATCTCTGGGGTCGCACAGAGTCGGACACGACTAAAGCGACTTAGCAGCAGCAGCAGCAGCTGAGAGGAATAAAAAGCAAAAAAAGCTGAGACAAAGAGCTCCAGCACAGGATAGCTATCAATATTTTTTTTGAGAATATGTTGAGAGAAATAAGCCTTCCATAAAAATGAGTTAAAGAAGGCAGTAATTTAACAGTAGTTCAGTGCTTGTCATATGCAAGTAATCATATTAGGTACTAGGAACACATTAGTGAGTAAAAATTGACTTGAGTCTTGTCCTCAAGATGTTTACAGAAAACACAGTACAATTAGACTAAGTAATGTGTAATTTCAAATGGTGATGAATGATATAAAGGAGAGATCCATGTTATTAAGAGGGTGCCTAAAGGGGATGTGACCAAATCTGGGCTTCAGACAGGGTTCCTCAGGGGAGAAGCCTCAGACTGAAATCTGAAGAGCCAGTAGTGTTACTAAGACTTGGGAAGGAAAATGCCTCATGGTCAGATGGAGAGCATGTACCCAGACTCTGGTGGAGGGAACACGGCGTGTGGATGGTCAGTATGAAGGGTGTGGAACAAAAGAGACTGAAGATATGGCAGAGCCAGGCTGTGCTGGGCCTTGCAGAACAGTTGGAGGGTTTGGGTCTTTATCCCAAGAACAGTGGCAGGCCTTTGAACACCTTCCATAGGGAAATAACATAATTAAGTGTCTGTTTTGGAAATAGTATTCTGATTACATTGCATAAGAAGAGGTGAGGGAGGCAGGAATGAAAGTGAGAAACTCGCTGAGGAGGTTTTTTGGTTTTGTTTGTTTCTTTTGCCTGTACTTCTGCTGAGAGTCAACAGTAACATAAGGAAAAGGATCATGGTGATCTTAGTGAGGATTGTTGAGGAGGCTGAAACTGGACTGCAGTGGGCTAAGGACTGAATGGAAGAGGAGGAAGCTGAAATAGAGACCGTCTTTGAAGTCCTTTGTTGAAGGATAGTGGGAGAAGGCAGGAGTTAGGGGCAGGTATGATTTGGGAGCTTCTTCATTTATTTTGCTTATGATCAGAGACTTGAGGAAGTTGAAATGTTGACAGTAGGAATCCAGTTGAGAAGGAAAGTTTAAAAATATTTAAGAAAGAGAGGTAATCAGCAATTTGAGTTTTAAAGAAATATTTAAGCAAAAATTTAAAAAAATAATAAAGACCATAAAACAAAGTCTAGCCATTCTATTAGGCCAAATTGTCTAAGAATATCATGAGCCCTAAAGAAAATTCCTACCTGTCTATCACAGAGGCCAGTCCCTTAGGCATTGTTATAAATAGATAGCTGCTTTAGGTGGGTGCTATCTGATAGCTAAAGAGAAGGTTCAGAAGTCCAGCATGCATAAGACTGAGTCAAATTCCCTTAGCATCTCCTCAGATTTCAGTCTCAGGGTGCTGTTCATTTCAGATGAATGACAGATGAGATTCTAGAATTATAATATTACACTGAATAAATTTCTAAGGGAGAGAAACATTTGCTTTCATCTTAATCTCATACTTTTATAATGTCGTTCCTGCAGTGAGATTTTGTGCCCTCAGCTTGGCCTGTCTCCCCAGTCTGATCTTCACAAACATTGTTTGATAGTCCTTTATCCCCCTTTAATTTGACAATATCAGTCAGTCTCAGATGTCAATACATTCATCACGGATTGACTTTTAAAATTTTCATGTTGGCATTCTAATGATCTCTCTATAGATTTACACTGAAATCATTCTGCCATTTTCTTGGCACAGGGAAGTGGGTATTTTTGACTTTGTATGGTTACCAGGGACGATATTATTGATTTTAAAGACTTGGCTATATATACATAGTTAGTTTCCAATGGTTTTCTATTGGTCAGAGAGATGCAAAATAAAGCAAACGAGAATTTTATTCCTCAGATTGGCTGAAATATAAAAAAAAAAAAAATCACAAAAGTGTCTATACAACAGATAATTTGGAGAACTGTGGCTTCATAAATAATGCTTATGTTAATGGATAAAAACTTTTCCCAAAGCAATGGAACAACACTCATTCCATTGATGATACTCAATGACCCAGTAGTCCTACTGTGATAAGTCTTGATTAAAGGTTTACGTATATACGTGAGTATTATAGCACCATCCAGACAGAAATGTGGATGTAAACCAATTGTGCTTCAATATGAAAATAGCTGATAAAAGCATGTCTAAACTGTATAACACTATGCAGTTCCTAAAAACAAGGAGCTGAAGCTCATGCATTGGCCTGAAGAGTTGTTCACGATACGTAGAGTACATTTAATTATGAAAAGAAAATTTTAATATATACTAACACTTATATAAGCTGCCTTTTGTAAAAATGAGCAAGTCAGAAGTTTTCTGTATTTGCGGGTAGAATGTAAGGGAGCACATGTACATGTGCATATAAATGAGAGGAAAAGCTAGATTGCTATATTGTTAATATGTTTTATTTCAAGGGAGTTGGGTGGCAAAGATTTGGGGGAAGGCTATTAATGATCTTTCTTGTTTTGTGTTTGAATTTTTTCTTGTTGTCATTATCCTTTAATACTTTTGGGAAAATAAAACAAAGCACAAACAAAAATAAGGCTGTGAGCTAGAACTGATCACCTAGGAGAGAAGTATAGAAAAGGAGGAAAAAAAAAAAAGTGCGTATCCAAGTCCTAGAGCATTCCAGCATTCTGCAGACAGATTATTAAGAAGAAAAAATAAAAGATAGGATTCTGGCAATGTGATCTAGATTGTTTTGAAACAACCAACCCTCTGAGAATAACAACAAAAAAATTGCAAAATCCATTAAAACATCTATTTGAAGGCACACAAAGATCCCAGGCAGGGAGAAATTGAGAATCCCAAACCGGGAAGAGAAGTAAAATTGAAAGAGTGCTTTCAATTCATTTGGTGCTGCTTTTCTCCATGAGATAACTGATTATTCTTAAAGCAGAGGCTGTAAAGCTGAAAGGCTGAGCATGGATAGGACAGGATCACAGACCTGAGAGTCAAAAGTCCTGAAGTTCAGGACCCACCAAAGTAAAGGATTCCTGTTAAATACCAGAAGTTTTTCTCAACACCTTGAAGGTCTTCTCCCTAGAGTAAGTATGAATCTGAAAAAAGCCTGCTTTCACAATGACTGAAGCTAAGCTTCTGCTAACTTAGTACTTGATTGTGTTAATAATATCTGCCTCCACTTAGAAATAAGAGATAGATGAGATAGAAAAAGGCCATGTAACATCACAAAGAGAAGATGTCAATTTACATTACAAAGAGAAAAGCCTCAGAAGAAACTAGTACTGCTGACACCTTGATCTTGAACTTCTAGCCTCTAGAACTGGGAAAATACATTTCTGTCCTTTAAGGCACTCAGTTTGCAATACTTTGTTATGTCAACCCTAGTAAACAAATATGGATATGCACTGAGACCATCAGATGAATATAATATGTGTCTTTGCTGCAAGAAATTTCCATTCTAAAAGAGTAAGTGATCTCATATCTACTTGGGCTTCAGAATTATAAATACTAATTAAAAAGGAGAAAAACTAGAAACCAGAGCCAGCTGAGTAATAGCTTCCTGGACAATATTGGCCTCTCCTTAGGTGGATAATGACAGATCCACAGAGGAAGTGCAGTATCAAGTGATTCAACTCATAATGGTATTTTGATTCTTTTCAATTAATCTTCCAGGTCTTTATTAAAGAAGCTCAGTTAAAATAGAAACACCTGAGCAGAGAATTTACTCACTTTGTCACTGCCTTAGTGCTGAGGCAGAGACACAGTGTCATTTGTCTGTTGGGACCCAACTACCCCAGATACTACACAGTGGAGTCCAGACCAGGCACTTCAGGCCTGCCAAATGGGCGTGAAATGGTAACAACAGTCAGGATTTAGTTGAAAAGATCAGATTTTAGTGAACTTTTGAAATTATGGATAATTTCAACACACAGCTCAAGGAAGAGCACTCAAATCAGTAATACTATTATAAGAAAAGCTGGGCACTGAAGAATTTATGCTTTTCAACTGGAAAAGACTCTTGAGAGTCCCTTGGGCAGCAAGAAGATCAAACCAGTCAAACCTGAAGGAAATCAACCCTGAATATTCTTTGGAAGGACTAATGCCAAAGCTGAAGCTCCAATACCTTGGCCACCTGATGCAAAGAGCTGGTTCACTGGAAAAGACCCTGATGCTGGGAAAGACTGAGTGCAGGAGCAGAAGGAGATTGCAGTGAATGAGATGGTTGGGTGGCATCATGACTCAGTGGACGTGCGTCTGAGCAAACTCCAGGAGATGGTGAAGGAAAGGGAAGCCTGGGGTGCTGCGGTTCACAGTCACAGAGAGTCAGACAAGACTGAGCAACTGCAGAGCAATGACCAGCTAGTATAATACTATTGTTACTGTATAAAAATAATCTGCTGAGATAAAATGCATGGCAGAAAGAAGTAAACGTTATAAATTTTAGTGAATAAATTGTATTGTTTCAGTGAATATAATACAAATATTGATGTTAAAGTGTTATGACACACACTCATGAAAGAAAATATTTTAAATGTTTGCTTTTAGTGAGAGGAACAACCGCATCTTGAAGCTAAAAGAATAAGAATTGGATTCTTCTACTTAACTTTCCAAAGTAACATTTTCCACATTTCTAAAATAAATAAACCTACCTCACAAAGTTTTTATAAAAATTCAATAAGATTAGTATGTATGAGCACTTTAAAAGCCTAAAAAATTACTAATAAACACAGTACATCATCCATATCAGCAGTACTTGCCATTTGGAGTGGTCTTATGAAAAGGCCATGTAACATCACAAAGAGAAGATGTCAATTTACATTACAAAGAGAAAAGCCTCAGAAGAAACTAGTACTGCTGACACCTTGATCTTGAACTTCTAGCCTCTAGAACTGGGAAAATACATTTCTGTCCTTTAAGGCACTCAGTTTGCAATACTTTGTTATGTCAACCCTAGTAAACAAATATGGATATGCACTGAGACCATCAGATGAATATAATATGTGTCTTTGCTGCAAGAAATTTCCATTCTAAAAGAGTAAGTGATCTCATATCTACTTGGGCTTCAGAATTATAAATACTAATTAAAAAGGAGAAAAACTAGAAACCAGAGCCAGCTGAGTAATAGCTTCCTGGACAATATTGGCCTCTCCTTAGGTGGATAATGACAGATCCACAGAGGAAGTGCAGTATCAAGTGATTCAACTCATAATGGTATTTTGATTCTTTTCAATTAATCTTCCAGGTCTTTATTAAAGAAGCTCAGTTAAAATAGAAACACCTGAGCAGAGAATTTACTCACTTTGTCACTGCCTTAGTGCTGAGGCAGAGACACAGTGTCATTTGTCTGTTGGGACCCAACTACCCCAGATACTACACAGTGGAGTCCAGACCAGGCACTTCAGGCCTGCCAAATGGGCGTGAAATGGTAACAACAGTCAGGATTTAGTTGAAAAGATCAGATTTTAGTGAACTTTTGAAATTATGGATAATTTCAACACACAGCTCAAGGAAGAGCACTCAAATCAGTAATACTATTATAAGAAAAGCTGGGCACTGAAGAATTTATGCTTTTCAACTGGAAAAGACTCTTGAGAGTCCCTTGGGCAGCAAGAAGATCAAACCAGTCAAACCTGAAGGAAATCAACCCTGAATATTCTTTGGAAGGACTAATGCCAAAGCTGAAGCTCCAATACCTTGGCCACCTGATGCAAAGAGCTGGTTCACTGGAAAAGACCCTGATGCTGGGAAAGACTGAGTGCAGGAGCAGAAGGAGATTGCAGTGAATGAGATGGTTGGGTGGCATCATGACTCAGTGGACGTGCGTCTGAGCAAACTCCAGGAGATGGTGAAGGAAAGGGAAGCCTGGGGTGCTGCGGTTCACAGTCACAGAGAGTCAGACAAGACTGAGCAACTGCAGAGCAATGACCAGCTAGTATAATACTATTGTTACTGTATAAAAATAATCTGCTGAGATAAAATGCATGGCAGAAAGAAGTAAACGTTATAAATTTTAGTGAATAAATTGTATTGTTTCAGTGAATATAATACAAATATTGATGTTAAAGTGTTATGACACACACTCATGAAAGAAAATATTTTAAATGTTTGCTTTTAGTGAGAGGAACAACCGCATCTTGAAGCTAAAAGAATAAGAATTGGATTCTTCTACTTAACTTTCCAAAGCAACATTTTCCACATTTCTAAAATAAATAAACCTACCTCACAAAGTTTTTATAAAAATTCAATAAGATTAGTATGTATGAGCACTTTAAAAGCCTAAAAAATTACTAATAAACACAGTACATCATCCATATCAGCAGTACTTGCCATTTGGAGTGGTCTTATGCATCGAGACACAAGTAAATATTTTTCTGATCTTGCCTTTGTCCTTCTATTCTTCCAACTAACTTGCAAACTAGAATTCCTCTGTTGTACATATTGTGCAATTTTGAAGCATCTGCACATAGTTTAATTCCATTTTAAAGGTTTCTAACTAGCTTTCTTAAGCCACATTAACTTTTGAAAATAACCTTGATCAGTTCAGTTATCTAATATATAATTTGTATATGTATAATGAGAATGATTTTGTCTAACGCAATGATCTTCAACATGAGCTTCACAAGATGGTATGGAAATTTAAAAAAAATAATTTATTTTTAATCTCATCCTGTAGTCTAACATTTTTTAAATAGAGTAGGCAAGCCAGTAATGTCTGCCATATGGACCTGTGGGACTCAGGGACCCAGACACCTCATTATGTTAGTGTACTTAATAATTTACAGTTGAATCACTTTAGTTTTTAAGACGGTGTTTATCGACCTCTTATTTTTTCATTAACAACCTCAAGGATCTTTTCTAGACATTATTTTCCTAGTTGATCATCATTGAATGCCAGTATCACAGATACACTGTATATGTTTATGTACTATATATATACGTGTATATGTGTGTGTGTGTGTATTGTATCAGTGCTTTACTCATAAAAAGAGCAAGATACTCCCTCTCCTACCAAGAATCAATTTTTACTCCATAGGGAATCCTTAGTGACTCAGAAGTTGAATAATCTGCCTACAGTGCAGGAGATTCAAGAGATTCAGGTTTGATCCCTGGGTCAGGAAGTTTCCCTGGAGAAGGAAAAGGCACCCTGTTCCAATATTCTTGCTATAGTCCATGGGGTTTCAAAGAGTCAGACATGACTAAGTGACTGAGCATGCTTCCAAGCAAACACTCTATAGGTAAATTGGTCTTGAAATTTCTATTTAGAACTCTCAACAAACAAAAGTTTAGGACAAGACAGCTTCATAGGTGAATTCTGCTAAACACTTAAGAAAGAATTAATACCTACCCTTCTCAAGCTATTCCAAAAAAGCTAAGAAGGAGAGAACACTTCCAAACTTTCTATGGGGCCAGGCTTGTTCTGACCTCAAAGCCAGACAAAACACTACAAAAAAGAAAGAAAGAAAGAAAGAAAGAAAACTATAGGCTAATATCTCTGATGAACACAAATACAAATATCCTTAACAGAATGTTAGCAAACCAAATTCAACAAAAATAAAAGAGTGATACATCATGATCAGGTAAGGTTTATACCAGGAATGCAAAAATAGCTCTATATCCATAAGTAAATCAATATGATACACCACATAAACCAAAGGAAAAATAAAAATCACACAGTCACCTCAGCAGATGCGGAAAAAAAGCATTTGGCAAAATTCAACATCAATTTATGTTAAAACTTTCATGCATTCATTATTCATCTAGCAAAGACTAAAGAGTATCTATTTATGTGCCTGGAAAAATTCTAGGCACTGAAATACACTTATTAAAAAAAAAGAAAAAAAAAAACCCAAAGATAAAAGGATAGAAAAAGACCCTGCCTGGTAGGGAAAGAAAAATAAGAAACAAAAATACATTTGTGACCCCCTACATATATGTGTGTATTATATATAAAATGCCAGGTGAGAAGCACTGTGGAGAAAGTCCTTGGGGATGACCACTGCAGAAGGTGAATTTTGAACAGATGTGTGATATGCATGAGAGAGTGAGTCATGCGGATTTCTGAAGGGAAAACATAGCAAGCTGGAGAAACATCAGGTTCTGAGCGAAGTGTGTGCTTGATGAGTTCAAGGAAACAAGGAAGCCAGGGTGACTGGAGTCACGTAAAACAGAATCTGTAAGGTAGCGCTGGTGGTAAAGGACCCAACTGTCAATGCAGGAGAGGCAAAAGACACAGGCTCGATCTCTGGGTAAAAAAAAAAAACCCAAAGATAAAAGGATAGAAAAAGACCCTGCCTGGTAGGGAAAGAAAAATAAGAAACAAAAATACATTTGTGACCCCCTACATATATGTGTGTATTATATATAAAATGCCAGGTGAGAAGCACTGTGGAGAAAGTCCTTGGGGATGACCACTGCAGAAGGTGAATTTTGAACAGATGTGTGATATGCATGAGAGAGTGAGTCATGCGGATTTCTGAAGGGAAAACATAGCAAGCTGGAGAAACATCAGGTTCTGAGCGAAGTGTGTGCTTGATGAGTTCAAGGAAACAAGGAAGCCAGGGTGACTGGAGTCACGTAAAACAGAATCTGTAAGGTAGCGCTGGTGGTAAAGGACCCAACTGTCAATGCAGGAGAGGCAAAAGACACAGGCTCGATCTCTGGGTCGGGAAGATACCCGGGAGGAGGAAAATGGCAGCCCACTCTAGTATTCTTACCTGTAGAATCCCCGTGGGCAGAGGAGCCTGGTGGGCTAGAGTCCATGGGGTCCCAAAGAGATGGGCACAACTGAAGCAAATTAGCACACACACAGGGGGTTTATATAATGTATATAATGACACATGTAGTAGGATAGGGAAGGGGAAGGCGCCAGGGAGCACAGGGCAGCAGCCTTCGTGACTTTTCCTACGTGTCACCTCATTTAGCCCTTCTAACCTGGGAGGATTTCAAAAACTAAGATTCAGTGATCTTAATTTTCCTTAGTCTTCTCAAACAGTCCCAGAGGTGATATTCATACCCAGGCCAAGCAAGACCTATGAGGTTATTTCACTACTGCTGATGTGTACACATACACTCACTGGTTTTTACCCAGGAAAAACATTTATGGAAGCTACAGTCATGCTTGTAAGATGTATCTCCTATCTATTTGAATTGTTTACAAGCTCTCAGTTTTATAGGACAACATATAGAGATGTGATCACTTGAATGGGCTGATTTTTTTTTTCTTTTGATTGCTGTTTAAATTTGTTCTTTTTTAATTAAAAAACTATTAAGGTATAAATTGATATACTAAAATCTGCATATAGTTAATGTACACAATTTGATGAGTTTGGAGATAAGCACACAGCTTTCCAGGTGGTACTAATGGTAAAGAGCCTTCCTGCCAATACAGGAGATATGAGACACAGTTTTGATCTCTGGGTCAGGAAGATCCCTTCAAGAAGGCAATGGCAACCCACTCCAGTATTTTTCCCTGGGAAATCTTGTGGACAGAGGAGGCTTGTAGGCTACAGTCCATAAAGTTGCACAGAGTCAGGCATGACTGAAATGACTCAGCAGGCATACATTTGTGAACTCATCACTACAATCAAAGTGACAGACAACTCCAAACCATCCCTCAGGGTCATCCCAGTGCACCAGCCCTGAACACCCTGCCTCATGCTACCTTCTCAAAGAAGTTTCAAGTGCACTATACTGAATTGTTGACTACAGGCACGATGTGAACAGCAGGTCTCTTAAACTAACTGATCTTGCATAATAAAAACTTTATACCATCTAAATAAGTCTACGCTTCCTCCATCCCCTGCTCTTTGGTGATCGTAGCTCTATTTTTTGCTTTTGTGATTTACTGTTTTAGGTACCTCATATAAGTGGAATCATGCAGTACTTATCCTGTGATTGGCTTATTTCACCAGAGTTATCAATGTTGTTGAAAAAGCAGGGCTGATTTTTTTCCCCAAATTCTTAAAACTCATATAATTCTTATATGTCACTACATAGGCATCACCTGGGCACATCTAAGCAGTTGCTAGCAGAATCTATCTGGAGTGAACTGAAGTAGTAAGGGCTACGGCTTCCACATTTAGAGGGAGAAGAAAACTCTTTGGTATAATCTCTGCAATCCAGAAACAAGCTGAGGATAAACATTAAAACAAAAATTGGCCTTAAAATTACAGTGACGATTTGTTTCTTCATTCACTAAGTTGTGTCCAACTCTTTGACACCCCATAGGCAGCAATACGCCAAGCTCCCCCATCCTTCACTATCTCCCAGAGTTTTCTCAAATTCAATTCATCAAGTGAGTGATGCTATCAAATTATCTCATCCTCTGCTGCTCACTTCTCCTCCTGCCCTCAGTTTTTCCCAGCATCAGGGTCTTGTCTAATGAGTCAGCTCTTTGCATCAGGTGGCCAAAGTATTGGATGTTCAACTTCAGCATCAATAATGAAAATCATTAGTTATTTGCTAAGGAATCCCTCGGAGAAGGCAATGGCACCCCACTCATACTCTTGCCTGGAAAATCCCATGGACGGAGGAGCCAGGTAGGCTGCAGTTCATGGGGTCGGTAAGAGTCAGACATGACTGAGCGACTTCACTTTAAATTTTCACTTTCATGCATTGGAGAAGGAAATGGCAACCCACTCCAGTGTTCTTGCCTGGAGAATCCCAGGGACAGGGGAGCCTGGTGGGCTGCTGTCTATGGGGTCACACAGAGTCAGACACAACTGAAGTGACTTAGCAGCAGCAGCAAGGAATCCCTTGGGCTCTTATTTAAATTCTATTTATCACTGCTTCTCCTTTACTTTGATTTCTAACATTCTCTAATCTCAGTTGTACTAGATGGCAGCTTGTAAATATACTGACCAACCTGCTACATCCAATGTCCCAAGTTGAAGATTTTCCCAAGATGTGGACAGACCAAAATCAATCATTCTATTCTAACTGACCTTCAAGAGTAGCAGCAAGAGATATAGCAGGCATGAAGGCAGATGAAATGACAAGTTGAAAAGCACAAGCTGAAAACTGAGCTGCTGGAGAGAAATGCCAAAACAAGTAAAAAAGACCAGACGTGAAAATTCTAAGCACAGCAATCTGGAAGCTTTCAGTGTAGGGCAAAGAGGCTTCCATTCTTCACACCCATGAAAATATTCTAAATTGCAACTGTCAATCCTAAAGGAAATCAACCCTGAATATTCATTGGAAGGACTGTTGCTGAAGCTGAAGCTCCAATACTTTGGCCACCTGATGTGAAGAGTCAGCTCATTGGAAAAGACCCTGGTGCTGGGAAAGATGAAAGGTGTGAGGAGAAGGGGAGGGACAGAGGATGAGATGGTTGGATGGCATCACCAACTCAATGGACATGAGTTTGAGCAAACTCCAGGAGACAGTCAAGGATAGGGAAGCCTGGTGTGATGCAGTTCATGGGTCACAAACAGTTGAAAGCTACTTTGTGACTAAACAACACTTGATATACTATTTTAGTTAGCAAGCAGAGAAATACAACATTCAGTTATAAGATTTCCATACAAGTATTTAACCAAGCTTAGTTGCTGTGTTGAAAATATAGCTTTAAGTTGTTTGCAAATTGTCCCTTACCCAAAAGTGCTTCTTTCAAGGATGTTGGATAAATGAGCATCCACTGTAATGCCAAATGCCAGGGCCCACTGGCAAATAACCTGCAATTCCATGCTTTGGGGACAGAGATGATTCTTTCAGTCTTCTGTTAATTGGAAGGGCTTCCCTGATAGCTCCATTTGTAATGAATCCACCTGCAATATCGGAGACCCCAATTCAATCCTTGGGTTGGGAAGATCCACTGGACAAGGGATAGGCTACTGACTCCAGCATTCTTGGGCTTCCTTTGTGACTCAGCTGGTAAAGAATCTGCCTGCAATGCAGGAGACTTGGGTTTGATCCCTGGGTTGGGAAGATCCCCTAGAGAAAGGAAAGGCTACCTACTCCAGTATTCTTGCCTGGAGAATTCCTTGGATTGTATAGTTCATGGAGTTGCAAAGAGTTGGACACAACTGAGTGACTTTCACTTTCACTAATTGGAACACTACTGGAGGGATAGCTTATTAAATAATATCTTTGTAGTAGGAAAAGTTTAAAGAAAAGAGTTTTGCTCCTTCAAGAGCTTTCTATTGACCATATCGGGTGTCATTTACTCAGCAGTAAAACCTGTTCTTTCAAACAATTCAAAAGTGAAAAATGATAATTCTATCAGGCAAAGAATCGGCACAGACTTTGTCAGTCAGCACATGTATTTTGTAGGCTCTAAAAATAGTACAAAAAGTTTAATTTTAAGCTTCACCTATTTTAATTTTAAAAAATAAATCATTTTTTATCAAAAACCTCTTTTTTAAGTTTCTTTAAAGGAAGACTAAAATATTTGGAATAAAATATTTTCAGGTCTACTAATAACTTTAATTTTATTAAAGATACATTTTAGTAGCAATTTATTATTTAAAAGGCACTTCACATGCATTATTTCGGTCTCAATAATGCTATTATAGAAATACTACCTTTATTTTATAAATGTGGACAATTATTCTTGGAAAGAGGGATGAATTATTTAGCGCCTACTGCATTTTAAATAGAAGAGTGAAAAGGTCGGTTTAAAGTTCAACTTTACAAAAACTAAGTCCCATCTCTTCATGGCAAATGGAAGGGGGAAAAGTGGAAACAGTGACAAGTTTTATTTTCTTGGGCCCCAAAATCACTATGGATGATGACTGCAGCCATGAAATTAAAAGACATTTGCTCCTTGGAAGAAGTCATGACAAACCTAGACAGTGTATTAAAAAGAGACATGACTTTGTTAACAAAGGTCCATATATGGTTTTTCCAGTAGTTTGGTACAGATGTGAGAACTGGACCAGAAAGAAAGCTGAGCACTGAAGAACTGATGCTTTTGAATTGCGGTACTAGAGAAGACTCTTGAGAATCCTTTGGACTGCAAGAAGATCAAACCAGTCAATCCTAGGGGAAATCAATCCTGAATATTCCCTGGAAGGACTAATGCTGAAGCTGAAGATTCAATACTTTGGCTATTGATGCAAACAGCCCACTCATTGGAAAAGACCCTAATGCTGGGAAAGATTGAGGGTAGGAGGAGAAGGTGACGACAGGGGATGGGATGGTTGGATGACATCATTAACTCAATGGACATGAATTTGAACAAACTCTGGGAGGTAATGATGGACTGGGAAGTCTGATGTGCTGCAGTCCATGGGGTCACAGAGTTAGACACTACTTACACTGCTGAACAACACCAACTGCATTTTCCAAGGCACTATTTTATTTAGTTCTTTTAATAATCTGATAAGATAGAAATCACCCATGCTATTTCTAAATGAGGGGGCTGAGATTTAGGGATATTTGAGTCTTGGTCTTTAAAATTCAAACTCCGTATTTCCCTGNCATCTAAGCAGTTGCTAGCAGAATCTATCTGGAGTGAACTGAAGTAGTAAGGGCTACGGCTTCCACATTTAGAGGGAGAAGAAAACTCTTTGGTATAATCTCTGCAATCCAGAAACAAGCTGAGGATAAACATTAAAACAAAAATTGGCGTTAAAATTACAGTGACGATTTGTTTCTTCATTCACTAAGTTGTGTCCAACTCTTTGACACCCCATAGGCAGCAATACGCCAAGCTCCCCCATCCTTCACTATCTCCCAGAGTTTTCTCAAATTCAATTCATCAAGTGAGTGATGCTATCAAATTATCTCATCCTCTGCTGCTCACTTCTCCTCCTGCCCTCAGTTTTTCCCAGCATCAGGGTCTTGTCTAATGAGTCAGCTCTTTGCATCAGGTGGCCAAAGTATTGGATGTTCAACTTCAGCATCAATAATGAAAATCATTAGTTATTTGCTAAGGAATCCCTCGGAGAAGGCAATGGCACCCCACTCATACTCTTGCCTGGAAAATCCCATGGACGGAGGAGCCAGGTAGGCTGCAGTTCATGGGGTCGGTAAGAGTCAGACATGACTGAGCGACTTCACTTTAAATTTTCACTTTCATGCATTGGAGAAGGAAATGGCAACCCACTCCAGTGTTCTTGCCTGGAGAATCCCAGGGACAGGGGAGCCTGGTGGGCTGCTGTCTATGGGGTCACACAGAGTCAGACACAACTGAAGTGACTTAGCAGCAGCAGCAAGGAATCCCTTGGGCTCTTATTTAAATTCTATTTATCACTGCTTCTCCTTTACTTTGATTTCTAACATTCTCTAATCTCAGTTGTACTAGATGGCAGCTTGTAAATATACTGACCAACCTGCTACATCCAATGTCCCAAGTTGAAGATTTTCCCAAGATGTGGACAGACCAAAATCAATCATTCTATTCTAACTGACCTTCAAGAGTAGCAGCAAGAGATATAGCAGGCATGAAGGCAGATGAAATGACAAGTTGAAAAGCACAAGCTGAAAACTGAGCTGCTGGAGAGAAATGCCAAAACAAGTAAAAAAGACCAGACGTGAAAATTCTAAGCACAGCAATCTGGAAGCTTTCAGTGTAGGGCAAAGAGGCTTCCATTCTTCACACCCATGAAAATATTCTAAATTGCAACTGTCAATCCTAAAGGAAATCAACCCTGAATATTCATTGGAAGGACTGATGCTGAAGCTGAAGCTCCAATACTTTGGCCACCTGATGTGAAGAGTCAGCTCATTGGAAAAGACCCTGGTGCTGGGAAAGATGAAAGGTGTGAGGAGAAGGGGAGGGACAGAGGATGAGATGGTTGGATGGCATCACCAACTCAATGGACATGAGTTTGAGCAAACTCCAGGAGACAGTCAAGGATAGGGAAGCCTGGTGTGATGCAGTTCATGGGTCACAAACAGTTGAAAGCTACTTTGTGACTAAACAACACTTGATATACTATTTTAGTTAGCAAGCAGAGAAATACAACATTCAGTTATAAGATTTCCATACAAGTATTTAACCAAGCTTAGTTGCTGTGTTGAAAATATAGCTTTAAGTTGTTTGCAAATTGTCCCTTACCCAAAAGTGCTTCTTTCAAGGATGTTGGATAAATGAGCATCCACTGTAATGCCAAATGCCAGGGCCCACTGGCAAATAACCTGCAATTCCATGCTTTGGGGACAGAGATGATTCTTTCAGTCTTCTGTTAATTGGAAGGGCTTCCCTGATAGCTCCATTTGTAATGAATCCACCTGCAATATCGGAGACCCCAATTCAATCCTTGGGTTGGGAAGATCCACTGGACAAGGGATAGGCTACTGACTCCAGCATTCTTGGGCTTCCTTTGTGACTCAGCTGGTAAAGAATCTGCCTGCAATGCAGGAGACTTGGGTTTGATCCCTGGGTTGGGAAGATCCCCTAGAGAAAGGAAAGGCTACCTACTCCAGTATTCTTGCCTGGAGAATTCCTTGGATTGTATAGTTCATGGAGTTGCAAAGAGTTGGACACAACTGAGTGACTTTCACTTTCACTAATTGGAACACTACTGGAGGGATAGCTTATTAAATAATATCTTTGTAGTAGGAAAAGTTTAAAGAAAAGAGTTTTGCTCCTTCAAGAGCTTTCTATTGACCATATCGGGTGTCATTTACTCAGCAGTAAAACCTGTTCTTTCAAACAATTCAAAAGTGAAAAATGATAATTCTATCAGGCAAAGAATCGGCACAGACTTTGTCAGTCAGCACATGTATTTTGTAGGCTCTAAAAATAGTACAAAAAGTTTAATTTTAAGCTTCACCTATTTTAATTTTAAAAAATAAATCATTTTTTATCAAAAACCTCTTTTTTAAGTTTCTTTAAAGGAAGACTAAAATATTTGGAATAAAATATTTTCAGGTCTACTAATAACTTTAATTTTATTAAAGATACATTTTAGTAGCAATTTATTATTTAAAAGGCACTTCACATGCATTATTTCGGTCTCAATAATGCTATTATAGAAATACTACCTTTATTTTATAAATGTGGACAATTATTCTTGGAAAGAGGGATGAATTATTTAGCGCCTACTGCATTTTAAATAGAAGAGTGAAAAGGTCGGTTTAAAGTTCAACTTTACAAAAACTAAGTCCCATCTCTTCATGGCAAATGGAAGGGGGAAAAGTGGAAACAGTGACAAGTTTTATTTTCTTGGGCCCCAAAATCACTATGGATGATGACTGCAGCCATGAAATTAAAAGACATTTGCTCCTTGGAAGAAGTCATGACAAACCTAGACAGTGTATTAAAAAGAGACATGACTTTGTTAACAAAGGTCCATATATGGTTTTTCCAGTAGTTAGGTACAGATGTGAGAACTGGACCAGAAAGAAAGCTGAGCACTGAAGAACTGATTCTTTTGAATTGCGGTACTAGAGAAGACTCTTGAGAATCCTTTGGACTGCAAGAAGATCAAACCAGTCAATCCTAGGGGAAATCAATCCTGAATATTCCCTGGAAGGACTAATGCTGAAGCTGAAGATTCAATACTTTGGCTATTGATGCAAACAGCCCACTCATTGGAAAAGACCCTAATGCTGGGAAAGATTGAGGGTAGGAGGAGAAGGTGACGACAGGGGATGGGATGGTTGGATGACATCATTAACTCAATGGACATGAATTTGAACAAACTCTGGGAGGTAATGATGGACTGGGAAGTCTGATGTGCTGCAGTCCATGGGGTCACAGAGTTAGACACTACTTACACTGCTGAACAACACCAACTGCATTTTCCAAGGCACTATTTTATTTAGTTCTTTTAATAATCTGATAAGATAGAAATCACCCATGCTATTTCTAAATGAGGGGGCTGAGATTTAGGGATATTTGAGTCTTGGTCTTTAAAATTCAAACTCCGTATTTCCCTGTACACGTCTCTCCTTCCTGAATAATAGGTCAGGAAACACTTGGCAAATCAGTGAATTTCAAACATAGGTCTAGCACTCAGAACACAGTACCTTTTGTTAATCTATAGGTGTTATGAACATGCATTGACTTCCAAACTGCAGAAGTAGACAAAAAATCATAAACCTGTTCCTACACATGGTTTCCCTGGTGGCTCAGACAGTAAGGAATCTGCCTGTGATGAGGAGACCTGGGTTCAGTCCCTGGGTTGGGAAGATCCCCTGGAGAAGGGGATGGCAACCCATTCCTGTATTCATGCTGGGAAAATCCCATGGAAAGAGGTGCGTGGCAGGCTATAGTCCATTGGGTCACAAAGAGTCAGACACAAGTTAACACTGGTCCGACACAGTGAGTTTTATATCCAAGATGAATTGTTTTGGTAAACGGTCAGTTATCAAGCAATAATATAACTTAGCAAAATAGCCTGGTCTCTCATATACACTGCCCTTAAATTTGTTAAATAGCCATTAGAGTTACATTTTATCTGTTTTCTCTAGTGATCCTAGACAATGATTCACTTCACCCTTTTAACAATCATGCAGTGAGTGTCACCTCTGTGCCAGGCTTATCCTGAAACTGTGGTTTGAAAGGGAGCAAGCCAAGTCATGGACTCACAGCTTTCCAGTTTAGATGGGAGTGGTTAAAACTGCTGGCCCCTGCTGGCTTTTATGTTCAGATGCCCTAAGTTGAAAAGCCGACCTCACAAGCAGCACCCACTAACTGGAGATGACATATTGTAGGAAAAGCTCTACCTCCAGATTGAACAGAACTCAGCTAGAGACACTTCTATGTGAAAAGGCAGCAACAGTCAAAGAAAGAGAGGGCACTGGTGACTATTCTGTTGGCTGCTTGATGGATCATTTCACCATCACAGACCTGAGAGAGACATATTGTTACCACCCTGTACAAGAGATGGAGATGGCACAGATGGTTAAGTATGGACATAGGATTTGAATGACAAACATTGACAAAGGATTATTATAATGCAGCAGGATAAAGCTTTAGATAGAGTTATACAGATGTTGTGGGAACACTGGGTGCAGGAAATATGATTAATTTACCAAAAGGCCTGTTTTCAGCAGCCTATACTAATGATAGAGACTAAATGTTGCCTACATAGCAGGTCAAATTTGGAAATGTGTCAGTGTGTAAATGAATATGTTTACATACAGCAATCAGATTGCTGATCCATAAAACCATTTTTTATAATGCAAACTTAACTGAAGCTTAAGTTAAGATCTGTCTGCATTTTAATTGATATATACTCCCAATATGGGTTCCATCCCAAGAACAAAACCAGAAGCACATTAGACAATTAGTATGCTAAGTTCATAATCTTAGAGAACTGTGCTTGATATAACCCTGAGTTACATCAAATGTTGAGCTTTTCTGTTAAAATCAAGTCAATGTCAATAGTTTTACTAGTTTTGAATAATTCTGGAGGACATGTTGATTCAGGAAAGGTTCATTCTATTATAGCTATCCTAGACAAGCTGGTAGGAACCTGTATTTACAAATTAAACACAAAGTATTTTGTTCACCTGGAGAGTGTGTTTTGTTAATAAAATGCTTTTCCATGTTGGGCCCTCTACCAAATTGGGTAGATGAAAGGTATAGCTGTTGATATTGCTGCTACTATACTGTTGAAGATTTCTAAATTCTTCTAGCACCTGAGCCTTTTTGTAGCACTCATGATTTACTGAATATCAATACTTTCCAACTCATAAAGCACATAAAAGTAGTAAGGTAGGCACCTGTATGCACGGTCAACCTTTGTATGGTCACTGCTCAGGACACAGAAGGCATTTAGTTAATATTTGTTGAATGGATGGATCAGTGGCTTTTTCATGTACATTTCCCTTGGAAATCTCCATGCTTTTGTGAAGGTGACCTGGAAATTATTTTTATAGTCTTGCAAATGTAAAAGCCGATGTCAAGAGAATATATATTTTCCCCACAGAAAGTTGGTACAAAATGCAGATGGTTTCCAGGGTATGACAATCACCCTTGGATGAGGAACAACTTATCACGTTGTTTTCATCTTCAAGTACATATTACAGCACTATGCACATGATAGATACCCTTTAAATGTTTGCTAAATGAATTGCCATATGTTCTTGGCATGCATTTCCTTCAATTTATAAATCTGAGCCAGCTGGGATTATTTTCCTTTCTTTTTTGAAATGTCCCCTTTTTTACGAGTTCTAGCAAGAGCACAGACAGAGGACCGTGGTAATGTTCATTTCATGATTCAGCTTGAAGGCTAGAATTTCTTTCAGATGATTATAATCAGCACTATGTTTGTTCTTCAAAATGACAATTTTGTTTTTACAGTTTAAGTGAAAACTCTTTCTACATTGAAAATAGTATCAGGTGAAATGACCTCAAAGGAACGGGAAGAAAGGGATTTTCTGGAACTCAGGTTGATCACTTTACATTGATTATTTTAATGTGTTTTTCATACTAGCTGTGACATTTAGGCTTTGTTAGCATCACTTTATAGAAGAAAAATGCAACATTGAATGTCTTTCTTAGAGTAGTTGGTAAAATTAGTGGAAAAGTTATTTGGGCTCAATTAGGCTTAAAGTTTCTTTGCATCATCTTCGTACTTATCCTAGAAATGGCATGGTGTTTAAAAAGGTAAAAAAAAGATGGGGGGCATAAGTAGGATTTGCCTTGCTCTTGGGGATTTGTAACGTGCTCGGTGTTTTGCTAGGTGCTGGTGGTGAGCCACTAAACAGAACAGAAAAGCTGTGCTCGTTAAATCAAGACATAGAGGAGACAGGCTTAAGATCTAGGGCTAGAGATAGAAGGAGCTTGAGAAAACACATAAGCTTCCCTGGTGGCTCAGTGTTAAAGAACCTGCCTGCTAATGCGGGAGACTGGTTTGATCCCTGAGTCAGGAAGATCCCCTGGAGGAAGAAACAGTAACTCACTCCAGCATGCCTGGGAAATCCCATGGACAGAGGAGCCTGGAGGACTACAGTCCAGGGGATTGTAAACAGTTGCACGTGACTGAGCGGACATGCACCCAAGCAAACACATAAACATATAGTCATCATTGGGCTGATTGTTATGAAGGAAATTACTGGAAAACAAGGATAGAAAACATCAGTGGGAACTTGCTTAGACAGAGAACTCATTTTCATAGTTCTGTGTACAACTCTGAACAAGCAAACTGTTAGGTTTAAACACTATATTCAGTTTCTAGACACTGGTCAGAATTTGATAAGATTATCTAGATTTTTTTCAGACTCAGTTGTCTCATGAGAAAGGAAGTATTCACCTTTGATGGAAATTTTTAGGGTTAGATGATGTTAGTTGTGAAAAATCCTACAAATGTGGATGCACATTAGAAAGTGAAAGTCACTCAGTCCTGTCCAACTCTTTGCGACCCTATGGACTATACAGTCCATGGAATTCTCCAGACCAGAATACTGGAGGGGGTAGCCTTTCCCTTCTCCAGGAGATCTTCCCAATCCAGAGATCAAACCCAGGTCTCCTGCATTGCAGGCAGATTCTCTACCAGCTAAGCCACAAGGGAAGCCCACGCACATTAAACCTTTGATATAAGTAAGGTGTTCATGCATATACACATTTGATAAGCATTTACTGAACACTTACTAGATCTAGAAACTAGGGAAAGTGCTCAAAATACAAAGATGAGTAGGCATAATCTCTGCTGTTAGAAATTTAGTTTCACTAGAGGATGAAAAAAGGCATGATTGGAAACATGTTACATTGTGGCAAATAAAATATGATAGACACCAAAGAGGAGCATATAATCTAGCAAGTCTTCATGGATGATGTGACATTCCTCGAAGGTGACAAACATTCCTGGTAGAGGAACCAGAACAGACAAAAAGGTGGAGTGGATGCTGGATTTGTTTCTGGAAAATAAACCCTGGGCTGAAGCTGGAACCTTTACAAATTGAAGAGGGATGGATAAAGGATATCATAGTTCTTTACTATTTATTATATTTCATCTCCTAGAAGAGAGGGGTTTGACATATCATGGTTGTTTCATGAATTAGAAAATATTTGAATAAAGAAACAAAACCAAAAAAGAACACTGGATTCTAAGAGGATAAGACTGAATATTTTGGATTAATGGGTAAATAACTGGGAGTAAGATCCAGGGAGGTGGGGAAAAGAAGCACACAAGTGAAAGAATGATGATCATATAATGTAGAAAGGAGTCAGACTGGGAAATAGCCAGAGATACCCATGGTTAAGGGAGAGATCTGATCTTATCTCATCAAGGCAAATGATGATTTCGAATAAAAGAGCCAAGGAAGTAAGAGTGATGTCAAAACACAGGTAAAGGATTAACCATAATAATAATAATAATGGTAATAAAGTCAATATAAGTGTAGTAGTTAGGACGTGATACTTAGTTTGACAATCTCGATGGCGGCCGGGAGGAGCCACCCAGTGTCCAAGGCCAGGGGTGGCGGCAGAGAGGAGCCACCCCGCGTCCTAGGCCAGGGGCGGCAGCCGGGAGGAACAACCCCACCTCCAAGGAGTGGTAGCTGTTGGGCGCAGGAGGGCCTAGAGGAGCCATCCCATGCTGAAGGTCAGGAAGGGCGGCTGGAGGAGATACCTGTCATCCAAGGTAAGGAGCAGCAGCTGCGCTTTGCTGGAGCAGCCCTGAAGAGATACCCCACGCCCAAGGTAAGAGAAACCCAAGTAAAATGGTAGGTGTTGCAAGAGGGCATCAGAGGGCAGACACATTGAAACCATACTCACAGAAATCTAGTCAATCTAATCACACTAGGACCACAGCCTTGTCTAACTAAATGAAACTAAGCCATGCCTGCAGGGCAACCCAAGGCGGGCGGGTCATGATGGAGAGGTCTGACAGAATGTGGTCCACTGAAGAAGGGAATGGCAAACCACTTCAGTATTCTTGCCTTGAGAACCCCATGAACAGTATGAAAAGGCAAAATGATAGGATACTGAAAGAGTTACTCCCAGGTCAGCAGGTGCCCAATATGCTACTGGAGTTCAGTGGAGAAATAAATCCAGAAAAAATGAAGGGATGGAGCCAAAGCAAAAACAATACCCAGCTGTGCATGTGACTGGATATAGAAGCAAGGTCCGATGCTGTAAAGAGCAATATTGCATAGGAACCTGGAATGTCAGGTCCATGAATCAAGGCAAATTGGAAGTGGTCAAACA
>SJYX01002054.1:77881-97427 GCA_006410675.1 Oreotragus oreotragus
GGACTGGAAAAGGTCAGTTTTCATTCCAATCCCAAAGAAAAGCAATGCCAAAGAATGTTCAAACTACCACACAATTGCACTCATCTCACATGCTAGCAAAATAATGCTCAAAATGTGCCATCACAGGCTTCAACAGTATGTGAACCATGAACTTCCAGATGTTCAAGATGGTTTTAGGAAAAGCAGAGGAACCAGAGATCAAATTGCCAACATCTGTTGGATCATCAAAAAAGCAAGAGAGTAAAAAGATGATCACAATTTAAACAGTAGACTGTGATGATATTATGCAAAAATGATCAAAAATATGTACCAGATGCAGAAAGTGTCTTAGAGGGAAATTGGATCATTTTGATGATAAGAAAGAAGATTAGTAGGGTCACAAGTTACACAGAAAGATAGGGCAGCAGATTCCTCTGTGCGTGTGTGTGTGTGTGTGTGCTCAGTAATGTCTGATTCTTTGCAGTCCTACGGTCCATAGCCCATTAGACTCCTCTGGTCCAGGGGATTCTCCAGGCAAGAATACTGGAGTGCTTGCCACGTCCTCTTCCAGGGGCTCTCCCCAACCCAGGTATCAAATCCAGGTCTCTTATGCCCTGTCAGCAGTTTGTTTACCATTAATGTCACCTGGGAAGCCCACAGCAATTTCCTGCTAAATCTAAACACATCATTACCAGGCAGAGTGGCGACGAGTGGCCTAAATATCACAAGGGGAATTACAGCAGTTCTGAAATTCTCTGGAGTTACATGACTTTAAGCATGTCATGAACTCCCTCTTTTCATAGAGAAGATTATCCCTCAATATCCTAAAGGCATGCTTCTATAAATATGTAATCATTTAAAATCCTTTTTTTTTTTTTAAGTAATAAGGCTTGAGTGTTCCTGGTGTTTGCACTAGGAACAGTTTGCACTGTTTGAGAGAAGGGAAAGCGAGGATGTGAAACAGTGACAACAAATGGTTCTGCCATTCTCACAGTAGGTGGGAGTGGGAGGCATGAAATATGGGACCAGAAACTGGCAAAACCCTACAAATTTTTTTCTGAATTTTAATAAAGGGGCGAGGCCTTTACGGCTCAGCATTGGACTAGTCATTCAACAAATGATGCCCCTGGGAAGAGGTTATACTCTTCCTTGGGTTGGATTTCTTCATCCAAGAGCAATTTCTTGAGGGAGCCACAAAGGCAACCTATGAGCTGTTAACACTTTCTCTGCTTTAGGAGAACAGGTGTTTCAGTTAGGATGGGACTGGGAGGTCTGGTAGCTTTGCACATCCCCCATCACAATTCTTTGCCTGTTATAGCAAAACATGAGGGGACTCCAGATATGTACTTTATTTAGTCCATGATCACTCATCAGGTGGTTCAGTCACTAAGTCGTGTCCAATTCTTTGTGGCCCATGAACTGTAGCCCACCAGGCTCCTTTGTCCAAGAGATTTCCCAGGCAAGAATACTGGTGTGGGTAGCCATTCCTTTCTCCAGGGGACCTTCCCCACCCAGGGATGGAACCTGGGTGTCCTGCGTTGCAGGCAGATTCTTCACCAACTAAGCCACCAGGGAAGCCTGTGGGCATCAGATAACCTGGTAAAAGCTCTACTCTGCAAGGCAATGCCACAGCACAGCTGGAGTAGCTCTGGAGCTGCGGTTATGGCCACCTTCTCCCAGTGTTTGATTACAGAAGCTCAAAAGGCTTTCTCCAAATATGATCTGGGCTGTTTACTCTGCAGTCACAACTGGAAACAATGACAGAATGATCTGAAGCAGAGTTCAGTGGGAAGGCAGAATGAGATGTGGTTTGGGGGAGGGGCTTAGTTCCATGTGATCATTCAAGGACCCATCTCCTTTCATCTTGTGGCTCCATCCTCTTCAGATCCTCAGATTTTTTTTTTTTCTTTTTCCCACATGAGTGGAAGGGAGCCTGTGCTATTAAGGGACAGACCTGGGCGTGGCTCCAATCACCTCTGCTTATGTTAGCCATAAATGTCATACTGTCATCTAGCTGTTTGCTCAGGAGTGAAAGCAGAACATGAATACCTGTGCTCACTAGCATTTTGCACTATACAACAGAAAGACTTTAAGCAGGTCTAGGTTCAAATACCAGTTGTGATAGAATTAGATGTGCCTCATGCATCCTGTTGTCTAACTTTTCTGAGCTTCATTTGTCTAATCTGTCAAATGATGACTACCCCACTCATGGCTTGTTGGAACATTTAAAGGAGGTGAATAAAATTTCACAGAAACGTGTTTTCCTTTATCTTCTTTTTTAATCTCTCTCTTTATATATATGGCCTTGCTTGTTTTCAGAGGTGCCCAACGAGTCACAACATTTGAAGGCATAACTAAATGTGAGTTGCTGTAGACAGGATTCCTCCATGAAGTGATGGACAGGCCTCTTGACCTCTAAGTTCTTCTGCTGTGTAAGGACCTCTGAAATATACATTAAACCCATATCACAGTGAGCCAGAGTGAGACAGGGCATTTCTACTGGAACCAAACATGGATANAATGTGAGTTGCTGTAGACAGGATTCCTCCATGAAGTGATGGACAGGCCTCTTGACCTCTAAGTTCTTCTGCTGTGTAAGGACCTCTGAAATATACATTAAACCCATATCACAGTGAGCCAGAGTGAGACAGGGCATTTCTACTGGAACCAAACATGGATATGTGTTCAGAAATGGTAACTTTCCTTTTCTTCTGGAACTAAGTCTTCTCGGCAGAATATCGACATCTGTAAAGCTTTCTGACTTGACTTTTCATTTCTCCTCTTTGCAGAATGGTGCTTGTCTTGGCCTTTTATCTCGATATTTAACTGAGAAGAATTTCAATTGTTTGCAGTCAGTCCCACAGTGCCTTTCCAATTTCCCTTTGTTTTCTTTGGGATTTCAGGAAATCTCACGTGCCTACATAATTCAGTTATGGTTCCAGAAGAGCCTGATATCTCAAAGTCACAGATGACATTTTAAAATATTTCAACACCTGTGTATGAGAAGCAGGTTTAGGAATCAAGAAGCCAGAGCTGCGTGCTTGGCCCTGCTGTTAATTGGCTCTGTGACCTTCAGCAAGTAATTTGTGCCTCTCTCAGCTGAAGAAGGAGGATGAGCTAGCTCGGTGTTTTATAACCACATTTCATGGAATTCTGGGCTTTCTTGAACATGTTTCCAGGGGCCTGGCAATGGCAAAGGGAAATCTTTGTCCTCATCAGGTCTGCTTTTCATTTTTTTTAATGTTTAGAGTTTTATTCATGTCTCAACAAAAAGGTTTCACTACCGTTAAAATAAAATATGGAGTTCTAATAATATTTCTTTGACAAAATGTTTTCACTATTTTTTTAAATCATAAACTTGGCTAATCTTTAAGGGTCCTCTACTTTCTTTAACACTGTGATTTCACCAATGAAAAATTTTTAAAACTTTTGAAATGTAGAATGAAGAACTGTCTGAATCATCATTATTAGAGAAAATGGAGTTAAGACGATTGTAGCAGAAAAAAGACACTGAAGCCGCTTCAAACAGAAGCTCTGACTGCACTCTCGTAAACTAAATTCTCCAGCCGTCAGTCAGTCAATCTGGCCTTGCAGGTTACGAGTATTCAAAATTGAGGTCATGCTGCTTCTTGCCAAGCACAGTGATGAATGACTCTTACTTCTTGCTCCATATTCCCACACACACATGACTAACAGATCATACAGGACAGCTCTCCTCTGAGGCAGGTTTGGCTCCAGAACCTTCTCCCCATCAGGCTTCAGGTGTCCACTCCCAATCAGGGCGAGTCAGCAGGTAGGCGGACAAAGCACAGATGATACACTGTCACAGTCCTGATTTTCTGTCTGTAAAATGGGAATGGCTGGGGACTGAAAGTGTGTGTCCACCCAAAATCTGCATATTGAAGGGTTACCTCTCCGTGTGATTATATCTGGAGTTAGGGCCTTTACTGAAGTAAAATGAAGTCGTAAGTGTAGGTCCTGATCCACTGGGATTAGTGCCCTCAGAAGGAGACACTGGAGTTCCTCTCTCTTTCCGAGTATGTGTGTCTCTCCAGTTCTCTCCTTCTCCTTTGCCAGGTGAGGACGCACAGAGAAGATGGGCCACAGCAAGCCGGCGAGAGGGCCTCTGTGTGAAGAACACCGCCATGCTGCCCCACCGATAGGGAGCTCCTCGCTCCGTAACCGTGAGAGCGTGCATCTCCGCGTCGGCCCCCCAGCCTGCGGGACTTTGCTCTGGCAGCCTGAGCTTGCTGAGGGACTGCCCTGGTGGCTAGCAACAAGGAGCCAGCCTGCCAGTGCAGGAGATGTGGGAACAATCTCTGATCTGGGAAGGTCCCTGGAGGGGGAAATGGCAACCCACTCCAGTAGTCTTGGCTGCAGAATCCCATGGACAGAGGAGCCTGGTGGGCTACAGTCCACGGGGTGCCAAAAAGACGAATACGACTGAATGACAGAACAGAAGCAGAGCTCTCTAAGAGGAATATCCACATCTTCCTCAGATGCTCCTTATGTTATCATTCATTCAGGCAGCATCATAGAATGTCTATCATATGTGAGACCCTGAATTCAAAGTGGGGGCCTTTTAAAGATTAATGGGTCGTGAATCCCTTACCCAAGAAAATGACGGTCTTAATGGTGCTAAGGATCAATGTAAGAATGAAGCTGGAAAGTACATGCTAGTTTGTAGACACACACATACCCACACAATTCTTAAAACAAAGACACCAGTTGGGTGCAGAGGTAGATGTAAATAATGTTCACTGAAGCATTTGCGTAATAGTAAGAACTTGAAAGAAAACCCTCATTTATATTAGGCTCTGAGCTCCGTAAACTCAGATTCCAGATCTCTACTTGTTACTTAGTACCACTTACTCTCTACCACTCGCCATGGCAACCAGCATAGAAAAGGAATTTATAAATGTCTGTGACATAAACACACAAATCAATATTAAAGTGAAATACATGATATGTAAAATATATAACATGACTCATGTATATGAGATGATAAAGGGAAAATATATACTTAATTGATAGCAAATTATCTAAACTGTGCATGAATACATTTTTTTGTTTATAATAAAATTTAAGTTTCACTGATCACAAAAGAAATATACACCAGGTAACCTACTATGGACTGAATCTGTAGGTGACTCAGTAGTAAAGAATATATCTGCCAATGCAGAACACCCGGGTTTGATCCTTGGGTGGGAAGATCCCCTAGAGAAGGGAATGGCTACCCACTCCAGTAGTCTTGCCTGGAGAATCCCATGGACAGAGGAGCCTTGACAGGCTATAGCTCGTGGTTTCAAAAAAAGCTGGGCACGACTGAGTGGCTATCAAGCCACGCAGTTTATGGTATTTATTATGGAAGCCTTAGAAGGCTTGGATAGTTTTCATGTAGGATAGTTTTCAATGCAGGAATGTAGAGGTGAATATACCCTTTGGATAGGCAGAGGAGTGGGGCTCAGTGAAAGTGAAAAGTTTCTGGGTTAGAGGGAGGACATTGAGAACAGAGAGGACTTTGCAAACAGTTTAGATTGCTATGCTTGATACCAAAACAGGTGACTTCTAGGAGCTTCCTCAGAAGCTGGTACCAACTTCTCATCTGCTCTCTGCCCTCATGACACTCACCACTTGTATGTAATTCATCTTGAATGGAGAAATCCTTTATTATTCATCTCTTATACACAGCACTTTGTACCATGTTTGGCACATAGGAAATATTTCATTAATGCTTATTGAATAAATGATGTTTTCTTTTAGTCTGAACCAATCAGTGAAGTGGATGTTATCCATCTCAATGATGAAAACTGGGAAGAATCTTAATGTCAACATATTGCCCAGGTGGCACTAGTGGTAAAGAACCCACCTGCCAATGCAGGAGACACAAGAGATGTGGGTTTGATGCCTTGAAAGTTCCCCCGGAGGAGGAAACAGAACCCACTCCAGTATTCTTGCCGGGAGAATCCCATGGACAGAGTTGTGTGTTGGACTACAGTTCATAAGGTCGCAAAGAGTCAGACATGACTGAAGTGACTTAGCATATACGCATTGTAATATGATAGAATATTAAACAACGGTTTTCAAAATTTAATGACATGAGAGAAAGTTCGTGATAAAATATCACCTGTGCATGCATACACATACACACACCAAAATATTACCAGTGGTTATTTCTAAGTAGTGAAATTTTAACTTCTTTTTCTTTTCCTTTTTTCTTCTAGATTTATTAATTTTTTTATTAGAGTATAGTTGCTTTACAATATTGTATTAGTTTCTACTGTACAAAAAAATGAATCAGCTATAAGTCAACATATGGGCCCTCCTTTTTGGATTTCCTTCCTATTTAGCTCACCACAGAGCATTGAATAGAGTTGCCCACAGTGTACAATTGATTCTTGTTAGTTATCTATTTTATACATAGGATCAATAGTATATATATATATATATATATATGTCAATCCCAGTCTCTCAATTCATCCCACCCCTCTTCCTTTCCCCCCTTGGTGTCCACAGATTTTTTTTTTTTTAATTTAAACATACGTTCCAACCTTTCTTTATATTAAGGTTGTAGTCCATGGGGTCACAGAGTCTAACATGACTGAGTGACTGTGCTTAGTTGCTCAGTCATGTGCGACTCTTTGAGACCCCATGGACTGTAGCCCGCCAGGATCCTCTGTCCATGGGGATGCTCCAGGCAAGCATACTTGAGTGGATTGCCATGCCCTCCTCCAGGAGATCTTCCCAACCAAGGGATCAAACCCAGGTGTCCCACATTGCAGGTGGAGTCTTTAGCAGCTGAGCTACCAGGGAAGCTTGACCAAGGGACTAACACTGTATTGTTTTATGATGCAGGATGTTACTAAAATTGATCATCATGTAAAGGTTTGGCCATGTTAGTCTTCACTGTTTCAGCAAGGATGGGGACATTAAACTAATCTAAGTGGTGATCACAAACCACAGGAAGCAGGAGAAAAGCAGGTTTTCCTAAGGTCAGAGAAGCAACAGCCGTTCATTTATGATGTTTGTGATATTTGTTCTATTTACTCATCACACTTCAAAATTCAATTCACCACTTGCTGGATCTCAGGATTTCAGTCTCCGATCAGAGCAAAGGTCTCCAACCTAGAGAGAGCTCCCCCCTCCATGCTAGAGTGAGACTTGGTCTATGTTCCTGCCTAGTAGATGCTGTGTCCCCGTGGCACGTTGAAGAAAGCCCAGGAACTCTTAAATACTAGGGCCTGATGTTCTTAGCTTTGAATGTGTTGCTATGCTCAACATAGAACAGTGTTCTTCACCTCAACCCCACTGATGCTATGAGCTGAATTATTCTTTGTTTTGGGATCATGATCATAGCCTGTGGATTGTAGAATGTTTAGCAGCATCCCTGGTCCTTATCCATCAGATGCCAGTGGTATTTCTACCCTTAAGCCATAACAACCAAAAACAACCATAGCATCAGTGTCTCTAGATACTGCCAAAGTTACACTGAAATCTATTGCAAAGTCTTTATTTTAAGCATAGTTGAGATATAGGAAGGTTTTAAAAGAGGAGAAAAAATGAGCTAATCTGACAATATTGTGGACCAAAAGCTGTAGGGGATGAGGGCAAAGGTCAAAAGAGAGAGCAGAAAGTATTGGGGAACTGTTCCACTGGTGCAGATAAGACACAATGATGGCTCAGAATAGGGTAAGAATGTAATAAGCATGGGCTCCCCAGGTGGCTCAGCAGATAAAGAATCTGCCTACAACACAGGAGACACAGGAGACCTGGGTTCAATTTGCAGATCAGGAAAATCCCTTGGAGAAGGAAACAGTAACCCACTCCAGTATTCTTGCCTGGATAATTCCATAGACAGAGGAGCCACATGGGCTACAGCCCCCGAGGTGGCGAACAGTCAGACGTTACTGAGCATGCATGCATGGAGAGCTTCTAAGCATACTCTTACCCTACTCTTATGCCCAGTTTCACGGGGCAAGATACAGCATTGTAGTTAAAGCCAGAGCTCCAGAGACAGACTTCCTCACTGTGTAAGTCACCTGCTACCCTGGAGTGAGTTATCTGGAGATGACGAAATACCTATCTACCACTCATGGGGTTACTGTGAGGATTACGTGAGTTTATACACAGAGATATCTTAAAAGAATGGCTAGTACACTTGTAACAGCTCAATAAAAAGCCAGAGCTCCAGAGACAGACTTCCTCACTGTGTAAGTCACCTGCTACCCTGGAGTGAGTTATCTGGAGATGACGAAATACCTATCTACCACTCATGGGGTTACTGTGAGGATTACGTGAGTTTATACACAGAGATATCTTAAAAGAATGGCTAGTACACTTGTAACAGCTCAATAAATGTTTGCTATGGCAAAGCTGGAGGAGTATTTAGAGAAACAAAAATTGTGAGGTCCTTAAACATACACATACTTTTTCCAATAACGCATACAGCTTTATTTAAGAATACTGTGTTTGTCATATTGTCACACTTCACCAGCTGTGGAAACAGAGCCTGCTTACTCTGCCTCCCTGAGATAAACTCAGCTTCTTATCTGTTTTCTGTTAAATATCAATGTGATTCTAAAGCCAGCTAAACTCCTTGGTTTAGATACACGCACGTGTGACACACAGACACAGGGAGAGAGGTAATATGCACATATATTGAAAATCCTAAATAATCATTGTGTCTTAGTTTCCTATTGCCTCATGGAAAATCACAACAAATTTAACAGCACATCAGACAGTGATCATATGGTATCACTTACATGTGAAATCAAATTTGGAAAACTCAGCAGTGGCCACAGGACTGGAAAAGGTCAGTTTTCATTCCAATCCCAAAGAAAGACAATGCCAAAGAATGCTCAAACTACTGCACAATTGCACTCATATCATGCACTAGCAAAGGAATGCTTAAAATTCTCCAAGCCAGGTTTCAGCAATACATGAACCATGAACTTCCAGATGTTCAAGCTGGTTTTAGAAAAGGCAGAGGAACCAGAGATCAAATTGCCAACATCTACTGGATCATCAAAAAACCAAAAGAGCTCCAGAAAAACATCTATTTCTGCTTACTGACTATGCCAAATCCTTTGACTGTGTGGATCACAATAAACTATGGAAAATTCTGAAAGAGATGGGAATACCAGACCACCTGATCTGCCTCTTGAGAAATCTGTATGCAGGTCAGGAAGCAACAGTTAGAACTGGACATGGAACAACAGACTGGTTCTAAATAGGAAAAAGAGTACATCAAGGCTGTATATTGTCACCTTGCTTATTTAACTTATATGCAGAGTACATCATGAGAAATGATGGGCTGGAGGAAGCACAAGCTGGAATCAGTATTGCCAGGAGAAATATCAATAACCTCAGATATGCAGATGACACCACCCTTATGGCAGAAAGTGAAGAGGAACTAAAAAGCCTCTTGATGAAAGTGAAAGTGGAGAGTGAAAAGTTGGCTTAAAGCTCAACATTCAGAAAATGAAGATCATGGCATCTGGTCCCATAGCTTCATGGCAAATAGATGGGGAAACAGTGGAAACAGTGTCAGACTTTATTTTTCTTGGCTCCAAAATCACTGCAGATGGTGACTGCAGCCAGGAAATTAAAAGACGCTTACTCCTTGGAAGAAAAGTTATCAACAACCTAGACAGCATATTAAAAAGCAGAGACATTACTTTGCCAACAAAGGTCCATCTAGTCAAGGCTATGGTTTAACCAGTGGTCATGTATGGATATGAGAGTTTGACTATAAAGAAAGCTGAGCATCGAAGAATTGATGCTTTTGAACTGTGGTATTGTAGAAGACTCTTGAGAGTCCCTTGGACTCCAAGGAGGTCCAACCAGTCCATCTTAAAGGAGATCAGTCCTAGGTGTTCATTGGAAGTGCTGATGTTGAAGCTGAAACTTCAATACTTTGGTCACCTGATGCAAAGAGCCGACTCATTTGAAAAGACCCTGATGCTGGGAAAGATTGAGGGGAGGAGGAGAAGGGGATGACAGAGGATGAGATGGTTGGATGGCATCACTGACTGGATGGACATAGGTTGGGGTAGACTCCAGGAGTTGGTGATGGACAGGGAGGTCTGGCGTGCTGAGATTCATGGGGTTGCAAAGAGTCAGACACGACTGAGCGACTGAACTGAACTGAACATATGAAATCTAAAAAACCAACAACAACAACAACAAAACAATATAAATGAACTTACATATAAAACAGAAATAAACTCATAGACATATCAGATACTCACATTACAAATAGGGCTTTCCAAGTGGCTTAGTGGTAAATAACCTGCCTGCCAATGCAGGAGACTCAGGAAGGGTAGGTTCAGTCCCTGAGTTGCGAAGATCCCTGGAGTATTCTTACCTGGAGAATCCCATGGATAGAGGAACCTCGAGGGCTATAGTCCATAGGGTTGCCAAGAGCCAGGACTGAGTGACTGAGCTCACAGGCACTACATATAAAATAGAACAACAAAGACCTTTTATATTGCATAAAGAACTATACTCAGTAACTTATAGTTGAAAAGAAACTGGAAAAGAATATACGTATTCTATATATATTCTTTATCTGTATGTATTTTGTTGTGCAACATATAATAAAATGTATATTTTACATATATGTATATGTAAAATATATGTGTTTACATATATAAAAACAATCACTCTGCTGTACACCTGGGATGTTATAAATCAACTATACATCAATCTTGCAGTAAAGTAAATAAAAATAAAGCAGAGTACCCATGTATTATCTTACAGTTCATCAAAGGTCTGGTTGAGCTCAAACTGGTTCTCTCTTATGGTCTCATGAAGCAGAAATCAGAAAGTCAGCCAGGCAGGGCTCTTATTGGGGGACTCTGAGGAGGGATCCCCTTCCTTTGGAAGGATGCAGTCCTTGCAGTTGTAGGTCCGAGGTCCTGATACCATTGCCGGCTGTCAGCCAGCTAACAAATTCTAGAAGGCCTCTCATTCCCTGTCACCTGGCTTTTATCTTCAAAGCAGCAAAGCTGCCTTGAATCTTTCTCATGCTTCAAAAAGCTCTCTGATTTCTCATACTGTAACCAAGAGGAAAAAGCTCTCTGCTTTTAATGGGTTCATGTGACTATATTGTTGTCATTGTTTAGTTGCCAAATCATGTCCGATTCTCTGCAACCCCATGGACTGTAGCCCACCAGGCTCCTCTGTCCATGGGATCTCCCAGACAAGAATACTGGAATGGGTTACCATTTGCTTCTCCAGGGGATCTTCCCAACCCAGGGATCAAACTCCCATCTCCTGCATTGGCAGTCGGATTCTTTACCACTGAGCCACCAGGGAAGCCCTACTTAGCCCCTCTTAAATAATCTCCTCTTAAAATCATAGGAATGACAACATAGATGAAAAGCAAGGGCCTTCTTGAAATTATGCGTATCACACTGAGAGTACAACTGATGAGTCAGTAACCCAATCAGAAAGAAAGTGAAAATGAAAGTTGCTCAGTCGTGTCCTACTCTTTGAGACTGTAGTCCATGGAATTCTCCAGGCCAGAATACTAGAGTGGGTAGATGTTCCCTTCTCCAGGGGATCTTCCCAACCCAGGGATCGAACCCAGATCTCCCACGTTGCATGCAGATTCTTTACCAGCTGAGCCACCAGGGAAGCCCAACTCAATCAGAATTAAGACAATTTTCCATCAGAAATGTCTTTTGTGCACACTCCAGGCAGTCCCCAAGTTCACAAGAGAACACTTTTCCATCATCAAAGATTAGTTTTGCCTCTGTATAAGTGGAATTACACAGTATGTTTTCGTTTGTATTTGGATTCTTTCTCTAGCATAATATTTTTGAGATTCACTCATAATATATGTATCAGGAGTTTATTTCAGCTTATTAAGGAATAATCTTCTTATATCACAGCTTGCATATTGATTGAAGTGTTGGTGGACATTTTAATTGTGGCTATAGTGAATAAATTTAAACATTCTTAAAAAATGTTAATGTGGTGATAACTCTTCATTTCTCCTGGATAAATATCCAGATGTGGAAATCTCTGTGTCTTTACATAGATAAATGTTCAACTGCCAGATAATGTTCCAAATTAGTTGCTAGCATTTTCTACATCTACTCCTTACTCCTGGTAAATTATGCACATTTCAGCTGGTGCACATCTTCACTTCCATTTTTGTCCATGTTTCTAATTCAAGCTATTCTGTAGCATGTGTACTGTATCTCTTTTTGGTTATAAGTTGCATTTCCTTGATGGCTAATGATTCTGAGCACATTCCTTATTATGTGTTCATCGGTCGTTTCTATATCTTCCTTTGTAAAATGTCTGTGCAAATCCTATGCTCAATTTTTCATTGTAAAATTGGTCTTGCTGTTGATTTGTAAAAGCTTATAATCTAGATAAAGTCCTTCATCAGATGTATTATATATTCACATTGTATTTAATATAATATATACATATACATATATGGGTTTCCCAGGTGGCTCAGTGAGTAAAGAACTTGTCTGCCATGCAGGAGAGACAGACAAATGCATGTTTTATCCCTGGGTTGGAAAGATCCCCTGGAGCAGGCCATGGCAACCCACTCCAGCATTCTTGCCTGGAGAATCCCATGGACAGAGGAGCCCGGTGGGCTACAGTTCATAGGGTTGTGAAGAGTTGGATATGACTAAAGCAACTGAGCACACACACAGGCATATACACATACACGTATAATTGAATATGTATAAATGAGCATTCAAGGAAGAAAAGACAAAAAGAAAGGAAAAGGAGGTAAAGGAAAAAAGCTCTGAAAATGTATGAATCTCTGACATTGATTTACGTAGCAATCTCTTTCCAATCCCACAGATACAGCAGAAAATTTAACCTGATAGAGCAAAGGACTGTGATACATGCTGTAGAATATTGCATCTTATTCTAAGAGGTCAAGACCTACTCCCTGGGAACAGGCATCTGTGCTGTATCCTCCATATTTCTACCACTTAATTTGTTACAATATCTGTCATATAGAAGCTGGTCACCACCTTTGCTGAGAGAATGAGATAATAAGTTAACTTGCTGATTATATCATTTAACTATCAGAGGAGAGAATCAATCTGTGAACTTTGGGGAAAAGAATAAACCATCAAAAACAGAAACAGCATTTATATTATATATCAATAGCATTTGGCTTCACAGAAGTGAGAGATGGACACGTGTGGAAACAATGATAAACAGGGTGAAACGCACATCCTCAGTTCCTCCTCTTTCATAAATCCCTTCTAGCCAAAGATTAAGAATCCAATTATGCATGAATGCTTCTGGATGTAATCAGTTTCTCTCTCCTGTATCAAGACTCTGCTTCTCTCTCATGGATCAATCCCATCAGCATGCACATGCTTGCTTCTGCTTTCACAAACCTTTCCTTGACCCCATGTTCCCCTTTAGCATCTCCAGGATTTTTTTTTTTTAAGTTGTTGACACTTGCTGTTTGTTCTTCCAAGTTTAAAATGTACGCTTCCCACATTCCCTCTCTGTATTCTGCCAACCACCATGCCATGGATATCACTCTTGTAAAAGTCTCCAGAATACAAATCAATGGGCAAGTTCTATGTCTTGGACTTACTTGGGAGACTCTACAGCATCCAACTGGATAAAAGCATCTGGGCAATAGAGTGGTTTATGTGGGGGCTTGAAGCTCCACTCATGGATTGGAATTTCAGTTCTACTGCTCATTCAGACATCGTGCTCAAGCCAACATGACATCTTAGCTCTCCGTGGCAAGTGTTGGTTCCTTCCATTTGGAGCCTTTGCAGTTGTTCTATCTGCTCAGAATGCTCCTTTCCCAGCTTCTCCCCATCCTTCAGGTCTAGCTCAGGTTTTTCCCTCCTCAAGGAGGGCTTCCCTGTTCACTTTTGCATACAAATGTCATTCCCCTAGAGTACCTGTCAGTAGCCTTGAAGGGAGACTCATGGGTGACCTGACTGATGCAGACTGACCCCATGACCTTGACCTAGTACACACACCCATGAGCTTTGGTTTCTTCATCTGTAACTAGTGATGACAATGCCTGCTTCAACAGATTTCTGTGTGCATCCAGTGAGGTAGTGTGGGTACTTACTATTTGTTGCTGTTGATCAGTAGCTAAGTCATGCCTGACTCTGCTACCTCGTGAACTGTAGTTTGCCAGGCTCCTCTGTCCCCCACTATCTCCTGGAGTTTGATTAAGTTCATGGCCAATGAGTATGTGATGCTATATAACCATCTCATCCTCTGCTGCCCCCTTCTCCTCCTGCCCTCAATCTTTTGCAACATTAGAGCCTTTTCCAGTGAGTCAGCTGTTTGCATCAGGTGGTCAAAGAACTGGAAATTCCGCTTCAGCAACAATCCTTCCAAAGAATATTCAGGGTTTATTTCCTCAGGATTGACTGGTTTGATCTCCTTACAGTCCAAGGGACTCTCAAGACTCTTCTCCAGCACCACAGTTCAAAAGCATCAGTTCTTTGGTATTCAGCCTTCTTTATGGTCCAGTTCTCACATCTGTTCATGACTACAGGGAAAACCATAGCTTGGACTATATAGATCTTTGCAATGTCAGTAATGCTGACCTTTGTAATGTGGGTACTCAGTATAATGCCTGACATACAATGGATGATTATTTTTAAAACACCCACTTTCACTTTTCCTCTTCCCTGGTATGCTTGAACCATTTGGTGTGATTCAGGATACCCATTTTTCTCATTTAGGAAAAAAAAAAATCCAGCTTATTGGAACAGACTTGCCATACCTGATGGGGCAATAAAAGTATTCTCTTTTAAGACAGTCACACTAAGGGCCAGATAGTGGTGAAGAGGTCTCCAAAGAAAATGGGAATGAGCTTTTCCCATGTCTTTTAATAGAAGTGTTATTTAACTTTTATGGGAATGCCGCAGAGAAGAGAGCTGTTCCTACTCAGTGAGCTTACAGACAAAATAAAATAAACAGACAAGGAAGGCAGTGGTCCATTTGATGAACCTCCCCAGAAGACACACAGCAATTGGAGAATCAAAATTAACTGGCTGTGTTTATTCACTTCTAACTTCTGCCTGGGTTGAGCTTTCATTTCTGCCTGAGCACATACTGTCTCTCTCTGTTTATTAGGCACTTTTTCTGCAAGAAACTCTAGTCCCCAAATTCCCCTGTGTGTTCTCTTTGAACTTCTGATCCAAGCAAGGCGAGGAATACATCTAAGGCAGGGCAGCTCTGCAGTTAAGAAAAAAACTGTAATCCCATCATTGTAGCTCATCAGTTGACCACTGACTGAGTTAGAGGGATTTGCTTTGGATTTTAAGCTTAATTTCTAAATTGAGGGGGAAAAAATGTTACCTGCTGCAGAGAATTATGGAAAGGTTTAAATAAGATGATTCATGCCAAGACTTGAAGGTTGCCTGGTCTGGAATGAGCAGTGGTTCATCATGAGTGTGACCCCCATCCCCAAGAATCATTTTTTTGTAGCCCTTCCATCATGACCATTACCATTATTAGGAGCAGCACCCAGGTGGACTCTCCCCCTTGCCCAGCCTTGTCACTTAGCTTTCCTGACAGTTGGATGCTCATCTTCATGGGAGATGTCCAAGGGGAGACAGGACAGCCCTTCTCAGAAGTGTGGGTTGGACCATATACTTTTAAAGGCCCCCTCTATCCCTTCAATTCAGTGACAATATAAATAGAAATGACTGCAACAGATGCATTAGCCATTTACAAATCTGTTTCATGTCTTGGCTTTTCCCTCTGGCTAAATTCTGAACTACCCCTAATGAGCCAAATGACTGTAGGCTCATGGGAAAAACCTGATGTTTTCCTGTTAGAAAAGGGAAAAAGGGAAGGCAGACTGCATCTACTTTGAATTCCATCAGAGCACCAAACAGCTATGATCCTCATTCCTTTGCTAAAAGCAAATAAGAAAGAAACAGCATGTTGATGCACACTTTTTACTGCTATTAATAACTAAACCTCCAAACTGTGACTAACCATATTTTATTTTCTTGGGTTCATTTTACTCTAATTGCTCCCTTTATAATGGAAATCCTTGCATTGCTTCACTTCCCCAGAATGAGTGGAGCTGGGCCTCTTTGTGTGTCTCCTGTGTGGTCCTGGATACTACCTCTATGAGGGTCTGGGGTCCTTAAACAATAACTGCTGCTCCCTGAGTTATGAAACTCTAACCTCATTTCAGAAACGAGGATTATCATTATTGGGTGAGTTCTCCAGGAAGGGCCTCGTTTGAAAAATCCCTCTCCAACTGATTGAACTCTTTCCTGATTAACAGTGGATAAATATGGAGACTATTACTTAGATACCACATGCTGGGAGGCAAACATGATAATTATACCTGTCAATCTGCAGAACCCCCTGGTCTCAAATGGAGTGAAATGCTGCCATTTCAATCTAATCTGCAAGAGAGGCGAATGGAGAGGGGATGATCACTATGGAGAAGGCTGAAAGCACCCCAGCTGTCAATATCCGCGTGGGAGGCAGCTGATGGTTTGGATGTCATCACATTAGCAATCTCTTCAATAAAAAGGAAGTCTGGCTGCTTTGTGCCTTGAAAAGGAGCAGCAGTTGAAAGCATTAAAATTAGTGCCATTTTACTGAAGATCATGATGATTTAAAATGTCAGTTCCTTTCCCTAGCACTATCATTTATGATGGAACATGGTGACGACTATCAACAGTCAGAGACCGAGTCTCAAATGAGGGGAATGTTCCATTTCAGATGCAACCAAGGAGTTGCCAAGGGAGAGGTGCGTTTGGATGTGTGCATGTGAACACGGAGGCATCATCCCCAATGTCACTCTGAATTTTCCTCTCCTAATCCAGAAACCTAGCCTTGGTCCAAATCTGGGCTGAGAAAGTCAGTGGGAGTCAGTCAGTTCCTGGGAGGAAAAGAAGGACATGCCCAGTAAGACAGTGAAACACTGGCAGCATCCTCAAGGACAGAGTCCCAAAGTAATAGCGGGAGTCTATGGAATGATATTGATGATGATAATGATGATAGCCAACATCTACAAGTTGTCTAGTTTAAAAGTCTTATATTTATGCTATTCTACTGAACACATACAGCAGTCTGAAGAATTAGAAAATACTTTTAATCCCACTTTGAGTGTGTGCTCAATAGCTTCGCCATGTCCAACTCTTTGAGACCCCCTATGGGGGTCATGCCATAGCCCACCAGGCTCCTCTGTCCGTGAGATTTTCCCAGCAAGAATACTGGGAGAGAATTCCAGTGCCCTCCTCCAGGGGAACTTCCCAACCCAGGGATCGAACCTCTGTCTCCTATGTCTCCTTCATTGCAGGCAGATTCTTAAAAAGCCTCTTGATGAAAGTGAAGGAGGAGAGTGAAAAAGTTGGCTTAAAGTTCAACATTCAGAAAACGAAGATCATGGCATCCGGTCCCATCACTTCATGGGAAATAGATGGGGAAACAGTGGAAACAGTGTCAGACTTTGTTTTTTTGGGCTCCAAAATCACTGCAGATGCTGACTGCAGCCATGAAATTAAAAGACGCTTACTCCTTGGAAGAAAAGTTACGACCAACCTGGATAGTATATTCAAAAGCAGAGACATTACTTTGCCGACTAAGGTCCACCTAGTCAAGGCTATGGTTTTTCCTGTGGTCATGTATGGATGTGAAAGTTGGACTGTGAAGAAAGCTGAGCGCCGAAGAATTGATGCTTTTGAACTGTGGTGTTGGAGAAGACTCTTGAGAGTCCCTTGGACTGCAAGGAGATCCAACCAGTCCATTCTGAAGGAGATCAACCCTGGGATTTCTTTGGAAGGAATGATGCTAAAGCTGAAACTCCAGTACTTTGGCCACCTCATGCGAAGAGTTGACTCATTGGAAAAGACTCTGATGCTGGGAGGGATTGGGGGCAGGAGGAGAAGGGGACGACCGAGGATGAGATGGCTGGATGGCATCACGGACTCGATGGACGTGAGTCTGAGTGAACTCCGGGAGATGGTGATGGACAGGGAGGCCTGGCGTGCTGCGATTCATGGGGTCGCAAAGAGTCGGACACGACTGAGCGACTGAACTGAACTGAACTGAGCCACCAGGGGAGCCTTAATCTCACTGTATAGATGAGTAATCTGAAGCTCAGGCAGTAAGTAGCTATGCCAAGGTAAAGTGATGATGGGATCTTTGGGAACCAGTTACAGAGTTTACAGTCTTACCTTCTAAGTTGAATTCTTCTCAGAGTCATGAATTGGATAAACACAGAGTAGCAGTTGACTCTCGAATAGGACATGATTAGGGTGATCACGGCAAAAATGCCTGGGGGTAAGACGGGGGTGAAGTTGGGGCTACAGCATGTAAAGGCCAAGTGGGTTTCAAAGTATCACACCCCAGCAGGGAGCCAGAACAAAATGCCAGGGGCTCTGAGGAGCCAGTCGAGCTTATGTGTGTGAACACAGAGTCCTAGCAAAATCTATTTGTCAAGACATGTTGCTAATTAAAAAGAAATTTTTAAGGTTGTGGGATTCAAGGAAGGACATTTTCCTCAAACGTATACGAAAACACAGAAGGACTTAAAAAGGGACCTCTCCGACAGGGAAGGATATTTTAATTTATCGTAGTATAATCGAGTCGTCCACTCTTCCCTTTTAAAGTGCTTAATGCCATGTAAAAGCATTTAATTTCTATTTACATTTTTAAAAATTTTTTGTCTCTTCCACAAAAATGTAAGTGATCTCAGGGCATAAACTATGCCTCTTTTATTAACTTGTATCTCCAAATCTTAGCACAGGTGATGGCACCTAGGAAAACTGATAATAGCTTTTGTGAATACTTACTATGTAGCATATTCTACTAGATTGCATTTAATTTCTATTTACATTTTTAAAAATTTTTTGTCTCTTCCACAAAAATGTAAGTGATCTCAGGGCATAAACTATGCCTCTTTTATTAACTTGTATCTCCAAATCTTAGCACAGGTGATGGCACCTAGGAAAACTGATAATAGCTTTTGTGAATACTTACTATGTAGCATATTCTACTAGATAGAGATGTATACGTATTCTGCCTTATAGTTTCATAATAGCTTTATAGGACAAGTATTTTATTATTTTTCTTTACAGATGATGAAACTGAGTCACAGAGAAATTAAGTTTTATTGATGTAAGTGGTGGGATTCATATTTGAAGATAAGCAAATGAGTTCCAAAGACTATTTACTGCTATTTACCACATTTATAACCTCAGATATGCAGATGACACCACCCTTATGGCAGAAAGTGAAGAGGAACTAAAAAGCCTCTTGATGAAAGTGAAAGTGGAGAGAGAAAAAGTTGGCTTAAAGCTCAACATTCGGAAAACGAAGATCATGGCATCCGGTCCCATCACTTCATGGGAAATAGATGGGGAAACAGTGGAAACAGTGTTAGACTTTTGGGGCTCCAAAATCACTGCAGATGCTGACTGCAGCCATGAAATTAAAAGACACTTACTCCTTGGAAGAAAAGTTATGACCAACCTAGATAGCGTATTCAAAAGCAGAGACATTACTTTGCCAACAAAGGTCCATCTAGTCAAGGCTATGGTTTTTCCAGTAGTCATGTATGGATGTG
>SJYX01002054.1:113839-158393 GCA_006410675.1 Oreotragus oreotragus
CTCCAAAATCACTGCAGATGGTGACTGCAGCCATGAAATTAGAAGACGCTTACTCCTTGGAAGAAAAGTTGTGACCAACCTGAATAGAATATTCAAAAGCAAAGACATTACTTTGCTGACTAAGGTCCACCTAGTCAAGGCTATGGTTTTTCTTGTGGTCATGTATGGATGTGAAAGTTGGACTGTGAAGAAAGCTGAGCACCGAAAAATTGATGCTTTTGAACTGTGGTGTTGGAAAAGACTCTTGAGAGTCCCTTGAACTGCAAGGAGATCCAACCAGTCCATTCTGAAGGAGATCAACCCTGGGATTTCTTTGGAAGGAATGATGCTAAAGCTGAAACTCCAGTACTTTGGCCACCTCATGTGAAGAGTTGACTCATTGGAAAAGACTCTGATGCTGGGAGGGATTGGGGGCAGGAGGAGAAGGGGACGACCGAGGATGAGATGGCTGGATGGCATCGTGGACTCGATGGATGTGAGTCTGAGTGAACTCCGGGAGATGGTGATGAACAGGGAGGCCTGGCGTGCTGTGATTCATGGGGTCGCAAAGAGTTGGACACGACTGAGCGACTGCAATGAACTGAACTGATCCTGATTCGAGTCTGCTAGAGGACAGGGTTAGAGTTAAATGATTCTCTCATTCTATCTGAGTCATGCAGTCCTGCCCTGAAATGCTGGGATGAAGTCAGCTTTGCCTAAAGCTCACAAGCCCTCAAAAAGCCAGTCACAATTCTCCCGAACCAAGAAAATGCTGGTCAGAAAACCCTATAATATGTGCTGCTAATATGTAAATGTTAATCAGTAAGATGAAAGAAAAGAATTAGTATGGAACAGAAAATTGGAGAAAATGCCTAACTTAGCAAGCCAAGCCTTGGAAAATCTCCCAAAAGAAGACATCTTTGAGGATCTTTTGAAGGACAAGAAGGAATCAGCCATATGGAAATTCCTGAGAATAACATCTCAGGCCAAATACAGAACAGAAATGGCCTGAGTCTGAGACTTTGGCCACTTCTGGATACAAGGAGACAAGTGTGACTATACTGCAGACAGGCAGGAAGAGGCCAAGCAGGAGGTGAGAGGTTGGCAAGGATTTAAGCAAGGAGGGAATTTTAATTGTATTCTAAATGATAGAGGGAGCCACTCATGGGTTTATTCCTCTAACTTCCTAGTATTGCTGAGCTAATTAGTCAGCATATCAAAACGCTGGACTGGAAGAAACACAAGCTGGAATCAAGATTGCCGGGAGAAATATCAATAACCTCAGATATGCAGATGACACCACTGTTATGGCAGAAAGTGAAGAACTAAAGAGCCTCTTGATGAAAGTGAAAGAGGAGAGTGAAAAAGTTGACTTAACGCTCAACATTCAGAAAACTAAGATCATGGCATCCAGTCCCATCACTTCATGGCAAATAGATAGGGAAACAGTGGAAACAATGGCTGACTTTATTTTTCTGGGCTCCAAAATCACTGCAGATTGTGATTGCAGCCATGAAATTAAAAGACTCTTACTCCTCAGAAGGAAAGTTATGACCAACCTAGACAGCATATTAAAAAGCAGAGAAATTACTTTGCCAACAAAGGTCCATCTAATCAAGGCTATGGTTTTTCCTGTGGTCATGTATGGATGTGAGACTTGCACTATAAAGGAAGCTGAGTGCTGAAGAATTAATGCTTTTGAACTATGGTGTTGGAGAAGGCTCTTGAGAGTCCCTTGGACTGCAAGGAGATAAAACCAGTCCATCCTAAAGGAGATCAGTCCTGGGTGTTCATTGGAAGGACTGATGTTGAAGCTGAAACTCCAATACTTTGCCTATCTCATCCAAAAAGCTGACTCACTTGAAAAGACCCTGATGCTGGGAAAGATTAAGGGCAGGAGGAGAAGGGGACGACAGAGGATGAGATGGTTGGATGGCATCACCGACTCAATGGACATGGGTTTGAGGAAGGAAAGTTATGACCAACCTAGACAGCATATTAAAAAGCAGAGATATTACTTTGCCAACAAAGGTCCATCTAATCAAGGCTATGGTTTTTCCTGTGGTCATGTATGGATGTGAGACTTGCACTATAAAGGAAGCTGAGTGCTGAAGAATTAATGCTTTTGAACTATGGTGTTGGAGAAGGCTCTTGAGAGTCCCTTGGACTGCAAGGAGATACAACCAGTCCATCCTAAAGGAGATCAGTCCTGGGTGTTCATTGGAAGGACTGATGTTGAAGCTGAAACTCCAATACTTTGCCTATCTCATCCAAAAAGCTGACTCACTTGAAAAGACCCTGATCCTGGGAAAGATTAAGGGCAGGAGGAGAAGGGGACGACAGAGGATGAGATGGTTGGATGGCATCACCGACTCAATGGACATGGTTTTGGGTGAACTCCGGGAGCTGGTGATGGACAGGGAGACCTGGTGTGCTTCGGTTCTGCTGCTGCTGCTGCTAAGTCATTTCAGTCGTGTCCAACTCTGTGCAACCCTACAGACAGCAGCCCATCAGGCTCCACCATCCCTGGGATTGTCCAAGCAAGAGTGCTGGAGTGGGTTGCCATTGCCTTCTCCAATGCATGAAAGTGAAAAGTCAAAGTAAAGTCTCTCAGTCGTGTCCAAATCTTCACCACCCCATGGACTGCAACCCACCAGGCTCCTCCGTCCATGGGATTTTCCAGGCAAGAGTGCTGGAGTGGGTTGCAACTGAGCAACTGAACTGAACTAAAGTGAACTGAACTTTATATTATTATGAAATTAATTAAACAGTTATTTACATATAGCTTCTGCTAGGTCTCACAATAATTTCACAGTCTATGGTACCCTTTCTTTAATAAGAAAATCAATATGGGCTGAAATAAACCTATTGCCAAGGTCACATAGCAAGCACATGAAACAGCAAGATACATCAAAAGGAAGGTTATCTGGGTCCAAAACCAGGGTCTCTCAAACTGTCTCTCCACACTGCTTCTAAGATCCCTAAATAAAAAGTACTTTGCTCTTTCAAAGAACTTAGAAAATGCGGGTGTAGATCCAGCTGAAGAATTAAGGGAGGTCATTACAGAGTAGTGAGTAGAGGTCCCTGTGCTATATAGTAGGTCCTTAGTAGTTATCTATTTTATATAGTAGTGTGTATTCTTAATATTGATCTATTACTCAAGTAAATAATAGACACTATTCCTGAAAATATCGTGGATTTTTTTTTTGCCACTTTTTTGTTTCTTTGGTTTGGTACATTTGAACCTCTATTTTCATCAGTGGAACTGGATTAGAATTTTATTTTCTGGACTATATTGCACAATTTCATAAGGCTGTGTTTGCTTCATAAAATGCTCTTATTTGGGATAATTTAGATAAGTGATTACTTATAGGCTCTTTAAGAGTTGAAAATTCACTGTAAAAAATGCCCTGGGACTTTTGACTTTGAATTTATTACTTTGAAAGCATGCAATGAATTTGCAATTTATTCTAAATGCAGTAGGAAGAAACAGAAGGTGTCTAAATAGGTGATATTGATCTCAGCGAGGCAGCAGTGAGCAGTGGCATAAAACAAGATCTTTATTTCCTGCCCAGGAATTGAACCTGGGTAGCCTGGATGAAAACCAGGAATCCTAGTCAGCAAACCAGCAAGGACTAGAGGTTAGAAGCCAATTTTCCCTGGATCTTTGCCCCCAGGGGAAAAATGCACTTATCACAGAGGTAAAATCTGTAAACGCAGGTACCAAGTTTATTATGAGAGACATAACACAACAACCAGTGGAAGAGCACATAGAGAAAGCTTGTTTCATTGAGAGAGAAGCTGGGCAGAGAGGCACACCACCGGGGGAGACCGGGTGTGGGCAGCCCTGCTAGTGAGGAGGAGCCTGGTAAAGAGAGGGTTAAGTTTCATTTGCATAGGCCAGTTCTTCCAGGTCTTTGTCTTCCTTCAGGCCTAATGCCTGACTTCTTTTCCCAAATCTGACTTACCCAGGGACCTTTCTCTGGGGTGCACACACAGGGCTCAGCCAAGATGGATCTCAAAGTGAAGGCTTCTGGGAGGAGCAAGACTCACTATGGCCTGGAGTTATCCCCTGACTTTTGACCCCAAGAGTATTTCCCAGTGTTTGTAGTCTCTCTCTTCTCCTTTACTCAGACAGGGTTTTTGCCTTTCTTTGTCCTTGCCATGATTACCCCCTTGAGATGTTTACAAGAGACAAAGACTGGCTATTTACCCTGCTTCTGTTTTTACTTCCATTTCTGAGAGCAAACAGAAGGCTGGTTGTAAATTCCTCAACTGGAGTTCACTATCACTTGCCTCTAGAAATGCAAAGAGAAGGCTGGCTGACTGTGAATTTCCAACCTGCAACCAGTCTATCTCCTACCTCAGTATCATGCTTGAACCATTTGAAAGGTCTTTTGCCAAGTGGCACCAAGGAAGAGAAACTGAGTAACCTCATGAAACTTTTTGCCAGGGTAGGTATAGTCCTGTATGTTTGCCTCACTGAATGTAAGATCCTTGTTTCTTTATGCATCTCACTATGAATGTCACAAGGCCATATCTAAGTGTTGCAGGAAGGCAGATCCCTTCCAGGGCCTGAAACTGGGCTCTTGTCTAACACTCAGAAATGAATTGTCTGAGGAGACACATCTGCTGACAAAGCAAGAGATTTTATTGGGAAAGGGCACCCGGGTGGAGAGCAGTAGGGTAAGGGCACCCAGGAGAACTGCTCTGCCGCATGGCTCACAATGTTGGGTTTCATGGTGATGGGATTAGTTTCCAGGTGGTCTAATTCAGTCTAATTCAATCTAATTCAGTCTTTCCTGGTGTCGCACACATCCATCAGCCAAGATCGATGCTGGCGAGAGGAATTCTGGGAAGTGGACCGACACGCAGTGTCTCCTTTAGACCTTTCCCGAACTCTTCCAGTTGGTGGTGGCTTATTAGTTCCATATTCTTTATCAGGATCTCCTCTCACAAAACAATTCATGCAAATGGTTACTATGGTACCTGGCCAGGGTGGGCAGTTTCATTCAGTGTGCTTCCCCTAACATAAGGATTCTAGTTATGACCCCATAACATTAATTTGATGGGTGAGACTTTCTGATTTGACATTAGTTATTTAGCCTTATTTTAGTATTACTTTCATTTCTCTTATTCTACATATCACTGATTTTCTCATTTGTCATGTTTATATGATTTTCCTTGAGTAATGGAAATATATTTGAATCAACTTCTCAAATACTAATATATTTACTTCTGCCTGCTACATTGATCAGAGAAGGCAATGGCAACCCACTCTAGTACTCTTGCCTGGAAAGTCCCATGGATGGAGGAGNGTATAATTGGTTCCAGTTTCATCCATCTTATTAGAACTGATTCAAATGTATTCTTCTTAATGGCTGAGTAATACTCCATTCAGTACCATTACTACTGATTGATCTGTTTAATATGTGTGTTTTATTTTGATAAAGTCTTGGCAGGTTGTATGTTCTAGAAGTTCACACTTTCTTCTAGGTTGTCTAATATGTTGGCATATAGCTGTTCATATTGTACTTTTATGATATTTTGTATATCTGTGCAATTGGTTGTTATTTCAGTTCAGTCACTCAGTCATGTCCGACTCTGTGCCACCCCATGAATCACAGCACACCAGGCCTCCCTGTCCATCACCAACTCCCAGAGTTCACTCAGACTCACATCCATCGAGTCAGTGAGGCCATTCAGCCATCTCATCCTTGGTCATCCCCTTCTTCTCCTGCCCCTAATCCCTCCCAGCATCAGAGTCTTTGGTGCAACTCACAATGGCAGGTACCAGCAGAGGACTATTAAGGCCTGTTTGGACTATTAAGGACTATTTGGACTGTTTCCTCCAAATGTGTGGAAGGATTAGCATCTGGCCATGGTGACCTTGAGCACTTTCCTTCTGCTCTCCAATTCATTAAGTTCATTCACCTATTGGTAATGAGATTTTGATGGTCTGCAGTGACAACTGGGCTTCCCAGATGGTACAGCGGAATGAATCTGTCAATGCAGGAGACACAGGAGTTGTGGGTTCAGTCCCCAGGCCAGGAGGATGATCTGGATGAGGGCATGGCAACCCACTCAAGTATTCTTACCTGGAGAATCTCATGGACAGAGGAGCCTGGCATGCTTCAGTCCATAGGGTTGTACAGTGTGGGACAGGACTGAATTGATTTACCATGCACGCACGCACTGCAGTGATAACTGTGCACATGGCTGTCAAGCCCGAGATTCTAGGGTGGCCCCTCCCACCATCCCTCTTCCCTGGAAGGAAAGCTAACTCTTCAGAGGACTGTCTTGGAAATGGGTACAGATATCTCTGGGAAGTGATTCAGTGTTCTCAAGACTTGAACCTCAGCTAAGGGAAATGTACAAGCTCATTTAATTATAGTATAAAAGTCATGTATATAATATTGGCCATAATCACATAGCCATACTAGTAATAATAATCACTCAGTAATCAGATAACAATCCCTGTCTCTTATACACATCTAGATGTGTATAAGAGACTCCTTTATTTCTTTGCATTGATCGCTGAAGGCTTTCTTATCTCTTCTTGCTATTTTTTGGAACTCTGCATTCAGATGCTTATATCTTTCCTTTTTTCCTTTGCTTTTCGCTTCTCTTCACAGCTATTTGTAAGGCCTCCCCAGACAGCCATTTTGCTTTTTTGCTGCTTCAGTTATGTTCAACTCTTGGAGACACTATGGACTGTAGCCTTCCAGATTCCTCAGTCCATGGGATTCACCAGGCAAGAAAGTTTGATAAGGACAGGTATGACCTCTTTGTATGTTTGATAGAAATTGCATGTGAAATTGCCCAGTCCTGGACTTTTGTTGCTTAGAGGTTTTTCTTTTTTTTTCTTTCATATACTTTATTTATTTATTTATTATTTTTTTTTCTGTAAACACAGGTACCAAGTTTATTATGAGAGACATAACACAACAACCAGTGGAAGAGCACATAGAGAAAGCTTGTTTCATTGAGAGAGAAGCTGGGCAGAGAGGCACACCACCGGGGGAGACAGGGTGTGGGCAGCCCTGCTAGTGAGGAGGAGCCCGGTAAAGAGAGGGTTAAGTTTCATTTGCATAGGCCAGTTCTTTCAGGTCTTTGTCTTCCTTCAGGCCTAATGCCTGACTTTTTTTTTTTTTTTTTGGTATTTATTTATTTTNGAGAGAAGCTGGGCAGAGAGGCACACCACCGGGGGAGACAGGGTGTGGGCAGCCCTGCTAGTGAGGAGGAGCCTGGTAAAGAGAGGGTTAAGTTTCATTTGCATAGGCCAGTTCTTCCAGGTCTTTGTCTTCCTTCAGGCCTAATGCCTGACTTCTTTTCCCAAACCTGACTTACCCAGGGACCTTTCTCTGGGGTGCACACACAGGGCTCAGCCAAGATGGATCTCAAAGTGAAGGCTTCTGGGAGGAGCAAGACTCACTATGGCCTGGAGTTATCCCCCGACTTTTGACCCCAAGAGTATTTCCCAGTGTTTGTAGTCTCTCTCTTACCCTTTACTCAGACAGGGTTTTTGCCTTTCTTTGTCCTTGCCATGATTACCCCCTGAGATGTTTACAAGAGACAAAGACTGGCTATTTACCCTGCTTCTGTTTTTACTTCCATTTCTGAGAGCAAACAGAAGGCTGGTTGTAAATTCCTCAACTGGAGTTCACTATCACTTGCCTCTAGAAATGCAAAGAGAAGGCTGGCTGACTGTGAATTTCCAACCTGCAACCAGTCTATCTCCTACCTCAGTATCATGCTTGAACCATTTGAAAGGTCTTTTGCCAAGTGGCACCAAGGAAGAGAAACTGAGTAACCTCATGAAACTTTTTGCCAGGGTAGGTATAGTCCTGTATGTTTGCCTCGCTGAATGTAAGATCCTTGTTTCTTTATGCATCTCACTATGAATGTCACAAGGCCATATCTAAGTGTTGCAGGAAGGCAGATCCCTTCCAGGGCCTGAAAATGGGCTCTTGTCTAACACTCAGAAATGAATTGTCTGAGGAGACACATCTGCTGACAAAGCAAGAGATTTTATTGGGAAAGGGCACCCGGGTGGAGAGCAGTAGGGTAAGGGCACCCAGGAGAACTGCTCTGCCGCATGGCTCACAATGTTGGGTTTCATGGTGATGGGATTAGTTTCCAGGTGGTCTAATTCAGTCTAATTCAATCTAATTCAGTCTTTCCTGGTGTTGCACACATCCATCAGCCAAGATCGATGCTGGCGAGAGGAATTCTGGGAAGTGGACCGACACGCAGTGTCTCCTTTAGACCTTTCCCGAACTCTTCCAGTTGGTGGTGGCTTATTAGTTCCATATTCTTTATCAGGATCTCCTCTCACAAAACAATTCATGCAAATGGTTACTATGGTACCTGGCCAGGGTGGGCAGTTTCATTCAGTGTGCTTCCCCTAACATAAGGATTCTAGTTATGACCCCATAACATTAATTTGATGGGTGAGACTTTCTGATTTGACATTAGTTATTTAGCCTTATTTTAGTATTACTTTCATTTCTCTTATTCTACATATCACTGATTTTCTCATTTGTCATGTTTATATGATTTTCCTTGAGTAATGGAAATATATTTGAATCAACTTCTCAAATACTAATATATTTACTTCTGCCTGCTACATTGATCGGAGAAGGCAATGGCAACCCACTCTAGTACTCTTGCCTGGAAAGTCCCATGGATGGAGGAACCCAGTAGGCTGCAGTCCTTGGGGTCGCACAGAGTCGGACACGACGGAGTGACTTCCCTTTCACGTATCACTTTCATGCACTGGAGAACGAAATGGCAACCCACTCCAGTGTTCTTGCCTGGAGAATCCCAGGGATGATGGGGCCTGGTGGGCTGCCATCTATGGTGTCGCACAGAGTCAGACATAACTGAAGCGACTTAGCAGCAGCAGCAGCAGCAGCAGCTACATTGATAAGGAAAAAGAGGATTGAATTTTGTTTTGTTTTGTTTTCTTTTCCTTTCCTGAGAACAAAAAAATAAAATATAGAACAGTGAGCAAGCCTGAACATTCATTCCTACTTGTTTCTTTGTATGTTGTTTTGTTTGTTTGTTTGTTTTTACTTTAACTGCCCCCTAACTCTTCATATGGACATCACCAGATGGTCAATACCGAAATCAGATTGATTATATTCTTTGCAGCCAAAGATGGAGAAGCTCTATACAGTCAGCAAAAAATAAGACTGGGAGCTGACTGTGGCTCAGATCATGAACTCCTTATTGCCAAATTCAAACTTAAATTAAAAAAAGTAGAGAACACCACTAGACCATTCAGGTATGACCTAAATTAAATCTCTTATGATTATACAATTTGCAGCCAAAGATGGAGAAGCTCTATACAGTCAGCAAAAAATAAGACTGGGAGCTGGCTGTGGCTCAGATCATGAACTCCTTATTGCCAAATTCAAACTTAAATTAAAAAAAGTAGAGAACACCACTAGACCATTCAGGTATGACCTAAATTAAATCTCTTATGATTATACAGTGGAAGTGAGAAATAGACTTAAGGGACTAGATCTGATAGAGTACCTGACGAACTGTGGACAAAGTTTTCTGACATTGTACAGGAGACAGGGATCAAGACCATCCCCATTGAAAAGAAATGCAATAAAGCAAAATGGCTGTCTGGGGAAGGCTTACAAATAGCTATGAAAAGAAGAGAAGTGAAAAGCAAGGGAGAAATGGAAAGATATAAGCATCTGAATGCAGAGTTCCAAAGACTAGCAAGGAGAGATAAGAAAGCCTTTCTCAGTGACCATTGCAAAGAAATAGAGGAAAACAACAGAACGGGAAAGACTAGAGATCTCTTCAAGAAAATTAGAGATACCAAGGGAACATTTCATGCAAAGGTATGCTCGATAAAGGACAGAAATGGTATGGACCTAACAGAAGCAGAAGATGTTAAGATGTGGCAAGAATGCACAGAAGAACTGTACAAAAAAGATCTTCACGACCAAGGTAATCACAATGGTGTGATCACTCACCTAGAGCCAGACATCCCTGGAATGTGAAGTCAAGTGGGCCTTAGAAAGCATCACTACGAATAAAGCTAGTGGAGGTAATGAAATTCCAGTTGAGCTATTCCAAATCCTGAAAGATGATGCTGTGAAAGTGCTGCACTCAATATGCCAGCAAATTTGGAAAACTCAGCAGTGGCCACAGGACTGGACAAGGTCAGTTTTTATTCCAATCCCAAAGAAAGGCAATGCCAAAGAATGCTCAAACTACCGCACAATTGCACTCATCTCACACGCTAGTAAAGTAATGCTCAAAATTTCTCCAAGCCAGGCTTCAGCAACACGTGAATCGTGAACTTCCACATGTTCAAGCTGGTTTTAGAAAGGGCAGAGGATGAGATGGCTGGATGGCATCACCGACTCGATGGACATGAGTTTGGGTGAACCCCGGGAGTTGGTGATGGACAGGGAGGCCTGGCGTGCTGTGATTCATGGGGTCGCAAAGAATCGGACATGACTGAGCGACTGAACTGAGCTCTTCATATCTGTCACTAAGTTCGTCTTTCTGCCCCTAACTCTGTGAGAGCTACATTCTGCACCTATTATGCTTTGACTCTATGCTAAATATATCCTACATCTGATGCCTACTTTTATAAAACTCTCTTTTCCTTATAGTTGAGTATAGACTATAGTATTAGTTGCTCAGTTATGTCCAACTTTCCTTGTGGCTCAGCTGGTAAAGAATCCGCCTGAAATGTAGGAGGCCTGGGTTCGATCCCTGGGTTGGGAATATACCTTGGAGAAGGGCAAGGCTACCCACTCCAGTATTCTGGACTGGAGAATTCCATGGACTGTATAGCCCATGGGCTATAGAGTTGCAGAGCTGGATACGACTGAGCTACTTTCCCTTTCACTTCACTATGTCCGACTCTTTGCAATGCCATGGCTGTAGCCCACCAGCTCCTCTGTCTATGGAATTTTCCAGGCAAGAATATTGGGGTGGGTTGCCAATTCCTTCTCCAGGATGTCTTCCCAACCCAGAGATTGAACACAGGTCTCCAGCATTGCAGGTGAATCTTTACCTTCTGAGCTACCAGGGAAGACTTCTCCTTATGGTTTTCCTTTTTATATATCAGAAAGAAGGCAGCGGAACCACTGAACTGCCAGACTCAATTACTAGGTTACTGACACCTGTTTTTGAAACACTGCAAGAGGAAAAGGACAAGATCCTAAAACTTTTATTCCTCATCATCAACTCTTGACTGCAAGCCCTTGCCTTGTATGAGCCCCTGGACTCTTCATAAAGAGAGGTGCACAGTTCTTAAGGTATGCATCTACTGTGTACACCTCTAAACCAGCTGGAAATTAAAGCCATTTCTATTTTCTCCAAATCATGCCTTCATATTTTTTATTCAGTTTCAGTGGGCAGAGAAAGACAAGATTTTGGCCAGCAACAAAACCAATTCTATCCACTGGCTCCATCACTTTTTTCCTCAAGAAATCATCTCTCTCAATTTTCTAAAATTTTCTGGTTTTAAATCATCCCATTTCATAATCATCATTGTTTCTGTATTGATTTTATATCCCCTCAAATCTTATTGAGAAAACGAATGAGAGTATCCTAAAGAGATCTCATTTTTTCTTTTGCTTTTTCCATCCAATTTCTTACCCCTTCCACTCTTTTTGATTCATTTCCCTCTATTTTCATAACCTTAATCACAGAAGACAAATGTATTTAATATTGGAAGCTGACACTGCTTCTGTCAAAGATGGTGATTATCTCTGTTCATAACATTCTGATCCTGACATTTGAGGTTAGAGATGATAAGAGAAAACCCACTGCCTGGGAATCTGAAGCCACGAATTTGTGACCTACAGTGCAGTTCACTTCTTTTCATTGACTTGCAGGTTTCTCTTCCAGCTCAACCAGATTCGGGTAAATTTCAGAATGCCCCTCCTTCCTTCTTTACAGGCTGATTGATAAGATGGATCAGATTGACTTGATTTTTTTTTCATTTTTATATTTGGTATATTATTGAGACTTGAGACAAAGAGATACAAGTAAATGTTACTGCAGCAGGGAAATGTACGTTAGAGTTGCAATTCATCTTCCATGAGAACTTTAAGAGCTCTTTGTCAGTGGACATCACCATGCTTTCTCAGCCTTTAGTACCAACATTGACAGCATTCTCCCCATATACTGAGAACTACATTCTTGACAACTTTGGTCTCTGGAATCCAAGAATGTGAATGTAACACTGAAAAGCAGAGTCAGTTCAGTTCAGTCACTCAGTCGTGTCCAACTCTGCGACACCGTGGGCTGCAGCACATCAGGCCTCCCTGTCTATCACCAACTCCCAGAGCTTGCTCCAAACTCATGTCCATAGAGTTGGTGAACCCATCCAACCATTTCATCCTCTGTGATACCCTTTTCCTCCTGCCTTAAATCTTTCCCAGCAACAGGGTCTCCTCCAATGAGTCAGTTCTTTCCATCAGGTGGCCAAAGTATTGGAGTTTCAGCTTCAGAATCAGTCCTTCCAATTAATATTCAGGACTGATTTCTTTTAGGATGGCCTGGTTTGATCTCTTTGCAGTCCAAGGAATTCTCAGGAGTCTTCTCCAACACCACAGTTCAAAAGCATCAATTCTTCAGTACTCAGCTTTCTTTATAGTCCAACTCTCACATCCATACATGACTACTGGAAAAACCATAACTCTGACTAGATGGACCTTTGTTGTAAAGTAATGCCTTTGCTTTTTAATATGGTGTCTAGGTTGGGCATAGCTTTCCTTCCAAGGAGCAAATATCTTTTAATTTCATGGCTGCAGTCATCATCTGCAGTGATTTTGGAGCCCTCCTCCCCTACAGTAAAATCTCTCACTGTTTCCAATGTTTCCCCATCCATTTGCCGTGAAGTGATGGAACTGGATGACATGATCTTAGTTTTGCAAATGTTGAGTTTTAAGCCAACTTTTTCACTCTCCTCTTTCACTTTCATCAAGAGGCTCTTTAGTTCTTCTGCACTTTCTGCCATAAGGGTGGTGTTATCTGCATATCTGAGGTTATTGATATTTCTCCCAGCAATCTTGATTCCAGCTTGTGATTCATCCAACCCAGCATTTCTCATGATGTACTCTGCATATAAGTTAAATAAGCAGGGTGACAATTTACAACCTTGTTGTACTCCTTTCCTGGTTTGGAACCAGTCTGTTGTTCCATGTCCATTTCTAACCGTTGCTTCTTGACCTGCATACAGATTTCTCATGAGGTAGGTCAGGTGGTCTGGTATTCCCATCTCTTCAAGAATTTTCCACAGTTTGTTGTGATCCACACAGTCAAGGCTTTGGCATAGTCAATAAAGTGAAAATATATGTTTTTCTAGAACTCTCCTGCTTTTTTGATGATCTAGTGGATGTTGGCAATTTGATATCTGGTTCCTCTGCCCTTTCTAAAACCAGTTTGAACATCTGGAAGTTCATGGTTTACATATTGTTGAAGCCTGGTTTGAAGAATTTTGAGCATTACTTGCTGGTGTCTGAGATGAGTGCAATTGTGCTATGGTTTGAATATTCTTTGGCATTGCCTTTCTTTGAGATTGGAATGAAAACTGAACTTTTCCAGTCTTGTGGCCACTACTGAGTTTTTTAGATTTGCTGGCATAGTGAGTGCTACACTTTCACAGCATCAACATTTAAGATTTGAAATAGTTCAACTGGAATTCCATCACCTCCACTTTGTTCATAGTGATGCTTTCTAAGGCCCAACTGACTTCACATTGCAGCATATCTGGCTCTAGGTGAGTGATCACATCATCATGGTTATCTCTAATTTTTTGAAGAGATCTCTAGTCTTTCCCATTTTATTGTTTTCCTCTGCTTCTTTGCATTGATCACTGAGGAAGGCTTTCTTATCTCTCCTTACTATTCTTTGGAACTCTACATGCAAATGAGTATGTTTTTCCTTTTCTCCTTTGCCTTTAGCTTGTCTTCTTTTACCAGCTATTTGTAAGGCAACCATTTTGCCTTTTTGCATTTCTTTTTCTTGGAGATGGTCTTGATCACTGCCTCTTGTACAATGTCATGAACCTCTGTCCATAGTTCTTCAGGCACTCTGTCTGTCAGATCTAATCCTTTGAATCTATTTCTCACTTCCACTGTATAATTGTGAAGTGAAGTCGCTCAGTCATGTCTGACTCTTTGTGACCCCATGAACTGAGGAGCCTATTATGCTCCTCAGCCCATGGGATTTTCCAGGCAAGAGTACTGGAGTGAGTTGCCATTTCCTTGTAAGGGATTTGATTTAGGTCATACCTGAATGGTATAGTGTTTTTCCCTACTTTCTTCAATTTAAGTCTGAATTTGGCAATATGGAGTTCATGATCTGAGCCACAGTCATCTCCCCATCTTGTTTTTGCTGACTGTATAGCGCTTCTCCATCTTTGGCTGCAAAGAATATAATCAATCTGATTTTGGTGTTGATCACCTGGTGATGGCCATGTGTAGAGTCTTCTCTTGTGTTATTGGAGGAGGGTATTTGCTATGACCAGTGCATTCTCTTGGCAAAATTCTGTTAACCTTTGACCTGCTTCATTTTGTACTCCAAGGCCAAATTTCGCTATTACTCCAGATATATCTTGACTTCCTACTTTTCCATTCTAGTCCCCTATAATGAAGAGGACATCTTTTTAGGGTGTTAGTTCTAGAAGGTCTTGTAGATCTTCATAGAACCATTCAACTTCAGCTTCTTCAGTATTACTCATTGGGGCATAGACTTGGATTACTGTGATACTGAATGGTTTGTCTTGGAAATGAATAGAATGGAACATTAGCCTTTAAAAGGAATGAAATCTACCATTTGCAACAACATAGGTGAATTTGGAATACGTATTCAAAGTGAGATAAGTCTATAAAAAAAACTGACAAATTCTGCAAGTGTCCACTTATATGAGTTACCTAAACTAGCCAAGGGACTTCCCTGCTGGCTCAGTTGGTAAAGAACCCACCTGCCAATACAAGAGACACAAGGAATGTGAGTTCCCTCTCTGAGTTTTGAAGATCTCCTGGAGATCATCAAAGGGCAACCTGCTCCAGTTTTTCAAGGCAGCTTGAAAATTTTCATGGGCAAAGGAGCCTGGTAGGCTACAGTCACTGGAGTCACAATGTGTCAGACACATACGAGTGAGCACATGCACACAGGTACACACAAACTAGCCAAACTCATGGAATCAGACAACAGAATGAGGCTCTCTAGATGTCAAGATGATAGAGAAATTGGGAGTTATTACTCAGTAGGTATAAACTTTTAGTTATGCAAGATGAATAAGTTCTAGATCTGATGCATAATATAGAGCCTATATTTAGCAATATGATGTCAATACTTAAATACTTCTTAAAAGTGTAGATCTTCTGTTGTGTTCTTACCACAAAGGTAAAAGGAGAAAGAGGGGCGGGGGGAAAGTGACACAGGAAACTTTTGGAGGTGAGGGACGTGTTTAATAAACTGGTTGTTGTGTTGGTATCACAAACATATGCATATATCAAAAAAAAAAAACATATGCATATATCCAAGCTCATCAATTGCATACATTAAATGTATACTTTTTAGTATATCAATTATGCATCAACAAAGCTGTTTTTTAATGGAAAATGTCTATTTGACTATTCCTATCATCCCAGAAAGTTCTTTAGGACAGTGCTACACTAGAGGATTAAGTTTTAANAGTGAGTGCTACACTTTCACAGCATCAACATTTAAGATTTGAAATAGTTCAACTGGAATTCCATCACCTCCACTTTGTTCATAGTGATGCTTTCTAAGGCCCAACTGACTTCACATTGCAGCATATCTGGCTCTAGGTGAGTGATCACATCATCATGGTTATCTCTAATTTTTTGAAGAGATCTCTAGTCTTTCCCATTTTATTGTTTTCCTCTGCTTCTTTGCATTGATCACTGAGGAAGGCTTTCTTATCTCTCCTTACTATTCTTTGGAACTCTACATGCAAATGAGTATGTTTTTCCTTTTCTCCTTTGCCTTTAGCTTGTCTTCTTTTACCAGCTATTTGTAAGGCAACCATTTTGCCTTTTTGCATTTCTTTTTCTTGGAGATGGTCTTGATCACTGCCTCTTGTACAATGTCATGAACCTCTGTCCATAGTTCTTCAGGCACTCTGTCTGTCAGATCTAATCCTTTGAATCTATTTCTCACTTCCACTGTATAATTGTGAAGTGAAGTCGCTCAGTCATGTCTGACTCTTTGTGACCCCATGAACTGAGGAGCCTATTATGCTCCTCAGCCCATGGGATTTTCCAGGCAAGAGTACTGGAGTGAGTTGCCATTTCCTTGTAAGGGATTTGATTTAGGTCATACCTGAATGGTATAGTGTTTTTCCCTACTTTCTTCAATTTAAGTCTGAATTTGGCAATATGGAGTTCATGATCTGAGCCACAGTCATCTCCCCATCTTGTTTTTGCTGACTGTATAGAGCTTCTCCATCTTTGGCTGCAAAGAATATAATCAATCTGATTTTGGTGTTGATCACCTGGTGATGGCCATGTGTAGAGTCTTCTCTTGTGTTATTGGAGGAGGGTATTTGCTATGACCAGTGCATTCTCTTGGCAAAATTCTGTTAACCTTTGACCTGCTTCATTTTGTACTCCAAGGCCAAATTTCGCTATTACTCCAGATATATCTTGACTTCCTACTTTTCCATTCTAGTCCCCTATAATGAAGAGGACATCTTTTTAGGGTGTTAATTCTAGAAGGTCTTGTAGATCTTCATAGAACCATTCAACTTCAGCTTCTTCAGTATTACTCATTGGGGCATAGACTTGGATTACTGTGATACTGAATGGTTTGTCTTGGAAATGAATAGAATGGAACATTAGCCTTTAAAAGGAATGAAATCTACCATTTGCAACAACATAGGTGAATTTGGAATACGTATTCAAAGTGAGATAAGTCTATAAAAAAAACTGACAAATTCTGCAAGTGTCCACTTATATGAGTTACCTAAACTAGCCAAGGGACTTCCCTGCTGGCTCAGTTGGTAAAGAACCCACCTGCCAATACAAGAGACACAAGGAATGTGAGTTCCCTCTCTGAGTTTTGAAGATCTCCTGGAGATCATCAAAGGGCAACCTGCTCCAGTTTTTCAAGGCAGCTTGAAAATTTTCATGGGCAAAGGAGCCTGGTAGGCTACAGTCACTGGAGTCACAATGTGTCAGACACATACGAGTGAGCACATGCACACAGGTACACACAAACTAGCCAAACTCATGGAATCAGACAACAGAATGAGGCTCTCTAGATGTCAAGATGATAGAGAAATTGGGAGTTATTACTCAGTAGGTATAAACTTTTAGTTATGCAAGATGAATAAGTTCTAGATCTGATGCATAATATAGAGCCTATATTTAGCAATATGATGTCAATACTTAAATACTTCTTAAAAGTGTAGATCTTCTGTTGTGTTCTTACCACAAAGGTTAAAGGAGAAAGGGGGGAGGGGAAGTGACACAGGAAACTTTTGGAGGTGAGGGACGTGTTTAATAAATTGGTTGTTGTGTTGGTATCACAAACATATGCATATATCCAAGCTCATCAATTGCATACATTAAATGTATACTTTTTAGTATATCAATTATGCATCAACAAAGCTGTTTTTAATGGAAAATGTCTATTTGACTATTCCTATCATCCCAGAAAGTTCTTTAGGACAGTGCTACACTAGAGGATTAAGTTTTAAACTCTTACCACTAATCTGCCTTCAGCCCAGCTGGAACCCCAGCTCCTGTTCTTAAATCCTAAGGGTTTAGTGGGTTTATAATAGGCATAAATCCCACCTCCTCTCCAGGTGAGCTTCTGTATATTGACAAGATAATCTTCCAGAGACTCCTGAAAGTTGTGCCAAGTGGTTGATCCACTTACCTTACTTCTTCACCTCAAAAATCTCATTGTATTTAATGGGAACTAATGTTAAAGAGGCCAGTTACCTTAAACTCTATACTTAAGGGCCTCAGGGGTAATACTTCATCCTACAAACCAGTCTGCAAAGGAGAAAGAGGGGTCATCAGGACAGGTCAAATCCTCTGGCCGAGTTAAATGAGGAATCTAGAAGGGATGTCATCAAGACGGGGTCATGAAGGCAGACCTCCACACTCGCAGCCAGTGTCTTGGCAGTGCGTGTAAGGCTGAAAAGATAGGCTGGGGCCACAAGATAAGAAGCTCAGCTGTCTTGTCTATAATTTAAATGATATGAGCCATCCATCATCAAATGACAATATTAATTTTTAAATGTCACTTTGTTCTTTGCAACAACTATAAACACTTAGTGGAGGTGATGGAATTCCAGTTCAGCTATTTCAGTCCTAAAAAATAATGCTGTGAAAGTGCTACACTCAATTTGGAAAACTCAACAGTGCTACAGGACTGGAAAAGGTCAGTTATCAGTCTAATCCCAAAGAAAGGCAACATCAAAGAATGTTCAAACCACTACACAATTGTACTCATTTCATACCCTAGCAAAGTAACACTCAAAATTCTCCAAGCTCGGCTTCAACAGTGTGTGAACCAAGAACTTCCAGATGTTCAAGCTGGATTTAGAAAAGGCATAGAAACCAGAGATCAAATTGCCAACATTTGTTGGATCATAGAAAAAGCAAGAGAATTCCAGAAAAAAAAAAAATCTCTTGTGCTTCATTGGCTACGCTAAAGCCTTTGACTATGGATCACAATAAACTGTAAAAAATTCTTCAAAAGATGGGAATACCAGACTAGCTTATCTGCCTCCTGAGAAACCTGTAAGCAGGTCAAGAAACAACAGTTAGAACTGGACGTAGAACAACAGACTGGTTCCAAATTGGGAAAGGAGTACAGCAATACTGTATATTGTCATCCTGCTTATTTAACTTACATGCAGAGTACACCATGCAGAATACCGGGCCAGATGAAGCATAAGCTAGAATCAAGTTTGCAGGAAGAAATATCAACCTCAGATCTGCAGATAACACCACCTTTATGGAAGAAAGTGAAGGGGAACTAAAGAGACTTTTGATGAAAGTAAAAGAGAAGAGTGAAAAATCTGGCTTAAAACTAAACATTCCAAAAACAAAGGTTATGGCATCTGGTCCCATCACTTCATGGCAAATAGATGGGGAAACAATGGAAACAGTAACAGATTCTATTTTCTTGAGCTCCAAAACTGCTGCAGATAGTGACTGCAGCCNAGAAAGTGAAGGGGAACTAAAGAGACTTTTGATGAAAGTAAAAGAGAAGAGTGAAAAATCTGGCTTAAAACTAAACATTCCAAAAACAAAGGTTATGGCATCTGGTCCCATCACTTCATGGCAAATAGATGGGGAAACAATGGAAACAGTAACAGATTCTATTTTCTTGAGCTCCAAAACTGCTGCAGATAGTGACTGCAGCCATGAAATTAAAAGACACTTGATTCTGGGAAGAAAAGCTATGACAAACCTAGACAGCATATTAAAAAGCACAGAGACATTACTCTGCAGACAAAGGTCCTATAGTTAAAGCTATGGGTTTTGGGTAGCCATGTATGGTTGTAAGAGTTGAAACACAAAGAATGCTGAACACTGAAAAATTAATGTTTTTAAACTGTGGTGTTGGAAAACACTCTTGAGGATCCCTTGAATTGCAAGATTAAACCAGTCAATCCTAAAGGAAATGAGTCCTGAATATTCCTTGGAAGGACTGATGCTGAAGCTGAAGCTCCAATACTTTGGACACCTGATGTGAAGAACGGACTCACTGTGAAAAAACCCTGATACTGGGAAAGATTGAAGGCAGGAGGAGAAAGGGATGACAGAGGATGAAATGGTTTGATGTCATCACCAACTTGATGGACATGAGTTTGAGCAAGCTGCAGGAGATGATGAAGGATGGGGAAGCCTGGCATGCTGCACTGCATGGGCAGCAAAGCCATGGGCTGTAAAGAGTGAGACTGACTGACTAAACAGCAAGGATACCACCTAACCCTTAATATAATCTAGTTATATAAGAGGCAGGCAAGATTCCCCAGCTTCACTGATAAGTAACTGAGTCTCAGAGAGACTGTGAATTGTTCAAGACCATGTATTAATAGAAATTGATGGGGCTTCCCAGGTGGCACTCCTGATAAAGAACCCACCTCCGTTGCAGGAGATGTATGAGATGCTGGTGCCATCCCTGGGTTCAGTCTGGCAACCCACTCCGGTAGTCTCGCCTGGAGAATCCAATACAGTATTGTAAAGTAAAAAAATAAAAAATAAATAAACTTAAAAAAAAAAAAAAGAATCCCATAGATGGGTGGAAAATCCTGGTGGGCCACAGTACGAACAATCTTAAAGAGTCAGACATGACTGAAGCGACTTAGCACAGCTGCACACCAAAGGGTCATGAGTCAAAGCCAGCATCTTGCATTTATCAAGAAGAGTGACAAAGACTGCAATAACAGAGGGAAAAGAACAGGAATGGATCAGCAAAGGACTGAAAGAAATCTAGGAATCAAAGACTGGAAGAACTAAAAATACTAAACAAATGAATTCTGCATGTAAAAACTCAGAAATGAACAACAAAAAAATGAAGAGGCAGATGAATGGCTGGATGGGTAAAAACATTCCAAAAATGGAAAGGAGAGAGGATCATCTTACTGAATCAGGTAAAATCTTTGTTTTTGTTGGCATTGTGCACATTGGAGGCAAAGATGGATCTAACTAGCATCTGGCCTCTCACTCAGTTGGTAAAGAATTTGCTTGTAATTCAGGAGACCTGGGTTCAATCCCTAGGTTGGGAAGATCCCCTGTGGAAGAAAATGGCAACTCACTCCAGCATTCTTGCCTGGAGAATCCCTGGGACAGAGGAACCCACATAAAGTTCATGATACTAATTCACTGTGACTATTTACCTCCATGGCTTTTTCACCCTCCTCTTTTATTGAATCAAAGTTTCCTTAATGATAAAGTAAAATTGTTGAGCTAACTCCTTTCCAGAATTCCTTCTAGCTTGACAATTATAGAATATTACGAGGCCCTCCTTGAACTGGCGGACTCCTGTTGATGTTCAGTTGCTGAGTCATGTCTGATTCTTTGCAGCCCCATGGTCTTCAGTATGCCAGGCTCCCCTGTCCTTCACTGTCTCCCAGAGTATGCTCAGATTACTGTCCATTGACTCATTGATATCTACCCATCTCATCCTCTGTTGTCCCCTTCTCATTTTGCTGTCAGTATTTTCCAGCATCAGAGTGTTTTTACAATGAGTCAACTCTTCAATTAGGTGGTCAAAATATTTGAGCTTCAGCTTTAGCTTCAGCATCAGTCCTTCTGATGAATATTCAGAGATGATTTCCTTTAGGAATAATCGGTTTGGTTTCCTTGTAGTTCAAAGGATTCTGATTTTTGACACTGTCTTTCAAAGACTCAGAGCTCTCTGTCTCCTTAGGTGAAAGAGTTTTCTGCCAGCCTTGAAATTTAGCTGTTCTCCGATTTGCAGGCTCTGATGCCAGCCACCACACCTAACTCAGGCATGATCTGTCCTTGATGGCTGTTTAGATCACCTGCAGCCTATCAGGTCTAGAGGGAGCACACACCACATCTTCTCTGTTATAACTGCATCGTATACTGCCTGCTGAGTACCCAGCATATTTCAAAGCTGTCTCTTATACACAATTCAAAGGATTCTGATTTTTGACACTGTCTTTCAAAGACTCAGAGCTCTCTGTCTCCTTAGGTGAAAGAGTTTTCTGTCAGCCTTGAAATTTAGCTGTTCTCCGATTTGCAGGCTCTGATGCCAGCCACCACACCTAACTCAGGCATGATCTGTCCTTGATGGCTGTTTAGATCACCTGCAGCCCATCAGGTCTAGAGGGAGCACACACCACATCTTCTCTGTTATAACCGCATCGTATACTGCCTGCTGAGTACCCAGCATATTTCAAAGAGAAAGACCTTTTCTTACAGGAAAGAAATGGATAATTTATTATAGGAGAGTCATTCTAGTAGAATGAAGTTTTCACTGTGAAATTTAATACAAGTAATTATTTTTATTATAGAGAATGCACATAAGGAAAAAGAAGAAAATGAAACTGCCCATAATTCTACCATCTAGAGGTCACTAATATAATATTTATGTATAATTCATTTTCAGTGATAGGTCATGCTGTACTGTACTATAATCTGCAATTTCCCCTAACATAATATGAACATTTTCTATGTCAATTCCTAGAGCTCTTACCTTTTAAATGACTGCAGGGTGTGCTTTTCTAGAATGTGCAATAGCTAATGAATCTAATTCATATGGTGGCATTTGAGTTCTAATTTTAGCTATCTTCAACTATACGAAAAAATGCCCCATACTTATGTCTTTGTATGTTTGTCCAATCATCTACTCAAGATAAATTTTCATTAAAATGGAAGCTCCGTGTGATGAAGAGCTTTTAAAATCTTGTTTGTTTTTATCTTCAGTGTTTAGCTATAATATCTGCATATTACACAAGGCCAATATTTATTTGCTGAGTAAATAACATTTTTGAAGTAAAATCGTTGAGTCAGAGGATATGCATGTTTTATATTTTAACATATGTTGTTGAATTGCATACAGAAAAATTATACAAATATAACCCCATCAACAATATCTGGAGATGTCTTTCTTTCTCTGCTCTTGCCAGTGTTGGAAATCATCAATATTTCAACCTTTGCCAAAATTACAGGTAAATGATTATCTCACTTTACTCATCTCTCAGATTTCTTGTGATATGAAATGTATTTGCTTGTGTTATATTATTTGTCCTGTATGTATTTTATTTATCCGCTTATGTTGCTTGTCCATTATTGCACTGAGGTTGTCTTTTTCAAATTGATTTGTAACTACTCTTCATATATTCAGGATATATTACGTTCAGTTTGTCATTCATGTTAAAGATATTTTACTTAGTGCTATCTTTTAACTTTATTTGTCATGTTATTTTTATACATATACACACATGGTTTGAACTAAAATATTTTCATCTATTTCTTTGTGCTAGAGAAGAGGGCTGTATGAACTCAAATGCCTTCAGTACAAAGCAGGTACCAGAAATGTATAAAAGGACTATTTATAATACCACTTAATATTTTGTTATTGACACAAAGGAAGAATGGTTTGTCCTTGGATCTTCTGTTTCAATTATTTTTTTTTCCTTCCTTCCTCTGCCTCTCCCTCTCTCTCTCTTTTTTTTTCTACGTTGAATGCATCCATGGGCAGAATTTGAGTCACGCACCATCAGTTTGTGACATCTGCTTCCATGACTCTTTGCATTTCTGCCCTGCTATGAAAAATCATAACCAATCCAGGACTGGGGAGATTAGATACAGATATTTACGTATGTGCACATCCTTATGATGTTCTCTTGATATTTGTCTCCTTTTAGGTTCACATTTGAAATACATTTGAAATACATTTAAAAAGACGATGTGATAGACTTGACTTTGTTTTCTAAATGAGCAGCCATTTGCCTCATTGCCATTTTTTTTTTAATTATCCCTCTTTCCCCAGGAGTTTCAAATACCTGTCATTACCATGTACCAATTTCTTATATACACAGATTCTGTTCCTATGTATTCTGTCCTTTCCTGTCAATTTCTCTGTCTCTAAATTTTTTCATGCCGCCACGTCTTTATTCTAGTTGCTATATCTCTATAGTAGATCTTTAGTGTAGCTATCCCTAAGGTCATCCTACACAGCCAGTATTGCTCATATGAAACAAAGCATCAGTTGGTTTAGCTGTGAGCTGGCTGGACTAAGACATCCTCAGCTAGGCTTGAATCCAACAACAGTTCACAGAGCCCAACAGAAAGGAAAATAAGCAAGTTTTCTGCAGGCTTGGGCTTGGAACTAGCAAGACATATCTATCTCCACATTCTAGTGGTTAAAGCAAGTAAAAGGTATCTAGCCAAATTTCAAAAGGAAGAGAAAGTTCTCCTGGTTTGGTTAGAGGAGCTGTAAAGTCACAGTTGCAGGTAGAAGAACACAATTTCAGACATTTTAGCAATCAATCTATCATACTAAGTAATGAAGAAATGACTCATTTCACACATATCTTATGCACCCTTGAATAGCTGAGATTATCTCTAAATGCCTCATGCTGCTGTTTTCCAACTCAGTTTAGAGCTAACCACGCTAGAAGTCCATTTATTGCTTTAATACATTATTTTTTCAGTCTGATATGCTTCCTACATATTTTCTCAAATAGCAGTACTTGGGGACTTCCACTCCTGGGAAGATGGAGTAGAAGTCATTTTTACTATTTTTTCAGCTAAGTACAATAAAAATGTAATACTTAAGTCTAAATCTAGCAAAATATGTGCAAGACTTGTATGCTGCACACTGAAAAATGCTGATGAAGAAAATTAAAGGAGTTTTATATAAATGGAAAGGTATACTGTGCTTATGGATTAAAAGATGATGTAGTTAAGATGTCATGCGTGCATGCTCAGTCACTTCAGACTATTTGTGACCCTGTGGACTGCAGCCTACCAGGCTCCTCTGTCCATGGGATTCTTCAGACAAGAATATTGGATTGAATTACCATGCCCTCGTCCAGGGGAGCTTCCCGACCTAGGGATCGGACCCTCCTCTCCTACATCTCCTGAATTGGCCAGAATACTGGAGTGGGTAGCCTTTCCCTTCTCCAGTGGATCTTCCCAACCCAGGGGTCAAACCCAGGTTTGCTGCATTGTGGGCGGATTCTTTACCAGATGAGCCACAAGTGTGGCCCCTGAATTGGCAGGTGGCTGCTTTACCACTAGCACCACCTGGGAAGCCCAGTAAAAATGTCAGTTCTCTCCAAATTGATGTGCAGGTTTAGCAGAATCCTTATCAAGACAATAGCAAGATTTTTTATAGGTATAGGCAAGATTAGTTTTGCATTTATTTGAAATGGTGAAAGAACTAGAATAGCTACAACAATTCTGAAGAAAAATAGGCTAGAATTAATCACTCTATTCAATGTCAAGATATTATGTAACTACAGTAATCAAGATTGTGTGGTATTTATGGAGAGACAGACACTTAGTTCAGTAAAACAGAACAAAGAAACTAGAAATAGCCTCTTACAAGTACAACCGACTTTTAATACTCATTTTGTGTGACAGACTGTTAGTATCCTAAATATATAGAATAATCACAAATTCAATATGCAAAAAGAAATTCAATGGAAGAGGGATAGCCTTTTTAACAGAAGAAAACTTCACAAGCAAAATAAATAAATAACTATGCACTATAATTCATATGTTTTATTAAGCCAACAAAAATGGACCATAGGTTTAAATGTAAAATAGCACAGACTTTACAAGATATTATAGAAGAAAATCTGGGACCTAGTCTTTGGTGAAAGGTTCTCAGACATGACACCAAAAGCAGAATTTATCTTCAAAAATGTATAAATTGGACTTCATCAACATTAGAAATGTTTGCTCTGCAAAATTTTTGTTATGAGAGTAAAAAGACAAGCTACAGACTGGAAAAAAAAATATTTTCAAGCCAGTTATCTCACAATGGATTATACAGAGAACAATAAATAATTCTCAAAGCTCAACTTAAGAAAATAAATTATCCAATCAGAAAAATGAGATTTTTTTCCTGCAGCCGCCTGTGCCTCTCGCCCTGCCGGGCTCCAGCTGACCAGGGGAGGGCTGGGCTGAAACTGAGGCAGGGGCCCAGAAAAAAAAAAGAAAGAAAGAAAAATGAGCAAAAGACATCAGCGAGCAAAAGTTTTCATCAGAGAAGATACCCAAGAAAAATAAGCACATAAAGATGTTCAACACCACTAGTCATTAGGAAAATGTAAACTAAGGTCATGAAATATCACTATATACTTACTAGAATAACTGAAATAAATAAAAGATAAGGGCTTCCCTGGTGGCTCAGAGGTTAAAGCGTCTGTCCGCAATGCGGGAGACCTGGGTTTGATCCCTGGGTCGGGAAGATCCCTGGAGAAGGAAGTGGCAACCCACTCCAGTATTCTTGCCTGGAGAATCCCATGGACGGAGGAGCCTGGTGGGCTACAGTTCATGGGGTCGCAAAGAGTCGGACACGACTGAGCGACACTTTCACTTTATAGTGACAATACTAAGTGTTGGTGAACAGGCAGAGAAAGCAGACCTTTCATTACTTTCTGGTGTAAATGTAGAGTGAGACAATAGCTCTTGAAAATGGTTTGCAATCTCTAAAAATTCTAAATGTACACCAACCTTATGATAGAGTAATAGCACACCCAGAGATTTATTCTAAAGAAAAGATAAAAGAAAACTCGTATCTAAACAAAGATCTTTGACAAAGTTGCTCGTAACATCTTTATTTATAATAGCCCCAGACAGGAAACAACCAAAGTTGTCTTCAGTAGGTGAATGGTTAAGTGTGGTACATCTATAGCACGTGCTGTGGACTGTTTGAATCCCCGCCAAGTTCATATGTTGAAACCCTAATCCCCAATATGATGATATTTGAAGATTCAGCCTTTGGAAAGTAATTAAACGAGGAGGGTAGACCTTTTCTGATGGCATCATCTTCCTTTTAAGAAGAGACCAGAAATTTATTTCTTCTCTCTGCCCTAAGAAGATACAGCAAGAAGGAATCCATCTGCAAGCCAGAAAGCGAACTCTCACCAGACACCATATAGGCCAGTACCTTGATTTTGGACTCCTTAGCTCATGTAACTGTGAGAAATAATTTCTGTCATTTAAGCCATCCAGTCTCTGGTATTATGTTATAGCAGCTTAAGCAGTCTAAGACACCATAGGTACTACTCAGCATTAAAAAGGAAAGAACTTTCTGAATTATGGCTTTCTCAGGGTGTATGCCCAGTAGTGGGGTTGCTGGGTCATATGGTAGTTCTACTTTTAGTTTCAGTTCAGTTCAGTCGCTAAGTCACGTCCGACTCTTTGCAACCCCGTGGACTGCAGCATGCCAGGTCTCCCTGTCAATCACCAGCTCCCGGAGTTTACCCAAAGTCATGTCCATTGAGTTGGGGATGCCACTCAACCATCTCCTCCTCTGTCGTCCCCTTCTCCTCCTGCCCTCAATCTTTACCAGCATCAGGGTCTTTTCAAATGAGTCAGCTCTTCGCATCAGGTGGCCAAAGTATAGGAGTTTCAGCTGCAGCATCAGTCCTTCCAATGAACACTCAGGACTGATCTCCTTTAGAATGGACTGGTTGGATCTCCTTGCAGTCCAAGAGACTCTCAAGAGTCTTCTCCAACACCACAGTTCAAAAGCATCAATTCTTCAGTGCTCAGCTTTCTTTATAGTCCCACTCTCAACATCCATATATGACTACTGGAAAAACCATAGCCTTGACTAGATGGACCTTTGTTGGCAAAGTAATGTCTCTGCTTTTGAACATGCTGTCTAGGTTGGTCATAACTTTCCTTCCAAGGACTAAGTGTTTTTTAATTTCATGGCTGCAGTCACCATCTGCAATGATTTTGGTTTACTTCAACATAAAAAAGGAACAGAATTGGGTCATTTGTAGAGATGTAGATGCACCTAGAGTCTGTTATACAGAGTGAAGTCAGAAAGAGAAAAACAAATATCATGTGTTAATACACGTATGTGGGATCTAGAAAAAGTGGTACAGATGAATCTATTTGCAGGGCAGGAATAGAGACACAGATGTAGAGAATGGAGGTGTGGACACAGGGGTGGGGGAAGGGGAAGTGGGATGAATTGGGAAATTGGCATTGACACATATACACCACCATGTGTAAAACAGTTAGTGGGAAGCTGCTTTATAACGTAAGGAGCTCAGCTCTCTTTGATGACTCAGGTGGGTGGGATGTGCATGGAAAAGGTACGGGAGGGAGGGGCTAGATATAAATATATCTAAATTCTTAAAGGAAGGGCACATCATCACTGATTCCCTTCTGTTGAATGCTCAGGCTTACTCCATCACACCCAAGTTGACAGTCTGAGTTTAAGGAAAATCTATAGGAGTATAGTGTGCTTACAAAGTATATGCAAAAGTATGAAGAATGGTTGTTTGAAATAAGAGTATATCTTTTTTAGAAACAGGTTGTATTGAATACATTTGCATCATAGAGTCAGCTTGCTCATTGTAAAGAAGAAGTTATAGACCTGGACAATCTTGTTGGCTGACCTAAGGTGACCAGTGCTGCCAGAAAAATCACTGCATTGTCTGTGTGTTGGCAACAATTCAGACATCTATCCATGTGGATCGTTTAATTATTTTGCTCCCACAATGATTCCAGCCTTTGAGTTTTGGGGGTTTTTTGGGGAAAAAAAATTTCAAAGATATACCTTCCAATCAGTAACTGTTGTATGAGTTGCTCTACAAAGTGTGTTAAACCTGTCTGCAACCTTCAATCTTACCATGTCTCTGTAACATCTCCTGTAGCTGAGCCAGCACTCAAAGGCCACAGGGGATCAATGATCAAAGCCTCTGCATCTGAAAATGCCAGGATTTCCTCTGCATGAAGTCCTGGGCCCAGGTTCTTCAAGATAATTGGATTTCCTCATCTTCCTTTAGCATCTATTCCAGGAAAGAAAATTGATTGGATGACAATGAAAATCAAAGAGAGAGTAAAGAAGCAATCAGCCCCTAGCTTTTTTCCTCCAGTTTAACTCTGGTCCTGTCCTTTGAGCTTGATATATGATCTGGGTCTCCTCAGCTTCCGCCCTGGTACTCTGTAAAGACTCCAAGTAGGTTTGCCATTTGATGCTCTCAATCTTGGTTGCCTTAGGTTTGAGAAACTATCTTCACTCTTGCCTGGGGACAAAAATGTAGTCTGATCCCTCCAAGGACAATATTTTAATGGAAAGGTAATTGATGAGAAACAAATAAGAAAGATGGTGAGAAGTTGCTAAGAATGGAGTTGAAGAGGTTCCATGCTGATGTCATTGGAGGTCATCTCTCAGGGAGTATATTGGTCAGGCTAGTTATGAGAATAGGCTTTAGCAGAAACTTAGCAGACAAACGTGAGAAGAAGCAATGACTTTGCAATATTTGTCTATATCACACTTCTTCTCTTATACTCTAGCCTGTCTTCTTCAAGAGTTTGCTCACTGCCTCTCCCCTGGCATAAGCCACATTGTATATTTAAGTGACTTTAGAGACCACTTTCTACATTTTGGAGTGAAAGGGTATGTGGGTCAGATTTTATGGTTTTCCTATTTGATTGAGGGCAGGAGGAGAAAGGGGTGACAGAGGATGAGATGGTTGGATGGTATCATCGACTCAATGGACATGAGTTTTAGCAAACTCCAGGTGATAGTGAAGGACAAGGAATCTTGGAGTGCTGCAGTCCATGGGGCTGAAAAGAGTCAGACATGACCGAGTGACTGAACGACAACAGAATCTGCATGCAACCTATCTGTAGCATGTGAAGTTTAGCCCCGTACAGAGCTGGGGTTCGGTTCTTGGTGGCCAGACTGGATTAGGTAGCCAGAAATAAAATGAATCAACCAAACAATAGAATAACATTTGTCAGCTGAGCAAAGGGTCAGTTGGAGGTAAAGTCTTCAGAGGATGTCACAGAAATCAATGGCAGGTGTCTAGTCCAATGAAGAACATTGTTTTGATCATCTATTTCTAGAAAATATCCCATATCAAACTTAGTGGCTTCAAGCAACAATGATCATTCATTTTCCCTAGAAATCAGCAATTTGTGTGAAGCTCATATGGTATAATGGGGGCTGGAGGATCCACTTCAAAGATAGCACATGTACATGACCGGCAAGTTAGTGCTGGTGTTATATGTTAAATCACCTCTGCCCTAATTTCATGAGTGGAACCCTAACTCTGTACTTCAGAAAGTCATCTTATTTGAAAATAGCATCTTTACAGAGGTAACCAAGTTAAAACAAGGTCATAAGTCCAGACTCAAATCCATTCTGAGTCTTATATGAAGGGGAAATTTGGTCAGAGGAGACTATGAAAACACAGCTAGAAAAATGGTCATCTACCGAGCAAGAAGAGAGGCCTGGAACAGAGGTTTCCCCTGAAATCCTAAGAATAAATCAATGTTGATTCTTTGTTGGTCAAGGTCAAGCCAACACCTTGGCCTCCAGAACTGTCAGACAATAAGTTTATGTTGTTTAAGCCATCCAGAAGCCCTGGGGTACTTACATAGCTATTTCTTAGTTTCTCTGAAAATGGGTTTCTCCCTGAGGTGACTTGAACTACTACTGGGAAAGACCTTGATACTGAGAAAAGATTGAGGGCAGGTGGAGAAGGAGATGACAGAGGATGAGATGGTTAGATGACATCCCTAACTCACTGCTCTTTTCCTTGAGCAAAAGGCCATTTTCAAGAATGAGGATTATAAGAGCAAGGAAGTGGAAACAGTTTATTTTGGTTTATTTCACTTTGGGTGCAAAAACTGGCATAGTGTCATTTCCTCTGCATTCTACTAGTCAAAAATCAAGAGGTTCAATTCAAAGAGAGGGAACATATTCTTCCCTTCTTATTGGAACAAACATCAAATCATTTTGAGGTCATGTGAGAAAACCATCTCAAACATTGAGACTGACGGAAAGTCAAGAATGAAGCGTCTCGAATATCCCTTGTAAAAGGTACCAGCTAACACTTAACTGAACACTTACCGGGTCCAAGGAGGCATACTAAATGCTTACATGCTTTGTTTCTTTCCACTCTCCTCATAATCCCATAATATAGATGTTGCCAATATTATTCCCAGTTTGGAATCAGAAAGATCAAGAAACATACCTACCTAGGGTTACACAGCTAATGATAATCAGAATTGCCATTTGAAATCAAAATATCTTCTGAGCCTACACTTTTAGCCACTGAGATATTGCTACATGGATCTTCCAGATGACTAGACTAGGAACTTTAATATCAGATAATTCTGACCTGAAACCTTCAAACACATACCTGTGTGTTTGCAATCTTCTCTTCCAGAACATGCTACCCATATCTTCAGGTTTAAAAAGAAAATGCAGTTCAGTTCACCTTCTTTCATTTTTACATAAAAAGTAAGAATGATACCCAGCAAGTTCTATAAAACATTCAGAGATTTAAAGAGGACAGATAAAAGCCAGATAAAAAGTTTGTCTTTACTCCAAGAATAAACACAAGTGCATTGAGTTTATAGGCACTGGTAAGAGAATAAATCAATTTACCTCTGTATCTCATCATATTTTACAGGTTTGTAACAAGGTGTACTTTGTTAGATTTTAATCTGCCTACATTTGAGACAGCAAAGCTCTCCACAATCATCTTTTAATAGCATCACCATTTATAGAGAGTAACTAATTTCAAACTTCATAGCACTTGGCTTTTATGATTATTTCAAATCATTTAAATGCAAATGAATTTCCATAGAGAGAAAACATCAAATGCCCTTGAGTGGCAACATGTAACTGAGCCGCGCACTGCAGCCACCGTAGGAATCTGAAGCGGTCGGATAGGGTTGGATGGTAAGGCTGTATGAAAGCATTTGCCTAAATCCAATTTACATTTCATTCCACATTATATTCTATTTACCCATTTTGTCATTTTAACATGACTTACTTAATCCTCCTCTGAAATCCCATCCGCTCCTCAAGGCAAACCTAAGTTTGAGTTAGGAAGAAGAGGGATAGCAATGCAACCTTCCAAAACAGTCATAGAAAGCTCCTGGATGCCTCTTGCTCCGCTAAACCTCTTTGCAGTTAATGATCTTATTGCATGAGGCAGCCCCAAACATCTGTGCTTGCATCAAACTATTGCTCTTTTTTTTTTCAAACTGAGTGTATGATTTCCTGCTTAATCAAGTAATATTTCCTGCACAGAATTGTTAAGTAATAATTTGCACATAGCTCTGGGATGCAGAAGGCTGGCCCCTATATGAATTCATCCTAGTGTGATCATTCAAAAAACCAGTGTTACGGTTGTCATCACAGCAGAGTCCACTTAGAGAAAAGATGTGGGTGAGGACGTGGTCTTCATTGTTGCTCAGTCGCTCAGTTGTGTCCGAAGCTTTGCAAACCCATGGACTACAGCACGCCAGGATTCCCTGTTCTTCACTGTTTCCTGGAGTTTGCTCAAACTCATGTCCACTGAGTGGGCGATGCCATCCAACCATCTCATTCTCTGTCACCCCTTCTCCTCCTGCCTTCAATCTTACCCAGCATCAGCGTCTTTTCCAGTGAGTCAGTTTCTCATGTCAGTTCAGTTCAGTCGCTCAGTCATGTCCAACTCTTTGTGACCCCATGAATCGCAGCACGCCAGGCCTCCCTGTTCATCACCATCTCCCGGAGTTCACTCAGACTCGTGTCCATTGAGTCAGTGATGCCATCCAGCCATCTCATCCTCTGTCGTCCCCTTTTCCTCCTGCCCCCAATCCCTCCCAGCATCAGAATCTTTTCCAATGAGTCAACTCTTCGCATGAGGTGGCCAAAGTACTGGAGTTTCAGCTTTAGCATCATTTCTTCCAAAGAACATCCAGGAATGATCGCCTTTAAAAAGGACTGGTTGAACCTCCTTGTAGTCCAAGGGACTTTCAAGAGTCTTCTCCAACACCACAGTTCAAAAGCATCAATTCTTTGGCACTCAGCTTTCTTCACTGTCCAACTCTCAAATCCATACATGGCCACAGGAAAAATCATAACCTTGACTAAACGGACCTTAGTTGACAAAGTAATGTCTCTGCTTTTGAATATGCTATCTAGGTTGGTCATAACTTTTCTTCCAAAGAGTAAATGTCTTTTAATTTCATGGCTGAAGTCACCATCTACAGTGATTTTGGGGCCCCCAAAAATAAAGTCTGACACTGTTTCCACTGTTTCCCCATCTATTTCCCATGAAGTGATGGGACCGGATGCCATGATCTTCGTTTTCTGAATGTTGAGCTTTAGGCCAACTTTTTCACTCTCCACTTTCACTTTCATCAAGAGGCTTTTTAGTTCCTCTTCAGTTTCTGCCATANACTGTTTCCCCATCTATTTCCCATGAAGTGATGGGACCGGATGCCATGATCTTCGTTTTCTGAATGTTGAGCTTTAGGCCAACTTTTTCACTCTCCACTTTCACTTTCATCAAGAGGCTTTTTAGTTCCTCTTCACTTTCTGCCATAAGGGTAGTGTCATCTGCATATTTGAGGTTATTGATATTTCTCCCAGCAATCTTGATTCCAGTGTTTCTTCCAGTCCAGCGTTTCTCATGATGTACTCTGCATAGAAGTTAAATAAGCAGGGTGACAATATACAGCCTTGACGTACTCCTTTCCCTATTTGGAACCAGTCTGTTGTTCCATGTCCAGTTCTAACTGCTGCTTCCTGACCTGCATACCTTGAAACAAGAACCTTGAATTCTGGATTTCCTGGGGGTGGCCCAAAGGAATCACAAGAGTTCTTACAGGTGAAAGAGCAAGTGAAGAGTCTGAGGAGACCGTGAGGATAAAAGTAGTTTCTGTCCTTTCAGGACACTTAAAAATCATTTCAAGATTCTGACTTCTATTGCCACCTGTGAAACATCAGCTCTTAGTGTGACTGTTATTTTGAAGGTCATTGGAGTTTTTTCCCCCTTTGGCTGCTTTAAAGATTTTCTTTCTGTTAGACTTTGGTTTTCTGCCCTATTACTATGTATGTCTGGAAGTGTATTTCTTTTTATTTATGACGCCTTGAATTCATTGGGCCTTTTGAATATATTGATTGATGCCTTTCATGATTTCTGAAAAATTCTCAGATATTACCTATTTTAATATTGTTGCTGCCCTACTCTTTCTTCTCTCATATAACTCCATTTAAATGTTTGTTAGATCTTTTCTATTCACTATTTCTCTTACCTTCTCTCTTTTATTTTCTACATCTTTATCTCCCTATGCTTCATTTGAATAGCTTTTTCCTTTTCTTCTGGGTTACTAATTCTTTCTCCTATAGTGTTAAATTCATCTACTGAACTGTAATTTAGTTTTTAAATTTTTTTTATTTTAGATTCTAGAACTTCTATTTGATTCTTTTTTAAACTTAGGTTCATTTTAATGGCATCATTTTTTTTTTTTTCTTTTTTTGCTCAAACTGTCAGTCTTAGGTTTCATCTCTTTGTATATAGTGGGCATCACTGGCATATGGTTTTGGTCTCTGATAATTCCATTATCTGGAGTCTTGTTGTATCTGTTATTGCTTCATTGTTCTAGTTATTTATTCTTCACTGTGCTGATTCTCACTCATGTTGTCTTGTTACCTGACTGTAAGCTGGGCATCGTAATTGAAACATTTGAAGAAATAATGTGAGATGTATATGATTTTCTTCCATGATTGGAAGATGATTTTCATTTTCTTTGAGGCATGTTGCAGTACCAACAAATAGGATCACCCTAACCCAGGTGATTGGGGACCTTGGGGAGACTGCTTTAGTTTGGCTGGCCTTTACTTCCCAGAGTACTGCCCTTGTGAAGACCAACCCAAAACGTGGTATACCAAAATCATCACTTTAAATATATGTGTGTATATATGTATATGTTTATTTATTTGGCTGCATCAGGTTGGTGCACAAAGGCTTAGTTGCTTCATAGCATGTAGAATCTCAGCTCCTCAACCAGGGATTAAACCCTCTTCCCCTGCACTGCAAGGCAGATCCCCAGCCACTGGACACCAAGGAAGTCCCGAAAAGCACCCGCTGTTGACGGGTCCAGAATTATACTTTTGACAGATCCAAGACTCCATATTTTGTCCTTCTAGTTGTCAAAAGTGGAGTTCAATCTCTCAGTCATCTCTTTTTAATCTAAAAATGCCCCCCAAGGGAGAATGGATACACACACACACATATATATATATATGGCTGAGTTGCTCCAGCCATGCACCTGAAACTATGACAACATTGTTAATTGGTTATACTCCAATATAAAATAAACAGTTTCAAAAAATTAAAGAAGAAATAAAGAAAAGGGGAAAAAAAAGAAACAAAAATTAAATGAAAATGCCCCCTAGGACAAAATCACTGTGAATGTATAGACACTATTCCCTTCTGCTTCTTGGTCAGATAATTCCTAACTCATTTCTTGGTTAGCTTTTTGATTATTTTATTTAAAAAAATAATTTTTATACAGTTTTGTTGTCTTAATTTTAATTCTTTTGGCCATGCTGAGTGGCTTGCAGAATCTTAGTTCCTGACCAGAGATTGAACCCTTATCCTTGGCAGTGAAAGTGTGGCATCCTAACTAGTGAACTGCCAGGGAATTTTCATATACAGCTTTTAAAGGTTACTTCCCATTTACAGTTATTACAAAGTATTGGCTATATTCCCTGTGTTTTAAAATACATCCTTGAGCCTATCTTACACCCAGTAATTTGCATCTCACATTCCCCCAACATTTTGATGATTTAAAAATATTGTTCCGGGGTACTTCTTTATTTGGCCACAAAATGGCATTGTAGTGAATTACAAAGGAAAAAGCATAATAATAATGACAGCAGTGACAAACTCTGTGGCTTACTGAGTATCTTCTACATAACATTCTCTTTGTTAGGCATCTTACAGTTGTTACTGTACATAGATGAAAGATAGGAGACTTGTATTCTTGTACTGACTTTACAACTGATTAGCCAAGTAACCTTAGACAAGTCCTTTCCCTCATATTCTCCATGAAGGTTCCTCTCAGTTCTAAATTTCTGTTGTTTAAAGCTACAGAGAATTCTCTGAAAGTTCAAGGTGCCTTGTGACAATCATATGTTAAATATTGTAGAGGAGTTTCCTACTAGCCCACCTGCATTTGTTTCCTATTGCTGCTGTAACAAGTTACCAGATATTGAGTGACTTGAAGCAACACAAGTATATTATCTTACAGTTTTGAAGATCAGAAGTCTAAAATGTATCTCATTGGGCTAAAATCAAGATGTTGGGAGGCCTACATTCCAGAAAGCTCTAGAGCAGCGTCCCCCAATCTTTTTGGCATCAAGGACCGGTTTTGTTGAAGACAGTGTGTCTGATGGGGGTGGGATGGGGATGGCTTCAGGATGATTCAAGCACATTACTTTCATTGTGCACTTTATTATTATTACATTGTGAGAATGAAGTAATACAAGCGAGGGGGAGTGGCTGTAAGTACAGATGAAGCTTCGCTCACTCTCCCACTGCTCACCTGCTGCTGTGCAGCCCAGTTTCTAACAGGTTACAGACTGGTACCTTTCTCTTGCCCAGGAGTTGATGTTGCCCAGGAATTGAGGACACTTCTCTAGAGGATAATTCATTTTCTTGCTTTATCCGTCTCCTAGAGGCTGCCCACGTGCTTTCTTTATGATCCCCTTTCCATGATCTCATTACTTTAATAATATAAATAATATAAAATTAAAATATTTAAGATTAGCAAAGGAATTGAAAGAGAGATCGTGTTCTAAGGTTCCCTGTACATTTGCTTTTTCTCGGTATGGAAGAACCTTCTCTCCTTTTCCATGCACATGGTCTTGCAACAATGGCAACCTCAGCTGCAGAATTCAAATAACTACTATTCAAGAAAATGGCCATCTTTCTTAGTTTCAATTATAAAACCTAAGGAAAAAGCAACTGTTTAGCGCAGCTGTAATGGAAGTCTACTCCTAGTCCAGCCAAGTTTGCCTAAGGCAGTGGGGTCCCAGAGTAACAACTTGGCTTACAATTTCTACTGTGTGAGTTAGGGAAGTGTGGAGACTTGTGAGAGAAAAATGGTTGTTTTGAGCCAAGCAGACACTCCACTTGTTATCTAACACATTCCCCTTTTTGAATGACATCACACAGGCAAAAACATGATGGTTGGGGACAGCAAATCCAGTCCATAAATACTTAGCACGGGCTATCATTCTTACTTACCCCAAACACGTCAAGGCCATGACCTCTACAGGAACATGATTTTGGTTCTAACATACCACAGGTCATAGTTTAGCCCTATGGTCCCCAAACTTTTAAAAATACCTACCCCTATTAGTATAGTTTAAAACATGCAACCATAATATATGAAAATATAAACATTATAAATATATGTGTGTATATATGTATATGTTTATTTATTTGGCTGCATCAGGTTGGTGCACAAAGGCTTAGTTGCTTCATAGCATGTAGAATCTCAGCTCCTCAACCAGGGATTAAACCCTCTTCCCCTGCACTGCAAGGCAGATCCCCAGCCACTGGACACCAAGGAAGTCCCGAAAAGCACCCGCTGTTGACGGGTCCAGAATTATACTTTTGACAGATCCAAGACTCCATATTTTGTCCTTCTAGTTGTCAAAAGTGGAGTTCAATCTCTCAGTCATCTCTTTTTAATCTAAAAATGCCCCCCAAGGGAGAATGGATACACACACACACATATATATATATATGGCTGAGTTGCTCCAGCCATGCACCTGAAACTATGACAACATTGTTAATTGGTTATACTCCAATATAAAATAAACAGTTTCAAAAAATTAAAGAAGAAATAAAGAAAAGGGAAAAAAAAGAAACAAAAATTAAATGAAAATGCCCCCTAGGACAAAATCACTGTGAATGTATAGACACTATTGCCTTCTGCTTCTTGGTCAGATAATTCCTAACTCATTTCTTGGTTAGCTTTTTGATTATTTTATTTAAAAAAATAATTTTTATACAGTTTTGTTGTCTTAATTTTAATTCTTTTGGCCATGCTGAGTGGCTTGCAGAATCTTAGTTCCTGACCAGAGATTGAACCCTTATCCTTGGCAGTGAAAGTGTGGCATCCTAACTAGTGAACTGCCAGGGAATTTTCATATACAGCTTTTAAAGGTTACTTCCCATTTACAGTTATTACAAAGTATTGGCTATATTCCCTGTGTTTTAAAATACATCCTTGAGCCTATCTTACACCCAGTAATTTGCATCTCACATTCCCCCAACATTTTGATGATTTAAAAATGTTGTTCCAGGGTACTTCTTTATTTGGCCACAAAATGGCATTGTAGTGAATTACAAAGGAAAAAGCATAATAATAATGACAGCAGTGACAAACTCTGTGGCTTACTGAGTATCTTCTACATAACATTCTCTTTGTTAGGCATCTTACAGTTGTTACTGTACATAGATGAAAGATAGGAGACTTGTATTCTTGTACTGACTTTACAACTGATTAGCCAAGTAACCTTAGACAAGTCCTTTCCCTCATATTCTCCATGAAGGTTCCTCTCAGTTCTAAATTTCTGTTGTTTAAAGCTACAGAGAATTCTCTGAAAGTTCAAGGTGCCTTGTGACAATCATATGTTAAATATTGTAGAGGAGTTTCCTACTAGCCCACCTGCATTTGTTTCCTATTGCTGCTGTAACAAGTTACCAGATATTGAGTGACTTGAAGCAACACAAGTATATTATCTTACAGTTTTGAAGATCAGAAGTCTAAAATGTATCTCATTGGGCTAAAATCAAGATGTTGGGAGGCCTACATTCCAGAAAGCTCTAGAGCAGCGTCCCCCAATCTTTTTGGCATCAAGGACCGGTTTTGTTGAAGACAGTGTGTCTGATGGGGGTGGGATGGGGATGGCTTCAGGATGATTCAAGCACATTACTTTCATTGTGCACTTTATTATTATTACATTGTGAGAATGAAGTAATACAAGCGAGGGGGAGTGGCTGTAAGTACAGATGAAGCTTCGCTCACTCTCCCACTGCTCACCTGCTGCTGTGCAGCCCAGTTTCTAACAGGTTACAGACTGGTACCTTTCTCTTGCCCAGGAGTTGATGTTGCCCAGGAATTGAGGACACTTCTCTAGAGGATAATTCATTTTCTTGCTTTATCCGTCTCCTAGAGGCTGCCCACGTGCTTTCTTTATGATCCCCTTTCCATGATCTCATTACTTTAATAATATAAATAATATAAAATTAAAATATTTAAGATTAGCAAAGGAATTGAAAGAGAGATCGTGTTCTAAGGTTCCCTGTACATTTGCTTTTTCTCGGTATGGAAGAACCTTCTCTCCTTTTCCATGCACATGGTCTTGCAACAATGGCAACCTCAGCTGCAGAATTCAAATAACTACTATTCAAGAAAATGGCCATCTTTCTTAGTTTCAATTATAAAACCTAAGGAAAAAGCAACTGTTTAGCGCAGCTGTAATGGAAGTCTACTCCTAGTCCAGCCAAGTTTGCCTAAGGCAGTGGGGTCCCAGAGTAACAACTTGGCTTACAATTTCTACTGTGTGAGTTAGGGAAGTGTGGAGACTTGTGAGAGAAAAATGGTTGTTTTGAGCCAAGCAGACACTCCACTTGTTATCTAACACATTCCCCTTTTTGAATGACATCACACAGGCAAAAACATGATGGTTGGGGACAGCAAATCCAGTCCATAAATACTTAGCACGGGCTATCATTCTTACTTACCCCAAACACGTCAAGGCCATGACCTCTACAGGAACATGATTTTGGTTCTAACATACCACAGGTCATAGTTTAGCCCTATGGTCCCCAAACTTTTAAAAATACCTACCCCTATTAGTATAGTTTAAAACATGCAACCATAATATATGAAAATATAAACATTATTTTATTGAGACATGTTATATTGACATCAGACTTAAATTGAAGAATGTGGGGAAAACCACTGGACCATTCAGGTATGACCTAAATCAAATCCCTNAGCCCCCCAAAATAAAGTCTGACACGGTTTCCACTGTTTCCCCATCTATTTGGCATGAAATGATGGGACCAGATGCCATGATCTTTGTTTTCTGAATGTTGAGCTTTAAGCCAACTTTTTCGCTCTCCTCTTTCACTTTCATCAAGAGGCTTTTGTGTTCCTCTTCACTTTCTGCCATAAGGGTGGTGTCATCTGCATATCTGAGGTTATTGATATTTCTCCTGGCAATCTTGATTCCAGCTTGTGTTTCTTCCAGTCCAGCGTTTCTCATGATGTACTCTGCATATAAGTTAAATAAGCAGGGTGACAATATACAGCCTTGACGTACTCCTTTTCCTAGATAGTCAGTGTTCTGTTATAAGCCTGTTTGCAGATTCAGACTTCCAGATGTCCTGAAATTTGCCTGGATGGGAAGGATTTCAAAGGTTTTGATGTTGGTCCTGGAGACAAGGGCAAGTGAGCTTTCTGATGCTTGCTGGTGGGAGAGTCAGCCTTCTGGGAACCCAGACACTCTCAGACCTTTCTTCTTGTCCTTATCCAGGTAGAACCTCGTGACCTCTTCAAGGGGCAGACTGGGTACCAGAGCCTCCTTGTTGGACAGGAAGTATTCCTTGCTTAAGGAAGCTTGGATTTGCTAAGGCTCTCGAAAGTCTGGGAATTTTAACAATAAACATAGGCTTTAACTAGACAGTCATAAAAGCTTTTGAGCGAGCATGTCCTTCTCTGCCGCTGTAATAGCTCTCTTATGAGCTTTCTCCTCTCGTAACACCTTTCTCCAATTATCTGTTTGTTGTGGACCTGATTTCCTGATATCCTACTCCCTTGTATCTCCATCTTGTTAGATTTTGCCTTTGCTTTAAAATCTCTGTTGCCTTGGGCCTTGCGCACTCTGGTCCCCTTGTGTGCACAGAGCTTAACCAGTGCCGTAGTTCTGTAGTATCCTGTGAGCTCTCACCTTCCTCATGAGACTATGCACTGCCGGAAAATGAGCCTGAATAAAGGGGACTGTCATTTTTAGACGTGTTAAAGGCAACAGGTTGGGTACAAGTGCAAACAATGTCCAGGCAGTTGAAGATAAGAGACTGGATCTTGGCATAAAGAGTAGGCCTAGAGATCTGGCATCACTTGGGTTGAAGGGATGATAAATCTCCGGGGCCAAGATTTATTGGACATTTAATATCTTCTGGGCACTCTTCTTAGTGCTTTATGTGTATTAACGCCTTTATTTCTTCATGGGCATGAGGTTGATACTGTTATTATCTATACATTACAGAGGAGGAAACCAGGGCTCAGGGGGCTGAGTATATTTAAATGACTGAGGTTATAGAGTTACTCACTGTTTGAACCCATGCAGACCAGCCCCAAGTCCAAGGAATCAGGTAGACAGAGGGAGACCCAGAAAGGAAGACACTGCGGATTACATGTTAATCCAGAAATGAAAGTACTGGGGGAGATCTGCCATGGCTCATGCTGAGAATGTCACCCAGAGGTACCCTGAAAATAAGCTCTTGATTATTTGTCTCTAGGGATTCAATTGATGGTACATGGATGACTTTTCTTTTTCTCCCTAACTATATCTTGGCTGGTTCTGTTTAGTCTCCTACCAGACTGTGGGCTGAGGAAGGGAGAAAAGGAGACACTCAATTTCTAAGACAAGTTAATAATTCAGGGAAAAAGGAAAAAAAAAGTAGGAATAACTTACTTTTCTATTTATCTTTTACCATTTCTACTCTTACCTCACTAAAACTCATATGAGGAACATGAAAACTATTCGTGAAATGCCAGTAATCAAAATGATATCTGTATTCTTCAGCTTAAACTATGAACATATAAAGAATATGCAGATCTTGGGTGTGTGTCCTTGGTGTTGAAAATATAGAAAACACTGCCGTCAGTGTCGTCAAGGCCAGCATGATGAGTATGCTTCTGACTAGAATGATAGCTGATATTTTAATTCTAAGTACTTCGTAAAAATTTCCATGATGGTTGTTTTTTTTATTTGCTCAAGGATTTCCTCTGCTCCCAACTATTTCATTGGAAGAATTCTTAGAAATTTCTTGAAAAATCAAATAGCAAATAATGGCAAAATATTTTGCAGTAAGTATATTGTTTCATGTGGCAGTTTATTTTTTAAGTTTGAGTAAAAACTTAAAATATGTCTAATTTTTCTAGAATAGTAGTAGTGTAGAATAGATTTTTTCTTTACTATAGGGGAGAAGCTTTTTTTAAAAAGTAGGTTAGTTACAACGTAAACTCTATAAAAAGTAGCAAAAATGAAAATAGATAATACCTGACCCATCCTAGGTGCTTAAGAAATGAGATGAATAAATGAGAGACCAAATCACAGAATTTTATAGGTGAAAAAGAGCCCAGAGAATATTCTGGCCCAAACCCATAATTTTGTAGATGTAGAAACCAGTGCTCAGGAAGTTGAGCCAACATGGCCAGACTGGAATTGCTTGCTAGGGGGCATTGTTGAATTCCTGAGCCAGGAATCCTGCCTTTTATTCTGGTATTTTCCCCACTCTATTGGTGGTTTCAAATTCTGCCTAAAATTGAAGCAAATGCTTCAAACCCAACTTTTCATTTGGTCTTTTCTCTCCCTAAGATGCCATCCTGTGGACTTACATATTAGTAATCTGATTTCAGTGTTGACCATCTGGTGATGTCCATGTGTAGTGTCTTCTCTTGTGTTGTTGGAAGAGGTGGCCTCCTGTCAGGTGGCCAAAATATTGGAGCTTCAGCTTCAACATCAGTCCTTCCAATGAATATTCCAGGTTGATTTCCTTTAGGATTGAACAGTTTTATCTCATTGCTGTCCATGGACAAGGGAAAATGATACCGCATTATGTCACTTGACCAAGTATATACAAAGCTCTGGATTGGGCATTGGGAATATAAGCATAGGTAGTATATTATCCTTACTCTCTACGATTTCATGATAAAACAGAAGAAAAAGATGCCATTAAATAGCTGTATCTCAAGAGCTATGCAGGACTGCAAGACCTTGGCCATCTCTGAGTCTTAAAGATCATGGAGACAAATAAGAGAGTGGATTATGTGACAGATATTATAGAGAACAGCTTGATTAGGTCACCATTTTTAAGCTCAGGTTTGGGGGCTTTCCCTTCACAATGCTCATCACGCCTAACTTTTAACCATTTTTTAAAAATTATGGGTCTTCCCTGGTGGCTCAGACTGTAAAGAATCTGTCAGCAGTGTGGGAGACTGGTTCAATCCCTGGATCAGGAAGATTTTCTGGAGAAGAAAATGGCAACCCATTCCCGTATTCTTGCCTGGAGGATTCTATGGACAGAGGAGCCTGGCGCAGTCCATGGGGTCACAAAGAGTCAGACATGACTGAGCAACTAACAGCTTCACTGTCCTCATTCTGGGGTAGAAGTACCATAGAGATAAGGACTGTATCTATCTGCTCAAGGCCATCTTGCATCTTGGTATAGGACCCTACATGTAGTAAGAACTCCATAAATATTTGCTAAATGTAAAGACCAAAGTCAATATTAATTTCCAAACATTTTAGTTACAATTGTTTTTCACGCCCATCCCAGGCTCTCCCGTCCATTCCTTCCCCCTGCACCCCTCCCCGGCTCAATCTCTCTTCTCCACATTTGCCTCTTCTGATTTTTGTGTTTGGACCAAAGTCCTCACTCTTTTCCATGTGGTCCTACAAAGGCTATCAATGAATTGCTTTTTTAATAAGAATTTGACTGACAATGCCACCTCTCATAATCTTTACACCTTTGAATTTATACAACGTGAGTTATCATTATCATGATTTTCAGCATAAAATTAATGTTGTGTTTGGCTTCACAAAGTATGTATGTGTGTTCAGCATGAAACTTCTCAAAAGTAAAAGCTATTAATTCTTTTATGGTTTGTTCTCCACTTCGTAGAATATAGTGCCAACCTTAGTAAACAGAACAGCCAGCCTGATAAACTTTAATGGGCCACCTCAACACTAAACTTTGCTGTCTATTTTCTAGAAAAGTTGAATAGCCAACAGACCATGATGTGCCTTGCCTAGCCTCAAATATCAGGTGGGGAAAGCAGGATCACGTATCCGTCTTTCCCATTGTCACCAAATTGTGACATCTAATTGTCACCATTCTTAGAGTCACAATGATGAATCATATTAATGATGAGAATTTGAACCATTCAAAATCCATAGCTCTTTTATGTCAGTTACTTCCCTGATCGCAGCCTTCATCAGCTTACCTCCAAAATGTAAACTCTGGGTTAGGGAAGTTTCTAAAGTCCCTCACCACCCAGAAGCTCTAGTTTCCATTTTCTGAGTCAATGGTTTCTGCTGCCTAGAGGAAACAATAAAAAGATTCTGACTTACAAAATTCAACATGGTGACATGTGACATATAAACTAACTTTCTTATTACAACATAGTCACCATTTTACATGAACCTATGCCCCCAAAATGAAAAAGGTATAGAACAGAGTATGTGGATATCACTTCTAATTTTTTCTAAGGAGCTTATAGTTCAATTAGATAGATGACAAGTGACACAAAGCTTACAGGGAAAAGTGTGTGTGTGTTAGTCACTCAGTCATGTCTGACTCTTTGCAACCCCATGGACTGTAGCGTGCCAGGCTCTTCTGTCCATGGGATTTCCCAGGCAAGAATACTGGAGTGGGTTGCCATCTCCTTCTCCAGAAGATCTTCCTGACCCAGAAATCGAGCCCAGATCTCTTGCATGGCAGGCAGATTCTTTACTGTCTGATCCACCAAGGAAGCAGAGCCTATGGGCAGGTGCATTGAGTGTTATCTGCCTCTTAGCACATGCCTCATCCACTGTTTTGGCAAGAATTTCAAAAGCTCTACCATTATAATGTTCATAAACGATTGTAAAAGGCAATTAGTTGGGCACTGAAAGTGTTTCATTTGGGGTCACAGAACATGAAGGGTGGTGGTGGTGGTGGTGGTTTAATTGCTCAGTTATGTCCGACTCTTGCAACCGATGGCCTGTGGCCCACCAGGCTCCTCTGTCCGTGGGATTTCCCAGGCAAGAATACTGGAGTGGG
>SJYX01002054.1:158587-214871 GCA_006410675.1 Oreotragus oreotragus
GGCTCAATCTCTCTTCTCCACATTTGCCTCTTCTGATTTTTGTGTTTGGACCAAAGTCCTCACTCTTTTCCATGTGGTCCTACAAAGGCTATCAATGAATTGCTTTTTTAATAAGAATTTGACTGACAATGCCACCTCTCATAATCTTTACACCTTTGAATTTATACAACGTGAGTTATCATTATCATGATTTTCAGCATAAAATTAATGTTGTGTTTGGCTTCACAAAGTATGTATGTGTGTTCAGCATGAAACTTCTCAAAAGTAAAAGCTATTAATTCTTTTATGGTTTGTTCTCCACTTCGTAGAATATAGTGCCAACCTTAGTAAACAGAACAGCCAGCCTGATAAACTTTAATGGGCCACCTCAACACTAAACATTGCTGTCTATTTTCTAGAAAAGTTGAATAGCCAACAGACCATGATGTGCCTTGCCTAGCCTCAAATATCAGGTGGGGAAAGCAGGATCACGTATCCGTCTTTCCCATTGTCACCAAATTGTGACATCTAATTGTCACCATTCTTAGAGTCACAATGATGAATCATATTAATGATGAGAATTTGAACCATTCAAAATCCATAGCTCTTTTATGTCAGTTACTTCCCTGATCGCAGCCTTCATCAGCTTACCTCCAAAATGTAAACTCTGGGTTAGGGAAGTTTCTAAAGTCCCTCACCACCCAGAAGCTCTAGTTTCCATTTTCTGAGTCAATGGTTTCTGCTGCCTAGGGGAAACAATAAGAAGATTCTGACTTACAAAATTCAACATGGTGACATGTGACATATAAACTAACTTTCTTATTACAACATAGTCACCATTTTACATGAACCTATGCCCCCAAAATGAAAAAGGTATAGAACAGAGTATGTGGATATCACTTCTAATTTTTTCTAAGGAGCTTATAGTTCAATTAGATAGATGACAAGTGACACAAAGCTTACAGGGAAAAGTGTGTGTGTGTTAGTCACTCAGTCATGTCTGACTCTTTGCAGCCCCATGGACTGTAGCGTGCCAGGCTCTTCTGTCCATGGGATTTCCCAGGCAAGAATACTGGAGTGGGTTGCCATCTCCTTCTCCAGAAGATCTTCCTGACCCAGAAATCGAGCCCAGATCTCTTGCATGGCAGGCAGATTCTTTACTGTCTGATCCACCAAGGAAGCAGAGCCTATGGGCAGGTGCATTGAGTGTTATCTGCCTCTTAGCACATGCCTCATCCACTGTTTTGGCAAGAATTTCAAAAGCTCTACCATTATAATGTTCATAAACGATTGTAAAAGGCAATTAGTTGGGCACTGAAAGTGTTTCATTTGGGGTCACAGAACATGAAGGGTGGTGGTGGTGGTGGTGGTTTAATTGCTCAGTTATGTCCGACTCTTGCAACCGATGGCCTGTGGCCCACCAGGCTCCTCTGTCCGTGGGATTTCCCAGGCAAGAATACTGGAGTGGGTTGCCATTTCCCTTCTTCAAGAACATGAAGGGTGGTATGATCTGGAGGGAAGATGTGGGGTGGGAGGTGGGAGAGGGGTTCATGTTTGGGAGTTCGTGTAAAAAAATAAATAAATAAAAAAATAAAAAAATAAAAAAATAAATAAAAGTTAAGAGCATAGACTTTGAAGTCATCGAGATCCGAGTTAAATATGGCCTCCAACCTGGATCAAGGTGTTTAACATCCATAAGCCTCAAAGCATACATCTTCAGGCAAAGGTAAGTAAAAATACCCTCCTCAAGTGCTTTGTGTGTGGTTTCAGTGATATGATTTGTGCAACTCCCAGGACATAACAAATGCTCAATAAAGTTAATATAACAGGAGATCAATATTTATTAAATTGAATTCACACAGTTTTAGAAAGGTATATTGCTGAGACAATTCCCTCAAATCCTTTCCTGAAGTCAGATATTGTAAATAAACCACAAAGATTAGAGATGGAATGGAATGAGAAAAGGAAGCTGAATAATCATTGCTGTGAATACTTACAAAGTGTTTCGAAAACTCTCTTCTGTGCTTATCCCATTGGAGAATCTCAGCAGTCCCTAAAATGTGCAGAAAAATACAGTGCAATCCTCATTTTAACCATTTTATTTCTTTTTTTTAGGCAGGCCACAGAGCACACGGGATCTTAGTTCCCAGGCCAGAAACTGAGCCAGTGTCCCCTGCATTGGAAGCAGAGTCTTAACCACTGGACCACCAGGGAAGTCTTGTAAGTCTCATTTTAGAGACGAGGAAATTAGGTGACATGGTTGCCATATCAGCTAGTTACAGAGCAATGGTGCTTATTCTATTACTCACTAATCTAAGTCTCCAACTCCTCCAAGGTAAGCAGCCTCAAAGTTTATGTTAGGAGACTGTCATGTAAAGGGCAAGGACTGAATTTCAACCAAAGTCGATAGGGATGATACATAAAACTTAAAAGGCAAGGAATAATGAACTATAAAAAGTAATAATTATATGACAAGTTAACACAAAATGTAGATCTAAATGAGACGTAAGAAAAATGGCAAGAGAAGAATTCCAAGAAAGCCCAGTCCACAGAAAGGAACACTAGTTTGTGGTTTCAGTGTGTGGACTGGGACTTTTAATTCTTGTTCCAAAGGGTGGTGATACAGATGTGAGCATGAATTTAACACCTGCTCTAGGAAAAGCGTCTTTAATAAAAGGCAAGGAATAATGAACTATAAAAAGTAATAATTATATGACAAGTTAACACAAAATGTAGATCTAAATGAGACGTAAGAAAAATGGCAAGAGAAGAATTCCAAGAAAGCCCAGTCCACAGAAAGGAACACTAGTTTGTGGTTTCAGTGTGTGGACTGGGACTTTTAATTCTTGTTCCAAAGGGTGGTGATACAGATGTGAGCATGAATTTAACACCTGCTCTAGGAAAAGCGTCTTTATCCTGACTTGAGATGAAAGAAGGAGTCTCAACTTCCTGCCCACATCTTATAGGGCATCCTAATACAGGCCACACTTTTTCAGGGACTAGACATGTAGACTTGAGAAGCTGACTTTATTAGTGTTGCTGAGACCTAGTGGGGAAACCAAGCAAGGAACAGGAGAGATCTAACAATAAATGATAGAGACTGCAGCAGAAAAAGGCACGTGGTTCTCTGAGATCAGAGTGGAAGAGGCGTCTGCGCAGGAAGACATCAAGGAAACTTTTCTTGACAAGTGATGAGTTGGACTGGTACCCAGATGAGCACAAGATCAGCAGGGGAGGAAACTGGAAAAAGATCTGCAGAAAGGAAGGGGACTCCAATTTCCAGGCAGGGAGCACAGTTCATGCCAGAGCATCACAGTATTGAGTAGGTTGATCAGGGTTCTATATGCCTATTTCTAGACAGCATCAGGGAATCCACTTAAAGAGATATCATTGTTCCTACTCTGCACTTTGTCCTCCTAAAGATACCCTCTTCGTAAATGGTAGAACAAAAAACAGCTACTGTATTTTGTCCCATGCAGGCTGACCTCAGCTAACTGCAGCCAGTACACCATGGTGGGCACATGACCCATGGTCAGAAGAGTCAGTAGCGTCTGAAGTATGACATATGGGCTAGAAGGAAGAGACTGTTCAGTTTGATGTCTCACTCAATAACTTAAAATAGGAGAGCCGGGGGACCCGAACAGTGAGTGATATGCTTGGGGCTGGTGCACTGGGATGACCCAGAGGGATGGTATGGGGAGGGAGGAGGGAGGGGGGTTCAGGATGGGGAATACGTGTATACCTGTGGTGGATTCATGTTGATGTATAGCAAAACCAATACAATATTGTAAAGTAATTAACCTCCAATTAAAATAAGTAAATTTATATTAAAAAAAAGAATGAACTTATTTAAAAAACAGAAGTGGACTCACAGACTTAGAGAACAGACTAACGGTTACCAGTGGGGGGAGAAGGTGGAGAGAAGGTAGTTAGGGAGTTTGGGACTGACATACACATTGCTGTATTGAAAACGGATAACCAACAAGGACTTACTGAATACTGCAGGGAGCTCTGATCATTATTATGTAATAATCTAACTGGGAAAATAGTTTGAAAAAGATACATGTGTGTGTATATATATATATAACTAAATCATTTTGTTGTATACCTGAAACTAACACAGCATTATTAATCAACTATACTCGAACATAAAATAAAAAGTTAAAAAAAAGAGTCATCAGAAGGAAGAGTCAGAGATGGAAGGATATAGCAAGAGAAAGCCATATGGAAAGCAAAGTTAGCAGGGATTGGAGAATATTAAACCAATCAAAGAAACTCAGCTGCTAGAGATATAAAAATAAAGTTATAAACAAAAAAGATGTCAAGTCTTCATGTGAGAGAAAAGAGGAGTTTGTTCTTTCTTAGTCCCAGGCATTATTACCACATCACATGCTCTTGGAGACACAGTAAAACAAAATGAAAATTGCTGAGAAAATTCTGAGTCATCCTTCTCGACAATTTTCTATGCAGAGCCTGTTTGGGGGATAGAGAAACTTAACTACAAGAGAAAAGCATTCAGGTGGCAATGTTAATGAAGTATAGGACTGATGCTGAAGCTGAAGCTCCAATATTTGGGCACTTGATACAACTGACTCATTGGAAAAGACCCTGATGCTGGGAAAGATTGAGGGCAGGAGGAGAAGGGGAGGACAGAGGCTGAGATGGTTGGGTGGCATCACTGATTTGATGGACATGAGTTTGAGCAAGCTCCAGGAGTTGGTGACGGACAGGGAAGCCTCGTGTGCTATAGTCCCCATGGGGTCACAAAGAGTCGGACACAAGTGAGCGACTGAACTGAAGTATAAAACAAGTAAATGGTAAGCAAATATTCAAAGCAAAAAGATTGATAACTAATTTATGCATGTGCTCAGTCATGTCCAACCCTTTGCAGCCCCTGGGCTCCTCAGCCCATGGAATTTTCGAGGCAAGAATACTTGAGTCAGGTGCCATATCCTACTCCAGATAAGTAATTTGCCCCTGAGCTTTCTGGCAGCTAGAGCAAAAACCGAAGAATGCTAAGATACTAAACTTTATTAGTCTAAGAAGAAGAGTCCCAGGTACTGAAAGGAAACAAAATTCTCCCATCTCAGACTTCCAAATGAGTTTTCACATGATTGTTGTATAGGTACTGCTCACTTGTGCAGTGGGCAGCATCTTCCAGGAAAAGTCAGAGCAAATGAAGAAAGGGTTATGAAATGATGCAGAGTCTTAAAGCACAACTCATCAAAAGGAGTCCTGGGAGGATGGGGCTCTGTTACTATCTGTAACTAACTAACTAGAACTCAGCACACTCTGAACTCCTGCAAAACTCCAACCTCATCCCTTCCCCTTATTCTCCACCACATCCCAGGCAGGTTTGCAACAGAATGCAATCTTCCAGGGGCCAGTACTTTTTTTTCTTTAAAAAAAGTATTGGGGTTCAGTTCAGTTCAGTTGCTCAGTCATGTCTGACTCTTTGTGACCCCATGAACCATAGCATGCCAGGCCTCCCTGTCTATCACCAACTCCCAGAGTCCACCCAAAGTTACGTCCATTGACTCAGTGATGCCATCCAACCATCTCATCCTCTGTCATCCTTTCTCCTCCCACCTTCAATCTTTCCCAGCATCAGGGTATTTTCAAATGAGTCAGCTCTATTTAAAATGCTGTGTTAATTTCTACTGTACAGCAAAGTAAACCATCCATGTGCATTTTGCTAAGTTGCTTCAATTGTGTCCGTATCTTTGAGACCCTATGAATTATAGGCTGCCAGCCTCCTCTGCCTATGGGATTCTCCAGGCAAGAATACTGGAGTGGGTTGCCATGCCCTCCTGCAGGGAATCTTTCCAACCCAGAGACTGAATCCATGTCTCTTACATCTCCCGCACTGGCAGGGAGGTTTTTACCACTAACACCACCTGGAAAGCCCAAGTCAACTATACATATACCTGCATTGCCTCATTGCTGGATTTCCTTCCCATTTAGGTCACCACAGAGCACTGAATAGAGTTCCCTGTGCTGTACAGCAGGTTCGCATTAGTTATGCTTTATCCATACTGTCAGTAGAGTACATATGTCAGTTCCAACCTCCCAGTTCATCCCACTCCTCTTACCTCCTTGGTTTCCATGTGTCTGTTCTCTATGTCTGTGTTCCTAACTGCTGAATCACCTCCTGCCCCAAATTGGGCCTGGTACACAGCTGGAACTAAGGATATAAGCACTGAATTAATGTGGAGTGGATCATTCAGCTCTCAGCTTATAAACAACAACATATTCCATTGGCTAAATGGCCTAGCAAATATTTTTTGCTCATTGAAATTACACCCTGAAACTGTCCTTCCTAGAGGACTGTAAATTCTTTGTGTTACTTTCAGTTAAATCCCCAGAATTGGCCCCTCCCTGTATTTAGAAGATGTTCAATATATAAATGTTCATCCAGCAATAATAGGAATGAATGATCAGTGAGCCACTATTGATTATGTGATGCAAGCTCTAGAGGCAGCATTATTGCATATAGATAGAAGAATTTCAGAAGCAAAGAGAAGGGATACAGAGATGATGATGGAGGAGAAGGGTAACAAGGAGAGGTGAAAAGAGAACAAGAGCAAGAAGAGCCAGGATGAGGCTGTTGATGAGGAGAAGTTGGGTGAAACCCATATCTATCACTTTAACTGATTTCCCCAATCCTGTGAAACCTGGTTAGCTCATCTTGTAGATAAAGATGCTTATAGTCAAAGGGCTTAAGTAAGATGTACTCAATGAATTAAAATATGAGGACTATAATTGTTGAAGTTTGTGCCAAAGAGCCACTGAATCATATTGACAAGCCATTAATTTTCTTTCATGGGATCCTTGGGTAGATTGCAGGACTCAAAGCTGGGGCCAAACAGGGAAAGAGAAGGGAGAGAGGGTTTGTCTTACAAAGATCATGTATCCAATTTTCACTGCACAACCATTTACAATAGCTGAGACATGGAAGCAACAGAGGAATGGATTAAAAGAAGATGTGGCACATATATACAATGAATCTGATCCAGTTATACAATGGAGTACTACTCAGCCATAAAAAAGAGCAAAATAGTGCCATGTGCAGCAACATGGGTGGACCTAGAGACTGTCATTCTGAGTGAAGTAAGGCAGACCGAGAAATACAAATACCATATGATATCACATGAGTGGAATCTAAAAAAAGTGACATAAATGAATTTATTCAGAAAATAGAAATAGAGTCTTAGATATAGAAAACAAACTTATAGCTATCAGAAGGGAAAGGCAGGGGGAGGTTTAAACAGGGAGATTGGGATTGACATACACACACTTCTGTATACAAAATAGATTACTAATAAAGACCTACACAGGGAACTCTACTCAACATTCTGTAATGGCCTATATGGGAAAAGAATCCAAAAAAGAGTGGTGATATGTATATGTGTGCTTCCCAGGTGGCGCTAGTGGTAAAGATCACACCTGCCAGTGCAGGAAATATGAGAGACATGGATTCAGTCCCTGGGTGAGGAAGATCCCCTGGGCAAGGGAATAGCAACCCACTCCAGTATTCTTGCCTGGAGAATCCCATGGACAGAGGAGCCTGGCAGGGTAAAGTTCATAGGTTCTCAGAGTCAGACGTGACTGAAGCAGCTTAGCACACATGTGCATATGTGTATGTATAATTGACTCACTTTGCTATACACCGAAAACTAACACGACATTGTAAAACAACCACACTCCAATAAAAATAAAAAGGCAGCTGCCACATCAGAGCTGGGCAGGCTGGGCAACCAGCGCCAAGTGAGGGCTGCAGGAGCCTTGACAGGTGGCCTGTTTGGCTCTGGTTAGCCAGGTGCCATCCCACACTGACACCCAGCTGGAGTCTCACTGGGCGTCTGAGAGAAGGCAGCCGATGCCTTGAGGGGTGCAGAAATGTCTCCTTGCTCAATACAGAGCACTGAAGAAGATAAACACAGGAGCATTCCACCTACAAAAACGGCATCCCATGAAAAATACAATTCTTTTAGCAAGTAGCATATTACTCGCCCTCCTGAATGTTGCATTCAGGGGTCCTTGGCATTTTGTGGGCAACAAAGCATTTTACTTAAGCAAGAGCTTGCACCAAACAGCAGCACATCAAACAAACTCTGAGTGCTGCTAGCTGAGACAGAGGTGGGATCACCACCTTCCCTTTGAACTCCTTCAACCCACAGGGGCTTTGGAAGCACTTCTAGTGGACTTAATTTTTGAAATAGTGGTATAATAAAAATAATTGCAGTGTCAAGCTTGCTGTGTGATTATCTGCTTAATGTGTCTCAGCCCCCACGGTACTATCGCCCTCTCCAAGGCATCAGTCACGTCTGCTTTAGCTCCAGCATCGCCAGCCCCTGACACAGTGCTCAGAACAGCGCCTGAGACAGTGTGCGGGAAAACTCTTTTCAAACCCTAAAAGGAAACATTTCTGAAAGGCGACAGCTAGAAGGGAGTAGTCTCATTTCACTCATCAGAATCTACTTTCAGGAAGCAATTACGTTCAGTCGAGTTGAAAGGATGTTCACTGGCTCCCAAGAAGCGAACAGAGAACCATTGTTTGACCGATGCCTTCCAGACCCTTGAAACGACTCCCAAGCCTATCGTTGCTTGTCATCATGTAGAAGATCCCCATCCCTCTCACTAGCTTCACGATCCACAGCTCGTTGTCTGTGAAGTGTTCATTGTCTCCCAGTTCTCTATCTTCAACACCTGCTTTAACTCCTTTCAAACTGCCACACAACAGCAGGCTGTAATTGCACTTTCATCTTCCTTAGGCATCATGTCTAAAGAAAAGTCTACGGTGGGCCTGTTCTCCTGACTAGATGAGCACTCCAGCTGAAAAATAAACTGAGCCTCTGTCTTTCTGTGAAATCCAATATTTCACAAAGTATTACTTGACACAGCCCGGGTTACATTGATCTGTTATCAGAGCATTGTAGCTCTTTTATTCTCTGACATAAAGAAAGAGAGGGTTGAAAGCCCAAGGCATAAACAAAATCTGGAACACTCATCACTGGCTCATTGACACACTCGGTGTTAATTAAAACTTTCAAAAATGTTTTGCTTGATGCATGAGCTGAAGTTACACAATGATAATGCCCTAGGTGGGGGTTGGCATTTGATAGTGTCATGTGGCATTGAATTGGAAATATGTCAGGCATGACTCTCTGCCCAATGGGGAAACACACCCACAAATTCAGTCTCTGACCATCCCTTCCATGAAGGCACCTTCTGCCTGGAGATAACAAATAAGGAAATATTTGAAGGGAGACTTGAAGGGCCAGATGACTTTACTTGGTGGCATCAAGGGTTAAAAACTACTTCAATCAGAGGGACCAGAATACGCAAATTAGCAAGCAAAGCATTGGCTCCCGACTGTCCATATTTTCCCAAAAGGAGCACAAAAAAGGAATATTCCACCTGGGATTGTCCACCGTGAAGAAATGAGGGGCTGTAGCAGTCCGACTATACACGTTCAGTCCACTATTTCTGCTGGTGTACACGAAGCTTGCTACTCAGCTAAATCCTCAGTAATTTCTCAGTGAATAGTTGCCTGCCCAGGCACCTTCATTCCTTCTTGCAGTTATGAAACACACTTTTAACCTTTTCTCATGAGCGGTTTCACCTTTACTATTTTTTCGGAGCATTTGTGCCTCTGGAGATTATTTTATCTCTTCCGTTAATCATTTGAACTAAAATACCTTCCCTCTTTTGTTTTTATTAGCAACCTTCACAAGCAGTTTGTCTTGTCTTTGTCTCTGTATGCATCCTTTATAAAAGTGTTGTTCAGAATGGGAACAGAAGAGTCCTGTGCCCCAGGGAAGTGCTGACTTGAGGATTGCAAAGAACTGCTCATCAGCAGTCTCTATGTTGTATTGACCCACATCTTGACTGTGACTTCCTATGTCACTCTTTAAAAAAATATATTTTATTCATTTATTTATTTGGCAGCACAGGGTCTTAGCTGTGGCACAAAGGATCTTTGCTGTGTCACGAGGGATTTTTCATTGTGGTGCACAAATTCTCTCGTTGTGGCATGCAGGCTTAGTTGCTCTGCAGCCCGGGGGGTCGTAATTTCCCTGATCAGGGATCGAACCTGCATCCCTTGCATTGTAAGGTGGGTTCTTCACCACAGGACCACTAGGGAAGTCCCCCAGTATTACTCTTTAATCACGTGATATCTACCAATACAAGGCAATACAGTGAAAAAGCACTTGAGAGTGAAACAGGACTTAAGTGTGTATTCTAACTCAGTCACTCTCAGTATGAAGAGGGGCAAGGCATTTATTTTCTGAACCTCAGTTTCTTAATTTATAAAGTGAGGACAAGATATCTTTTCCTCCAGTGAAGAGTTTTAAAAGGTAATTCACTGATGCTCAAAATCAGGAGTATACAGACCCACAAACATATACGTGCCTGTGGGTGCTCATACTGATGCTGATACCAGGCATGCCTAGAAAATAAACATTTATTGATGTTGCTGTTCAGTTACTAAGTTGTGCCCGACTCTTTGTGACCCCATGGACTGCAGCCACACCAGGCCTCCCTGTCCTTCACTATCTTCTAAAATTTGCTCAAATTCATGTCCATTGAATCAGTGATGCCACTCAACCGTCTCATCTTCTATTGCCTCCTTCTCGTCTGCCCGCAATCTTTCCACAGAGACTGAATCCATGTCTCTTACATCTCCCGCACTGGCAGGGAGGTTTTTACCACTAACACCACCTGGAAAGCCCAAGTCAACTATACATATACCTGCATTGCCTCATTGCTGGATTTCCTTCCCATTTAGGTCACCACAGAGCACTGAATAGAGTTCCCTGTGCTGTACAGCAGGTTCGCATTAGTTATGCTTTATCCATACTGTCAGTAGAGTACATATGTCAGTTCCAACCTCCCAGTTCATCCCACTCCTCTTACCTCCTTGGTTTCCATGTGTCTGTTCTCTATGTCTGTGTTCCTAACTGCTGAATCACCTCCTGCCCCAAATTGGGCCTGGTACACAGCTGGAACTAAGGATATAAGCACTGAATTAATGTGGAGTGGATCATTCAGCTCTCAGCTTATAAACAACAACATATTCCATTGGCTAAATGGCCTAGCAAATATTTTTTGCTCATTGAAATTACACCCTGAAACTGTCCTTCCTAGAGGACTGTAAATTCTTTGTGTTACTTTCAGTTAAATCCCCAGAATTGGCCCCTCCCTGTATTTAGAAGATGTTCAATATATAAATGTTCATCCAGCAATAATAGGAATGAATGATCAGTGAGCCACTATTGATTATGTGATGCAAGCTCTAGAGGCAGCATTATTGCATATAGATAGAAGAATTTCAGAAGCAAAGAGAAGGGATACAGAGATGATGATGGAGGAGAAGGGTAACAAGGAGAGGTGAAAAGAGAACAAGAGCAAGAAGAGCCAGGATGAGGCTGTTGATGAGGAGAAGTTGGGTGAAACCCATATCTATCACTTTAACTGATTTCCCCAATCCTGTGAAACCTGGTTAGCTCATCTTGTAGATAAAGATGCTTATAGTCAAAGGGCTTAAGTAAGATGTACTCAATGAATTAAAATATGAGGACTATAATTGTTGAAGTTTGTGCCAAAGAGCCACTGAATCATATTGACAAGCCATTAATTTTCTTTCATGGGATCCTTGGGTAGATTGCAGGACTCAAAGCTGGGGCCAAACAGGGAAAGAGAAGGGAGAGAGGGTTTGTCTTACAAAGATCATGTATCCAATTTTCACTGCACAACCATTTACAATAGCTGAGACATGGAAGCAACAGAGGAATGGATTAAAAGAAGATGTGGCACATATATACAATGAATCTGATCCAGTTATACAATGGAGTACTACTCAGCCATAAAAAAGAGCGAAATAGTGCCATGTGCAGCAACATGGGTGGACCTAGAGACTGTCATTCTGAGTGAAGTAAGGCAGACCGAGAAATACAAATACCATATGATATCACATGAGTGGAATCTAAAAAAAGTGACATAAATGAATTTATTCAGAAAATAGAAATAGAGTCTTAGATATAGAAAACAAACTTATAGCTATCAGAAGGGAAAGGCAGGGGGAGGTTTAAACAGGGAGATTGGGATTGACATACACACACTTCTGTATACAAAATAGATTACTAATAAAGACCTACACAGGGAACTCTACTCAACATTCTGTAATGGCCTATATGGGAAAAGAATCCAAAAAAGAGTGGTGATATGTATATGTGTGCTTCCCAGGTGGCGCTAGTGGTAAAGATCACACCTGCCAGTGCAGGAAATATGAGAGACATGGATTCAGTCCCTGGGTGAGGAAGATCCCCTGGGCAAGGGAATAGCAACCCACTCCAGTATTCTTGCCTGGAGAATCCCATGGACAGAGGAGCCTGGCAGGGTAAAGTTCATAGGTTCCCAGAGTCAGACATGACTGAAGCAGCTTAGCACACATGTGCATATGTGTATGTATAATTGACTCACTTTGCTATACACCGAAAACTAACACGACATTGTAAAACAACCACACTCCAATAAAAATAAAAAGGCAGCTGCCACATCAGAGCTGGGCAGGCTGGGCAACCAGCGCCAAGTGAGGGCTGCAGGAGCCTTGACAGGTGGCCTGTTTGGCTCTGGTTAGCCAGGTGCCATCCCACACTGACACCCAGCTGGAGTCTCACTGGGCGTCTGAGAGAAGGCAGCCGATGCCTTGAGGGGTGCAGAAATGTCTCCTTGCTCAATACAGAGCACTGAAGAAGATAAACACAGGAGCATTCCACCTACAAAAACGGCATCCCATGAAAAATACAATTCTTTTAGCAAGTAGCATATTACTCGCCCTCCTGAATGTTGCATTCAGGGGTCCTTGGCATTTTGTGGGCAACAAAGCATTTTACTTAAGCAAGAGCTTGCACCAAACAGCAGCACATCAAACAAACTCTGAGTGCTGCTAGCTGAGACAGAGGTGGGATCACCACCTTCCCTTTGAACTCCTTCAACCCACAGGGGCTTTGGAAGCACTTCTAGTGGACTTAATTTTTGAAATAGTGGTATAATAAAAATAATTGCAGTGTCAAGCTTGCTGTGTGATTATCTGCTTAATGTGTCTCAGCCCCCACGGTACTATCGCCCTCTCCAAGGCATCAGTCACGTCTGCTTTAGCTCCAGCATCGCCAGCCCCTGACACAGTGCTCAGAACAGCGCCTGAGACAGTGTGCGGGAAAACTCTTTTCAAACCCTAAAAGGAAACATTTCTGAAAGGCGACAGCTAGAAGGGAGTAGTCTCATTTCACTCATCAGAATCTACTTTCAGGAAGCAATTACGTTCAGTCGAGTTGAAAGGATGTTCACTGGCTCCCAAGAAGCGAACAGAGAACCATTGTTTGACCGATGCCTTCCAGACCCTTGAAACGACTCCCAAGCCTATCGTTGCTTGTCATCATGTAGAAGATCCCCATCCCTCTCACTAGCTTCACGATCCACAGCTCGTTGTCTGTGAAGTGTTCATTGTCTCCCAGTTCTCTATCTTCAACACCTGCTTTAACTCCTTTCAAACTGCCACACAACAGCAGGCTGTAATTGCACTTTCATCTTCCTTAGGCATCATGTCTAAAGAAAAGTCTACGGTGGGCCTGTTCTCCTGACTAGATGAGCACTCCAGCTGAAAAATAAACTGAGCCTCTGTCTTTCTGTGAAATCCAATATTTCACAAAGTATTACTTGACACAGCCCGGGTTACATTGATCTGTTATCAGAGCATTGTAGCTCTTTTATTCTCTGACATAAAGAAAGAGAGGGTTGAAAGCCCAAGGCATAAACAAAATCTGGAACCCTCATCACTGGCTCATTGACACACTCGGTGTTAATTAAAACTTTCAAAAATGTTTTGCTTGATGCATGAGCTGAAGTTACACAATGATAATGCCCTAGGTGGGGGTTGGCATTTGATAGTGTCATGTGGCATTGAATTGGAAATATGTCAGGCATGACTCTCTGCCCAATGGGGAAACACACCCACAAATTCAGTCTCTGACCATCCCTTCCATGAAGGCACCTTCTGCCTGGAGATAACAAATAAGGAAATATTTGAAGGGAGACTTGAAGGGCCAGATGACTTTACTTGGTGGCATCAAGGGTTAAAAACTACTTCAATCAGAGGGACCAGAATATGCAAATTAGCAAGCAAAGCATTGGCTCCCGACTGTCCATATTTTCCCAAAAGGAGCACAAAAAAGGAATATTCCACCTGGGATTGTCCACCGTGAAGAAATGAGGGGCTGTAGCAGTCTGACTATACACGTTCAGTCCGCTATTTGTGCTGGTGTACACGAAGCTTGCTACTCAGCTAAATCCTCAGTAATTTCTCAGTGAATAGTTGCCTGCCCAGGCACCTTCATTCCTTCTTGCAGTTATGAAACACACTTTTAACCTTTTCTCATGAGCGGTTTCACCTTTACTATTTTTTCGGAGCATTTGTGCCTCTGGAGATTATTTTATCTCTTCCGTTAATCATTTGAACTAAAATACCTTCCCTCTTTTGTTTTTATTAGCAACCTTCACAAGCAGCTTGTCTTGTCTTTGTCTCTGTATGCATCCTTTATAAAAGTGTTGTTCAGAATGGGAACAGAAGAGTCCTGTGCCCCAGGGAAGTGCTGACTTGAGGATTGCAAAGAACTGCTCATCAGCAGTCTCTATGTTGTATTGACCCACATCTTGACTGTGACTTCCTATGTCACTCTTTAAAAAAAAATATTTTATTCATTTATTTATTTGGCAGCACAGGGTCTTAGCTGTGGCACAAAGGATCTTTGCTGTGTCACGAGGGATTTTTCATTGTGGTGCACAAATTCTCTCGTTGTGGCATGCAGGCTTAGTTGCTCTGCAGCCCGGGGGGTCGTAATTTCCCTGATCAGGGATCGAACCTGCATCCCTTGCATTGTAAGGTGGGTTCTTCACCACAGGACCACTAGGGAAGTCCCCCAGTATTACTCTTTAATCACGTGATATCTACCAATACAAGGCAATACAGTGAAAAAGCACTTGAGAGTGAAACAGGACTTAAGTGTGTATTCTAACTCAGTCACTCTCAGTATGAAGAGGGGCAAGGCATTTATTTTCTGAACCTCAGTTTCTTAATTTATAAAGTGAGGACAAGATATCTTTTCCTCCAGTGAAGAGTTTTAAAAGGTAATTCACTGATGCTCAAAATCAGGAGTATACAGACCCACAAACATATACGTGCCTGTGGGTGCTCATACTGATGCTGATACCAGGCATGCCTAGAAAATAAACATTTATTGATGTTGCTGTTCAGTTACTAAGTTGTGCCCGACTCTTTGTGACCCCATGGACTGCAGCCACACCAGGCCTCCCTGTCCTTCACTATCTTCTAAAATTTGCTCAAATTCATGTCCATTGAATCAGTGATGCCACTCAACCGTCTCATCTTCTATTGCCTCCTTCTCGTCTGCCCGCAATCTTTCCCAGCATCAGTCTTCTCCAATGAGTCAGCTCTTTGCATCAGGTGGCCAAGTATCGGGACTTCAGTTTCAGAATCAGTCCTTCCAATGAATATTCAGCACTGATCTCCTTTAGGACTGATTGGTTTGATCTCCTTGCTGTTCAAGGGACTCTCAAGGGTCTTCTCCAACACCACAGTTCAAAAACATCAATTCTTCAGCACTCAGACTTCTTTGTGGTCCAACTCTCACACCTGTACATGACTAGTAGAAAAACCACAACTTTGATTCTGGACTTTTGTCAGCCAAGTGATGTTTCTGCTTTTTAATACACTGTCTAGGTTTGTCATAGCTTTTTTTTATTAGGAGCAAGCATCTTTTAATTTCATGGTTGAACTTACCATCCGCAGTGATTTTGGAGCTCAAGAAACTAAAATCTGCCACAGTTTCCACTTTTCCCCATCTATTTTCCATGAAATAATGGGGCTGGTTGCCATGATCTTAGCTTTCTGAATATTGAGTTTCAAGCTAGCTCTTTCACCTTCATCAAGAAACACTTTAGTTCCCAGTTATGTAAGCTAATTTTTATTATACATGATAAAATATTTTCTTTTATCATGTATTGAAACTCTCTGGTGCATATTGTCAGTGACCCCTTTGAAAACATCTTCCATTTTGCAATAATGACTTAGTTTATTGTGGAAAAATGAGGGCTAAAAAAATGGATTATGCCTGTTCTTTCATCAGAAACAGATTGCTGTTCATGAACATCCTGTTGGTTGGTTGACTGCAGAATTAAGGGAATCAATACTTGCAGACCAGACAAGGAAAGACTCTTCACTTACTCCCAACCTCTTCCTCCTTTGAGTGTCCAGGAATTGCAGTTGTGATTGAGACAGAACAAACCTCTTGTAAGGCAACTTTCCAGCCATGTCAAAATCAGAAAACAAGTTTTATAAACAGAGCTATTCCATTGTAGATTCACTTCTGAATCCGTGTGAAATCGTGGACAAATTATTCCACCTCTACAAACATTCCTTTTCTTACTGGCAGAAAATTACCTACCTTCCAGCATGGTAAAGAGAATAGTATGAGATAGCACAAGGATATACTTTAAGACGGTAGTTGTTATTGATAATGACTTCTGAACAGACGTCCCTTTCAGTATCTCCTGCCTAGTTAAGGATGCTCTTTTATAAGCTAAACTATTGTTTTTGAGCATTTTCTGTGTGCAAGTATCATATGAGGTGATACTGAGAATTTAAAAAATCAATCGGGTCTTAAATGAGCTACTTTTCTCATACAAATGCTATTCATCATACATAAATACACTTCAGACAAGGTATGCACGTTGGTTAACCCAGGAAAGATGAAGGAAAAGGACTTTGAGATTTGAGTATGAAGAAGTCTGCTACTTGCCTGAGGCTATGAAGCTTACCTGAAGAGAAAGAGTTTGACTTACATGGCTGGCAAGGATAGACGTAGAGAGATGGAGTTTAAGGTGGCTAAAGTTGCTTGGTTGCATGCACCAGAAATCAAAGGAAACACAGTTCTGAATTACTTTCTTATGAAAAAGGAATAATTAGTGAGAAAGATCGGGGAAGGCAATGGCACCCCACCCCAGTACTCTTGCCTGGAAAATCCAATGGACAGAGTAGCCTGGTGGGCTGCAGTCCATGGGATCGCTAACAGTCGGACAGACTGAGCGACTTCACTTTCACTTTTCTCTTTCATGCATTGGAGAAGGAAATGGCAACCCACTCCAGTATTCTTGCCTGGAGAATCCCAGGGATGGGGGAGCCTGGTGGGCTGCCGTCTATGGGGTCACACAGAGTCGGACATGACTGAAGCGATTTAGCAGCAGTGAGAAAGATGCATAAAGGAGGAATTGAAACACCAAACTTGAAGAAAGCCAGGAAATGGACTGTGTAGAGATGTCAGTAGCATGCATGCATGCTAAGTCCCTTCAGTCGTGCCTGACTCTTTGCTACCCTATGGACTGTAACCCACCAGGCTCTTCTGTCCATGAGATTCTCCAGGCAAGAATAGTGGAGTGAGTTGCCATGCCCTCTCCTAGGAGATCTTCCTGACCCTGGGACTGAACCCGTGTCTCCAGCAGTTTCTGCATTGCAGGTAGATTCTTTACCACTGAGCCACCAGGGGAGGCCCAGACGTCAGTAGCAGAAGCACAGAATTCTTCCTAAGATGCAGCCAAGAAATAGCTAGCTTTCAGCTGCATTTCAGAGCTCGATATCTCTGCTACTCTTTTCAGCTTCTCAAGAGAGAAAATCCAACTGAGTATCCAGAATATTTTGATCAATGATGACCAACATAGGCAGGGCATAGTCACTGGAAATAGCTTTGTAAGCAGGGCAACCACCCCAGTTTGTGTTGGGTCATGGATCAGAATGAATGAGTGCATTTCTGGGAGATGTGAACAGTAGCAATGGAATCAGAAATCTCAAGAAGAGAAAATTAGGTAAAGCTTGGCCAGATTGAAGAGCTTGTAAAAGAAAGGACATGAGCTCTCACCCAGGATCTGCATCTATTTCAACAGTCTTTGAGATCTTATGAATAAAATGTGAGTAAAAGATGAGGTCAAAAAGGGGCAGGTTGCATTTAGCCAGATTACTGGGAAAAACAAAAACAACAAAAAAAGGTTTTTTTGGTGGAATCTTCTGGGGGGTGGTTAACTGATTACTGGGACAAAAATTACTCTGGGAACACTGTAAGGCAAAAACAGAATGTGTTCCTTTTCATTTCACTTATGGATGGCATCCTTGCTCAAAGAATAAAGTTTTTTAAGTCAAAGATTTTTGAAAACATTTCTTGAAGTTACCATAACTTGAAAAACCTTGTTTTGATTTTGTTGTCTAAGTTGACTATATTCTTTATTGGGAAATTTGACTTGTTTCCAAATTCTGTCCCATTCTCACTCATTTGCTTCACGTGTTCTTTTGGCAATGTGGGCATTTATTCATCCACTCAATAGATAATGACTATCTGGTTCAAGCTCCATTTCTACATTTACCTATTATCTTTCCTGTTTTTGTTTAGTCACTAACTTGTGTCCAACTTTTTGGGAACTCATGAACTGCAGCCTTCCAGGCTTTGCTTTCCTTTACTCTCTCCTGGAGCTTGCTCAGACTCAGGTCCATTGAGTCGGTGATGCCATCCAACCATCTCACTCTCTGTCATCCTTTTCTCCTCCTGCCTTCAGTCTTTCCCAGCATCAAGGTCTTTTCCAATGAGTCAGTTCTTAAAAACAGAACTCAAGAAATACAAAAAGGAATACTTTGATATTGGAAAACAAAGGATTGATTTAGGACGGGTCATTACTCATGGCAGTAAAGAAATTTTATTAAATTACCAAATAGAAGATGGATGGATGGATATCTAGATGAAGTGGCAATCCAGTATATACTGTTAGGAGGTTATAGTGGAGGTGAGAGTTGACTATCTCATAGGGTCCCAGAAAATCACTGTCTCAAGGTCAAAAAAGAACAAACAGAAGATAAGAATGAGAAGTAGAGATGAAAATGGAGGGAATAATCAAGACCTTTAACTGTGCCTCTCCTCTTGCACAGCAAGAGTTAGACTGATGTCTGTCAATAGTTATGAAGTGGGGTCTGTTGTCTGAAGAGATTTATGCAGTTTTCCTGCACAAACCATAAACAGTAAATTTCTTATTGCAGGCTTCTTGTTTTCCTATATTGTTGGCCTCTAGAGAGGTTGAACAATGGCTATTCCTAGATTTTCCATTACTCCACTATAATTTGGGATCTCTTTCTCTAAGATTCTATATCATCTTATTTGTTGCTTTATCTCGTTTCCCTGGAGTTTATTTTCAAAAGATAAGAAAAGATGCCCCCCCCCATTTTTTTCAGAACTCTTGCCTGTAAATTCTGTTCCAATTTGATAGTTTTGAAAGGTTTCAAATAATAAGCTAAATTATTTTTAATAGAAAATCAAATGAAATTATAGAACTTGGAATCAAATAACAAGACAGCACTAACAAATTTGCTAAGAAAGAAAAGAAAGTGAAGTCTCTCAGTCATGTCCAACTCTTTGCAACCCCAAGGACTATAGCCCACCAGGCTTCTCTGTCCTGGGATTCTCCAAGCAAGAATACTGGAGTGGGTTATCATTTCCTTCTCCAGGGGATATTGCCAACCCAGGGATTGAACCCAGATCTCCTGCACTGCAGTCAGACTCTTTACTGCTTGAGCCACTGGGGAAGGTCAATGAACTAATTTGCTAAGACTGTCTTAAATGCATTTGTTAGAAAGCTAGAAAGAGAGAATAAACAGCCAAACTATTCCATTTGATGTAGTACACGAATGAAGAAGTAAACAGCAAAACTAGAAACTAAGGATAAAAACATGATCCGTTATTTTTTTAAATACATAAAATCAAAAAGAAAACAAAACATAATAATACTATGAGTTGAATTTTGAAAAGTCAAAGTGAAAGTCTGATCAAATAAGAAAGAGATAAACATCAAATAAGGAATATTGACATAGGCAAGGGTTTCTAATTACCAACAGAAATGGTTTTTTTTAAATATTTTAAAAATAAGTAAATTTGTTACAAAAACTTTATAAATGTTAACATCCAAATCTAGAATATTATACATATCACATTCCCTAATGACTATACTGTAAACTTGGCTGTATATATATACATACATTCCCATAGAAATTTTGAAACATTCTTTTAAATAACTCACCTAAAATTATATGCAATGTTACATGAAATAATTCAAAATCTAGATGACATGTACAGTTCAGTTCAGTTCAGTCGCTCAGTCATGTCTGACTCTTTGCGACCCCATGAATTGCAGCACGCCAGGCCTCCCTGTCCATCACCATCTCCCGGAGTTCATTCAGACTCACGTCCATCGAGTCCGTGATGCCATCCAGCCATCTCATCCTCAGTCGTCCCCTTCTCCTCCTGCAGAGTTCCTAAAATTAAAAACTTCTTGAAATCCTTGGAAAAACTGAGCTTATACATGGCAGAGCTCAAAAAATTAGCAGCATCAAAAGCTTTACATTTCTTGCTGTCACAGTCCCAGGTCTGCAGAATTTGGAATCCTTATGATATAATAAAATGAAATTACTTTGCATGTTTCAAAGTGACTCATTTACTTTTAAGGATTAATTTTATAAACATCTAATCCCTTTTAATCTTTCCTGACCAAATATAGGAGTTTTTCTCATCTCCTTGATTGTTTTCTAAGTTAGGAAGCAAAATTTTCCCCACTTCTTAAATTTCTTAATTTTTGCGTAACTGAATAGGCAAGTCTATAATTTTTTTATTTCAGTGTAATGATCCTACTTGCAGATTTAAACCATTATTTCCAACATCAACTTCTCAGTAATAAAAGTGGCATCTTGATTACTTATCTCCCTTCCTTTTTCTTTTATTTTTAATAGGTTCAAAACTTAAGTAGAGGAGACAGATGTTGTTTACTGAGTCTTTTTGAATCCTCAACTACTGCTCCAACCATGAAAACAATAGAGGAAGGACCTTCCCAGCCACTCTGTCTTAAAGAGGCAATTGCATCCAGGGGGTTTTAAATAGCCAATTCAAAGACATCTGACCACACAGAATTCACTTAGCAGGGAAGAAAGCTGAGATGAAACTGGATGCCCTGTTACAAGAAAGCAAAGGTGAAAGTATTAGTTGCTCAGTCCTGTCTGGTTCTTTGCAATCTTATGGATTGTAGCCGGCTAGGGTCCTCTGTCCTTAGAATTCTCCAGTCAAGAATACTGGGGTGGGTTGCCATTTCCTCCTCCAGGGAATCTTCCTGATCAGGGATCAAACCCTGGTCTCCTGCATTGCAGGCAGATTCTTTACCATCTGAGCCAAAAAGCAGGATAATTTTCTATTTATTTAAACTACTAGACTTTTAGGATTTTATGCATCAAAAGCTACATCCTGGCTATAACCAATGAGCCCCATGAATTAAATTATTTTTCAGTGAGATTTATAACTAGGTAGAGGTGCAAAGAACTACCAGAATTCCTTGTAGGGATCCAAGGAGGCAATTGTGTAATTATTTCATGATAGGTGTGTAGAAAGCTATTTGATTATATATATTTGCTTTTCAAAAAATGTGAAAAGTAGAAAAGAAATGTTGGAAAACAAAGCAATTTTCAAGGTGAAACTTGGTCCAGCACACGGTGCGTTATGCCATGTCTCTAAAGGAGACAATGGAAAAGTAGTTTAACAATGGATAGTTTCCATTTCTGAATTTAATTAGCACTTTCCAAAGTCAGGTTTGCTCATCTTATGAATGGTTCCTTTATTAATATACAGAAAGCTATTATAAAAAGCACATTCTTATGCTAATTACCTAATTAATGCAGGCACAATTAAGCCACTAAATTCACCTAGTATTAATTTTTCTTAATTTTGTATCATAGATATTAAATCTCTTTATAAGTTAACATTTATATGGGCTTTCCCACCATTTTGATATTGGACTTCTCAAAATGCAAAAACTCAGAAATCTTGAAGAGTTAGAGGCCTTTTACAGAGTTTTGTAGATCTCATCTTGACCTTCCTGACCCAGGGATCGAACAAACACTTCTTATGTCTCCTGCATTAACCACTGAATTCTTTAGCACTAATGCCACCTGGGAAGCCCCATTTATCATAAGAACTAAACAAATAATAACATCATCCAGCAGGGAATATTTGGCACCACAAGTGAAAGTACTAATCCCTTCCTTTTGGAGCAACTAGTCCCATGACAGAGAAGATGAGAGTATAAAGTGATGTGTAAATGAGAACATGAAGAAACACCCTTTGAAACTTGGAAATTTGAAAACTAAAAAGATAGGTGTTATCTTTCCTTTCCTGGGACTACTGACAAGGTAACACTAGTGATGGTTTGACCCCACATATCAGCAACAAGACAGCGGGCATGGTATCATAGCTTGACTGAGCAGAAGCATTTCTTGAGGCAGACTCCACCAACTTTTTGTGTCTCCATAGAAGCATGGATCAAGAAGATCCCCTGGAGAAGGAACCAGTATTCTTGCCTGGAAAATCCCATGGACGGAGGAGCCTGGCCAACTACAGTCCATGGGTCACAAAGAGCTGGACACGACTAAGTGACTTCACTTTCACTTTCACAGAAGCATGATTAGTTGCCATGAGCCTTGTTCCAGGGGTGACGATGGCTAAGCATAAGAGTTGGTATATTATGATAATATAATCAGTATTATAAAACAATGTAATAGTGTATGCTCTATTATAGTATATATAAGGTACATAATATGCCTCATATTATTATACTCATTTGCCAGAAAGTTACCAAAGAAAGAACTGGAGACTGAGTCAGCAAAGGAAAATGATCAAATTCTCCAGGAGGCATTTTGGTGAACTTTATAATATCATGATGTCAGGGGACAAAATTGTGCTCTTTGATGGGGATTTCTCACTGGTTATCTCTGCTGCTGTAACTCATGGACTTTATTTGCATAGCACGCAATACACCATGATGCCTCCTAGGAATTTGACCCAAAATTAAGTTTTCAGCTAGCAAATGATTGAACTAGAGTCTCACACTGTCTTGAAGAATAAATAGATTGATGCAAGAGTCTCACAGAATTCAGTTAGTCAGTTAATCACTCAGTCGTGTCCGACTCTTTTGATCCCGTGGACTGCAGCACACCAGGCTTCCCTGTCCATCACCAACCCCCAGAGTTTGCTCAAACTCAAGTTTATCAAATCGGTGATTCCATCCAACCATCTCATCCTCTGTCGTCCCCTTCTCCTCCTTCCTTTGATCTTTCCCAGCATCAGGGTCTTTTCTAATGAGTCAGTTCTTCTCATTGGGTGGCCAAAGTATTGGAATTTCATCTTCAGCTTCAGTCCTTCCAATGAATATTCAGGACTGATTTCCTTTAGGATTTACTGGTTTGATCTTCTAGCAGAATTGGGGAAGTTAAATTGTCTGCTTCCCGGGTGGCACAGTGGTAAATAATCCGCCTGCCAGTGGAGGAGACTTAGATGCTGGTTCAGTCTCTGGGTGAGGAAGATCCCCTGGAGGAGGGCATAGCAAGCCACTCCAGTATTCTTGCCTAGAGAATCCCATGGACAGCGGTGCCTGGAGGGCTATAGTCTATGAGGTCACAAAGAGTCGGATGTGACTAAAGTTACTTAGCACACATACATATGCTGGAAATAATAAACAATGTAAACGATGGTTCATTGATGAATGAATGAATGAATATCATTATAGAATAAGAACTTAGAAAATACCATAAATGAGGACGGTCACTATAAAAAGAAATTAAATTAAAGGAGATGTGCTTAATAAGCTTATATATGCCTCGTAAATACATTGACTTTTTTTTTTTTAACTTTTGTGTCCATTTTCACCAGTAGCTTGTGGGCTCCCTGGGGAGACAGATGACATATTACTGAAATGATATACTCTGTAACTAGAAATGGACTTTAATTCTGGAGATAATAATATATTTTCATTCCCCTAATTGTCAGTGAGTACCATTGTCCACTGAAATTTTCCAAAATAGTCAGTCAGTTGGATGTTATTCTTGTCTTGTCAAAAGGAGGACTCACACTGACTCTTTTTTAGAAACATTCATTGCTTAAAGTGAGATCCACCTGTCTGCTTCCATCAAAAAAAAAAATTTCACTGGGTCATTTTCTGTTTTCAAGTCTCAATTTCTTTTAAAGAGCAACACTCTTCCTGTGGTTCAAAAAATGCCTTATTAATGAAGCTCTACATAAAGAGGACAATGATCAGGTTTCATTCCATTTTAAGTAGCGTGTGATATATAAAGCTCATGGTGTCATTACAAGTGAAAATTGTCACATCTCTGCAAGGAAACTCTATATCCTGATTTGACAACAGAAGACATTGGAAGTGCAACTGGTCCATGGTTCTTTCATGCACAGGAGCCTCTCAAGAGAGAAATCAAAAGATCTAAAACCAAAGTCTCAAAACTGGCCAACTGTCAACCCGCAGAGATGATGAATGAGCTATCAAGGAGATGAATAAACAGGAACTCTGTCATCACATTTGATACTTTATTTTGATCAAATTAGTGTCATTATAGAGATACTTTATTTGAGAATTATTGAGTTGGAGGGAACTTTAGAGATGTTATTAATAAGAGTAGCTAATATTCATTCAATATTATCTAGGGGCTTGGAAACTTATGTGGACAATCAACTACATTTCTCACAATAACCTTATGAGATAAATTGATTCCACTGTTAGAGACAGAGTCACTGATGCAAAGAGGAGAATCAACTTGCTCAAAATCTCATAACTATAAAATAGCAGAACAAAGATCTAAACCTAGACAGTATAGTTTCAAAACCCATGCTCTATACTAAAATTAATCCCTTTACCACATCGATAAAGACAGCAATGTAAGCACGGTTACAACTGATGAAGTCTTATCTCTAGTCTCTATATAAGCAGTATGCATTCATCATGTTGTTGACTTTTGAAAATAATACAGTGGAGGTAAAACACTTGGCAGTGAAATCATCATGAAACATACTATTAAAAAGCAAGTCTGTCAAATGCATCCCTAGCCTCTGGGGAGAAGAAATTTGAAGACTTTATGCTAAGTGAGATATGATAGAAAGAGGAATAAAAATATTGTATGATGTAACATATGCAGAATCAAAAAAAAATCCAAACTTGAATACATAGAATGGTGTATTCTTCCACAGGTTGTGGAAGAACTTGTTGGGTAAGAGCTGGGCATTTGAGACTTTGGAATCAAACTGCTTGAAATGGCATCTAGGAATAACTGTTTCTCCAGTTGTGAGAATTTGAGCATGTTGCTGAATTTCTGTGTCTTGCTTTCCACATCTATAAAATAGGGATAATGATAATAATGACAATGATGATCACGATCATGATAAGACATTGGACAAAGGGTAGAAATCTTCAGTTATTCGGGATGAATACATCCTGGAACTTTAATGTACAACATGAAACTACAGTTAATAATACTATATGTATACAATTGACCTTTGAATAATGGGGTAAGGGGTGCAATGCCCACAAGGTAAAAAAGAAACACATATAACTTTATAGTTATTCCTCCCTATACACAGCTCTGCACCCATGGATTCAACCACAGAGCATGTACTACTTTAGTAGATGTTTACTGAAAAAACTTTTCATATAAGTGGCCCTGTGCAGTTCAACCCTGTGCTGCTTAAGGGACAACATACATGAAAACATAGTAAATATGTGGGGTGATGGGTATGGTAATTATCTTGATCGTAGTGAGTATTTTGTAATGTATATCAAAACATCACATCGTAAACCTTAAACCAATTCTTGGAACCATCTCAGTAGTAAAGACAAAAAAATAAGTAAATAATAATAATAATCATGTGCTTATGGAGTTCTTGTAAATATAAAATGTTATCCACAGTGAGCACTTAGCAGGTCATCTGATGAATAGTAAACCCATTAATGTTCAAGCCACTGTTGCTATTGTTCATGTGGTAGACATGCTATCTTTATGAATGAGCTCCAAAATACTATCCTGGTGTGGTGAGAGGCTATTTGTATGGTGCAGTGCCTTTTATAGATGATTTTTCTAGACACATTTTTTATTTGCAATGAAAGCCTTCCTCTAACCTTCACACATCCAGACTTACATAGCTCATCCCCCCTCCCTGGAAAATGTGTCTCACATTAGACTTTGGATCTTATAATACTTATAAAACTTCGACTGCCATGTATCTTAGGCCTGGTGTATCCATCTTTTTCTCCTTCTTTCCCATATGTGGCAGAATTCTGAAAGATGTTACCATGAAGGATAATAGCCATCATTTGTTGTGAGCCAGCTCTGCAACAGCATCTTACATACATTATCTCAGACACTCTTACAGTAACACTTGTGGTTGTCTTCACTACTACCTAGAGATATGTAATTTGGGGTGTAGAGAGGTGAAGTGACTTGCTCACTTTTACAAATTTTGTAATGAGGTAAGGCCAGGATTCACACCCACTTCCACATGGCTCTGCAATCCACAGCCTCAGTGTCACACTCTGCTCACTTTTGATTCAACAGTGACTTGATATCCTAGTGGCCTTGGACTTTCCTGGGGTTCATTCGGGAGCTGTTGAGTTTGTTTACAGTTGATTCCCATAACACCCTTATCCTTTTACAAAGGACATTCTTAGGTTGGGGTTCTAGGAACATTCCTACCATCTTTAAACATAACTCTGACAAAGCATTCTCTTAGCTCATCATCTGAGCAGAAGTACATGTTTTGCTTGCTGGGTTTCAAAGTGTCTTTTTTTTCCTCCAGATAAATCTACAAATCCTTTGACTAATTTGATGTCTTCTAAGTCAGACGTGGAGAAGGCAATGGCAACCCACTGCAGTACTCTTGCCTGGAAAATCCCATGGGTAGAGGAGCCTGGTAGGCTGCAGTCCATGGGGTCACTAAGAGTCAGACACGACTGAGTGACTTCACTTTCATTTTTCACTTTCATGCATTGGAAAAGGAAATGGCAACCCACTCCAATGTTCTTGCCTGGAGAATCCCAGGGATGGGGGAGCCTGGTGGGCTGCTGTCTATGGGGTCGCACAGAGTTGGACACGACTGAAGCAACTTAGCAGCAGCAGCAGCAGCAAGTCAGACTTGGTGTCTGTCATCGTTTTGTTATATACCAGGTTTCTGTGATGATCACAAACTGTCAGCAAGTATACCATACTGAGTCTTAGTCCACAGTACTCAACTCAGTCAAATCCTCTAATATTGCAGGAAGATTCACTTTAATAGGGACCAAGACTCCCAATTATAGTGTTAAGACTTTAACTCCCAGTCTTATGCTGTTAAAGCTGTCAAAGAAACCTGGAATACTGGGGTAGAATCAATTTCTTCAATAAAAATTCTGATCTGATATGGTTTTTCTCATAATTCAGCTCAGTGAAGAAAGCTACTGGGAAGAAAATTCTGAATTATATTTCTGTTTCTGTTATGATTTTGCTGATAATTTAGGTTTTTCAGCTTGCAAAATGGCCAATGACATTGATGACCATTTTAACATATACTGATTGCTATTTTGAAAATCTTTCTTCCAAGAGAGTTGACCTTAAAGGATCAACTGTTATAACAATTAATACATTTGAGCCATAATATCTTACAGTATAGGAACTTCATCAAACAACACCAACCAGAGAGCTTAGCACCTTTATTCCTCTTTTGCTATTGTGAACTTCTCTCTGGTGCTCTATTTATACATGAACATCCAGTGATGTTTGCCATGAGGAAAGGAGAATGTAATAGAATTGAAACCAAAGTATGGGTATAGGAACAGAGCAGACAGAGAGGAATTTGGAGGAGTTATCACTTATGTATAATCAAGGCTATGGTTTTCCCAGTGATCATGTGCGGTTGTGAGAGCCGGGCCATTAAGAAGGCAGAACACCAAAGAGTTGATGCCATAGCATTGTGGTGCTGAAGAAGGCTCCTGAAAGTCCCTTGGACAGCAAGGAGATCAAACTAGTCAATTTTAAGGGAGATCAACCCTGAATATTCACTGGAAGGACTGATGATAAAGCTGAAGCTCCAGAATTTTGGTCATCTGATGAGAACAGATGACTTGTTAGCAAAGTCCCTGATGCTGGGAAAGATTGAGGGCAGAAGGAAAAGAGGGCATTAGAGGATGAGATGGTTGGACAGCATCACTGATGCAATGAATATGAACTTGGGCAAACTCTGAGAGATGGTGAGGGAGAGGGAGGCCTGGCGTGCTGCAGCCCATAGGGTCACAAAGAGTCAGACACTACTTGGCAACTGCACAACAGCAATGACAACATCACTTATGTGCCTGGTATTGAATCCTTGCATGGATTCAATATGTGACAGAATCTAGTCCTCACATTAACATAACTATTTATCTCTATCAGTGTCTGTTTCTCTATCAAACCATCAGACCCTCACATCTGCACACGAGCACAGATGGAAACCTGAGATAAGTTTTAATTAATGTAAATGTTGACACTTGCCATGTATGAAGACTAGGGTGTTTTTATTCTATAACAAACCTAGACAGCATATTAAGAAGAGACATCACTTTGCCAACAAAGGTCCATTGAGTCAAATCTATGCTTTTTCCAGTAGTCATGAACAAATGTGAAAGTTAGACCATAAAGAAGGCTAAGTGTCAAAGAACTAACACTTTCAAATTGTAGTACTGAAGAGACTCTTGAGAGTCCCTTGGAGAAGATCTGGACCTGAAATCATCCATTAAAGTTGTTTTGCATGAGGCTAAAATGAGCAGTCTTTTTATCTCTGTCTGTCAGCTAGATATGGTCAGCTCCTGGAAGTGGTGTTATCTTCTGGGAGGCAGCCCACTGCCTCAAAGGCCATCTTTGTAGGGAATGACAGTGGAAGGTTGGCCTCCCTGTCAGCATCCCTTGCAGCTAGAATAACAAGTCTTACCTAAAGGGAGAGCTGGGTACCACCGTGGCCTGAGTAATGGGTGTAGGATCGCTGTAGTCACTCAAAGGTCTGCTTTCAGAGGAGCCTATGTTTGGTTCAAAGCTCTGTGTTGTTGTCCTGAAATTCTCAATAATTTTAAACTGAGTTCCTGCATTTTCATTTTGCACTAAACCTTGGTGGCTCAGATGGTGAAGAATCTGCCCACATTGCTGGAGACCCAGGTTTGATCCCTGGATTACGAATATCCCCTGGAGAAGGGGATGACAGTGTTAAGATGGAACACTGTTGTATTCTCACTTGGAGAATTCCACGGGCAGAGGAGCCTGGTGTTCTACAATCCACGGGATCAGGAAGAGTCAGACATGATTGAGTGACTAACACTTTCACTTTCACTTTACATATTATGCAGCCCATCCTAGGTGTTACATCTCTATGTCAGCTGAAGTGCCTACTCCATGAGATTCTGATGGAAACAGATGGAAGGGTCCAGTCATCAAAGATGCATTTCTGGAGTGAAACACAGTTACAACCTATTACCCCACCGCTGTGTTGATGCAGAAAACAAACCTTGAGATCCACTGAAATGGAATTAAACTTCCATATAATTTAGCTCATTAGGTCTGAATAAATGTAATTAGAGGTTATTCAGTGAAATTAGGCAACTGAGTCAAAATAAAGGATAATGAAAATTTTTCCTCTTAGAAAGGGAACTGTTTTTGTATTTTTTTTTTTTTTAGTGGCAAATGTTCACTAAATGCAGAGTTGTTTTGTTTATATCTTTCCTTATATTCTCTTTGTCCCTCCTACTCTGTTGGCAACTGAAGCAGAAACAGAATAGATTATTAAAACTGGAATCTCTCCAACTTCAGCCTTTTATTGTATAAGTTAAGAAAATGAAGTCCCACAAGGACCTTCTCCAAGGTCACAAGCTGCTCAAGGGCAACCCGTGAGCTAGAACTCAATTCTCTGGATTTTTAAATAGAGTACTTTTTAAACTATATTTGTGATACAATTTTTTTCACTATGTTTTATCACCAGTGATTCTGACATTAATTACTTGATGGAAGGCAATTCAGTCCATGTTTAATTTCTCAGGAGCTCAGAAAATCTCTAATCGAGTCTAAATTAAAATCTGTATACCAAGAGTGGGATGGCTGATCTGTGAGATGACTCTCCAAGCCGCAAATGCTGTCATTTTCTGTGTGAGTTAGAGCTGTCAGGAGCTGCACCTGGTAGGTTTTGTTCCAAATGGTTGGAGCGAATTCACTTCAAGATGATGCCTGTTCCTCTTCCTATGAGCAGAGTTGTCAAAACAGGAAGTCTGGTTAAAATGGGGCCACAGAATTAGCCTGCAGCTGTATTTGCACATCTGGTAACTAAATGTAATATTCCTAGAGATGAGAACCTTCATAAAAATTTAGAAGGCAGGACTTCCCTGGTGGCACAGTGAATAAGATTCTGTGTGCCAATGCAGGGGACACAGGTTTGATCCCTGGCCCTAGAAGATCCCGCATGCCCTGGAACAACTAAGCCTGTGCATCACACTACTGAACCCATGCTCAAGAGCCCACCAGCTGCAACTACTGAAGCCCACGTGCCTAGAACCTGTTCTCCACAACAAGAGAAGCCACCACAATGAGATACCCACGCACTGAAGCGAAGAGTATCCTCTGTTCACTGCAGCTAACGGAAGCCTGTGTGCAGCAAGAGAGAACTACTGCAACAAAATCAGAATCAAATAAATAATATAAACATATATATTTTAATTTAGAGGGCAGAAACTGACTTTGCCTTCCTAGATAAAATGTGTTGATGGAAGACTGACAGTTTGAAACAAAACCAAGATGCAAATTTATGCCAAATATCATTGATATTGGCATTGGTTGGAAATGGAGGATTCAGGCCAATGATTCTTCCCTAGAAGCTAAAATAAATCTGGACAGACAGAATATGATATTGGGTACAGACCAGAAGAGAAAATAGAGCCTTGGATAGCCAATAAGAAGTTACAGTAAACTTTGTCTCCAGCATTTCCAGTCACCAACAGTCTTAGATAAGGTTGATATATTGTTTTCCTGTTGTCTTAAGCTTGAGTTTTGCCTGTGTATTTTGCTTTGACTTTTCCTACAGCTACACATGTTGCTTTCATCTCCAATAAGGGGGAATAAAAAATATAAGGTAAATTCTGCCTACCAGTCACCTTCTTGCAAACTCAGAAAGATTTAGATGGATGGGTTACTGTGGACACGTCTTGGCAGCCTCCCCTGGGTCTTTTCCATTCTTTTCATTTTGGAAATTTAGCCAATTTTAGCCAATACATGTAAAGTGGATTAGACCTACTTTCAGAAGTGAAAGTCACTCAGTCGTGTCCGACTCTTTGTGACTTCATGGAGTATACAGTCCACGGAATTCTCCAGGCCAGAGTACTAGAGTGGGTAGCCTTTCCCTTCTCTAGGGTATCTTCCCAACCCAGGGATTGAACCCAGGTCTCCCACATTGCAGTCAGATTCTTTACCAGCTGAGCCACAAGGAAAGCCCTACTTCCAGAAGCAAGCTGTCAGCACATCCCACGCCTGGGGGCACAATGATGGGTTCAGACCTGGGCTCAGCTCAGAGCCTCTGACCCACTGTGACTTCTGCAAGACAGCCATTCTCCTGTCTCTTCTGGCCCAGGTGGTGAAAAGTACAAGGCTTAGGGCCATTTTGTCACAATCAGATGAGCCAGATTGGTGACTAAACCAATATAGAAGGAAGATATGATGGTGGCGGGGGGGAGCTCCAATGACTTAGCTTGAACCATCTAGATGAAGTCGTATTTCTGCACTTTTCAGTTACTTGACTCCCATTTTTGTTTTGCCAACTTGAGTACTTGTTTGGCCCTCAGAGCGTAAAGTAAAGGCCATTAAATCATCCATCACGCACCAGACCCTTTAAGCAGACCCAAGCTTCCCACCAGAGCATCCCACTAGGAACTGAGAATATTCTAGTCTCATACTTGACCCCACCGTGGGGTACTTGTCAGACTTTACCGACCCAACCTTTACCTACCTAGTGAGGTGAAGGATGTGTTAACTAATCTTATTGTGGTAAACATTTCCCAATATATGTGTACACCCAGTCATCACACTGTGCACCTTAAGCTTACACAATGTTACATGTCTATTATATCTCAGTAAAGCTGGGGAAAAAATAAGACAATATATACAGGCACACAGCAACTCTCAGACCCATGAGAAATACAGGTACTGAGCTACCCGTAGGCACACCTCTCAACGCTCAGAGATAATTATAGTACACAAACAGAAATATGCCAGGAGTGACAGCCAAGCAGACCTGAGCATATTCAGATTCAAATTTTATTTTTCTTAGAAAGAGAAGAAGGTTTGAAAAGCTTAAAGCCAGGTGAAAAGGAAACAGAAGAATTAGATACAGATATAGATGATATAGATACGGATATAGACACACATATACATACACATACACATACACATACATACATATACATATATATACACATACATATACATATACATACACATACACATACATATATATACACATACATATATACATATATACATATACACACATACATACACATACACATACATACACATACACATACACATGCACACATATACATATACATACATATACACATACATATACATACACACATACATACATATACATACATATGCATATACATACATATACACATACATATACACATACATACATATACACATACATATACATACACATACATACACATACACATACATATATACATGATAGGGCCTTTCCTGATGGCTCAAATGGTAGAGAATCTGCCTGCAATGAAGGAATCCCGGGTTCTATTCCTGGGCTGGGAAGATCCCCTGGAAAAGAGATGGTAACCCACTCCAATATCTTGTCTGAAGAATCCCACGGACAGAGGACCCTGACAGGCTATTGTCCATTGGGTTGCAAAGAGCTGGACACAACTGAACAACTGAGCATGCCAACGACAATGGAAACAGGGACAGAAGTACACTCACCCTTTCGAGAGCAAAGGACACTCTGTTGGGTTAGGAATTTAAAAGTGCACCACACGTTAGTTTGTTCATAACATTTTCATGATTGGTGTCTTTAGAATTTTTAAAGCTTTAAAAATGAAAACAATTCTGAGAAATAATGCCAAGGGATTATCAAAGAATTTTTATATCTTTTCTCCCCAGAAATGACCTAGAAGTCCTCAAGAAATATTTTCAAAATAATCCAAAATTTATTATTTTTTTCTTCAGGGCTTTCACATCTCCAGGATGAGATTACCACCAAGGTCTAATCAGGCAATAAAAGTTTTATGGTGATAATAAAGTACAGAATGGAATATCAAGAGCCAAAAATGTATGCTCCAGAGACCAAGTATGAAGAAAAGTCAGAAAGGAAAAGATAATTATTGCCTGAAGTCATAGAGGCAGGGCTCATGGAGGACGTGGGATGTGAGCCATAGCATTATGGTGGATATCTGAGCTGGGTTTTTTTGTTTCATTTTCTTTTTGCCTGTCTAGTCAGTGTCCCTTTCCCAATTCTCTTTTTCTCTTGGGAAACTTCCCCAGCCCTACTTCACTCATTTGATATGGATGGAGACTAACCCCACCAAGTGTCTCCAATCCATGTAATGGATTCTGGCCTGGGGCTTGGTCAATGCGTAGATTTGTTCAGGGTGTATAAAAAATTTAGGGCAATAGAGTGAAACATGTGACTTTTGCTAGATCATTGGGGAAAGAGAAGTTTTTCTTATCAGAATTGCTAAATTGGTTAGGATGAAGTCTAGAACTGTGGATGATCAAATTGGCAACTCATGGGAGAAGTTTAAAGATAGATCCAAGACAGAAATTCCTAGCATGGTGTCATGAGCTCTTAGATCAGTTCATGCCTGAAGGAACTAGACCTCCCCCGGATTTCTCACTAACATTATTCACAGATTCATTTTATGTTTCAAGCTAGTTTGAGGTTTTTGTGTTCCTTGTAACCAAAATAATCCAGACTAACACAAGTACAAATGTGAAACTGGGTTAGAATAGGTGGAGAAAGACAATGAAGCCACTAAAACAAGCCACAAAATCAAGATGTAGGAGCAGGAGAGGCTTCCCCTGTAGCTCAACTGGTAAAGAATCTGCCTGCAGTGCAGGAGACCTGGGTTTGATCCATGAGTTGGGAAGATCCCCTGGAGAAGAAAATGGCAACCCACTCCAGTATCCTTGCCTAGAAAATCTCATGGACAGAGGAGCCTGGTGGGCTGCAGTCCAAGGGGTCGCAGAGAGTCAGGCACGACGGAGCAACTAACACTTCCTAGGAGCAGGAGACACAATGGTGAGAAGACTGGAAATATTATCTTGAGTCAGAAAATGAGAGAAATTCTCACATTGGTCAGATGGGGCCAACAGATGGAAGACTTTAAAACACACTGATGGAAAACCTTATGCCATTGATGTCAGGAACTCATTGAAGATTTTTGAGCCATAGCCATAATGATAAGATTAATTTATATCTCTGTAGTATTTTACAACTTCCATCGTGATGACTCATACATCATCTTTTTTAATGATCTTTGATGACATGAATATTATTATACCTATTCTAAAGATAGGAAACTGGGATTTAGAAAGACGACATAAAACACGCATAAATTACTTCTCTGTCGCCTAAACCTTTCAACAGCTTTTCACTGTTCTTAGAATAAACTCAAACTCCTTACTAGAGACTACATGTTCCTATAAGATCTGACCCCTCACTTCCTCTCTAGTTTTATTTCACACCCCGTCTTGCATGCTGCTGCTGCTGCTGCTAAGTCGCTTCAGTCGTGTCCGACTCTGTGCGATCCCATAGACGGCAGCCCATCAGGCTCCCCGTCCCTGGGATTCTCCAGGCAAGACCACTGGAGTGGGTTGCCATTTCCTTCTCCCCCGTCTTGCATACATCCTTTTAAACATCCTTGTCCTATGCTCCAACATGTTGTCTTTCATTTCCTCAAAAGTACCAAGTCTTTCAGGACTCAGGACCTTAACTCATCCTGTTCCTCCACCAGGAGGAACACAAAAATAGTGGGCATATACCCAGCTTCTTTTTGAGGGGGGTGAGTATAGTTGTTTTACCACATTAGGTTAGTTTCTGCTGTACCATGAAATGAATCAGTTCTATGTATACATATATCCCCTCCCTCGTGTACCCCCATCCCATCCTTCTAGGTCATCACAAGCACTGGGCTGAGCTCCCTTCACTCTACAGTAGGTTCCCACTATCTGTTTTACACAAGGTGGTGTATTTATGGCAAAACTAATCTTCCAGTTCATCCCACCCCCACCCCGCCCTGAGTCCACCCTTCTGTTCCTTATGTCTGTATCTCTGTTCCTGCCCCACAAATAGGTTCATGTGTACCATTTTTCTAGATTTCACATAAATGTGCTACCTAATTTTNACAAGGTGGTGTATTTATGGCAAAACTAATCTTCCAGTTCATCCCACCCCCACCCTGCCCTGAGTCCACCCTTCTGTTCCTTATGTCTGTATCTCTGTTCCTGCCCCACAAATAGGTTCATGTGTACCATTTTTCTAGATTTCACATAAATGTGCTACCTAATTTTAAACTTTGTAGTAGCCACATTAAAGAAAAAGAAGCAATGAAGTTAATTTGAACAATTAAAATATTTTAAATTATTAAATAGATGTACATTCTTGTGGCTCAGATGGTCAAGAATCCACCTACCGTGTGGGAGACCTGGGTTCAATCCTGGGTTGGGAAGATCCCCTGGAGAAGGACATGGCAACCCACTCCAGTATTCTTGCCTATAGAATCTCCATGGACAGAGGAGGCTGGTGGGCTGCAGTCCATAGAGTCGCAGAGAGTCAGGCATGACTGAGCGACTAAGTACAGCACATTCTTTATTGTTCATGCAAAATAATTGAAATCTGATGTGTATTTTACACGTACAAGCCATATCAATTTGGACTAGTCAAATTTCATGTACTCAAATAAGAATATGTAGATAGTGACTACCATGTTGAACAGCCCAAGTTAAAGTATCTAATGACTAAACTTGGACAGAGGAGCCTGGTGGGCTGCAGTCCATGGGGTCGCTAAGAGTCAGACAGGACTGAGTGACTTCACTTTTCACTTTCATGCATTGGAGAAGGAAATGGCAACCCACTCCAGTGTTCTTGCCTGGAGAATCCCAGGGACGGGGGAGCCTGGTGGGCTGCTGTCTATGGGGTCGCACAGAGTCGGACACGACTGAAGCAACTTAGCAGCAGCAGCAGCAGCAGATTGGACCAAATCTAATTTATTTCCCTGGACACCAGTGCATGACACAGCAGGAAAAGTAGTTCAAACATGGGACAAATAAAGGAATTGCACTCTGTCTGCACACTTGAGTTACAATGTGAGTTAGTGTTTCAACCCCATCAACCTTTCCATACTTTTAAATTACTGAAAATATTGTCTTGCATAAAGTGAGAACTCAAGGAGTATGAATTATTTTTCTTATCACTGTTTTTATAGTGGGAATAGAGTAGGGGTCCAAGTCTGATTTCTAGCCCAAAGCCCTTTCCAGAATCCGAGGAGGCCTCCCAGGGGGAACAATATATGCTAAGAGTGCAATATCACAGGTAGCTTCCAGCATTATGAAAACCTGCACACCGAGAGCCTGGTATGGTAAGACGTGAGATGCTTCAAATTATCTGCTTGCAAAACCAAATACTGAAAAAGAAAATAATTTCATTTTCCTGGTTGACCTTTAAGTTCTTGCTTGTTACTTCAACTCCTCAGCCCTGGCCACTAAGCGCCCTGCTGTTCTTATTAAAGATGCAAGACCAAATTTGTGAGCAGGAAGTCCTAGATGCCTGTCATGGATGAAAGTCAGTGTTGAGAGGCTGGGTTTGTATGTGAATGTACTCCCATCAATGAAAAGACTTAATGAAGCCACACTTGAGCGACATCCCACTAATGAATCAACTGAGAAAAGGAAGACTTCATAACCATCTTTTAGTAGCATCCTCAGAACTGACAATTAGGAGAAAACATGCATTTTCTTAAAACAATGGCATCTTGGGGACAGCCACAGTAACAAAATCAAAGCCAGGTTACATGCAAAGGAGCAAAAAAATTGTGAATGGTTAAATGCCTAATTAAGTCTATTTTCTAGACATGAGTTCCCAAGATACACTTGTTGTACTTATTCACTAAATACTTTTTAAAGATTATTTAGTCTCTTGGGAAAGCTGTGCTCATATTAATAATTGTCTGAAAGATGGAGTCAGACACAGATGCTTATGAAAACTGATATGACAGAATCATCTGTAGCCAGTGTAGAGCCTTCACCTACACCCCCTTCACAGGTAACAGGCAAAATTCACTCTTTCACTCCAAGCAGAAAGCACACCTTAGGTGGGGTGTGTGGTGGATCAGATAGCCATTATCAGCAACAGAAATGGTGATTTGATTTTTTTTTTCCTTTATCACAATGCAGTTGCTTCTCTACCTTGGGTCAGGGACTATGCTAGATCCTTAGGAGAGAAAACAAAAAATCGTCCTGCCTTCAAGGCATTTACAGTCTACTGGAGGAGAAAACAACACATCAATAGTTCCATAATAATAAACAAACAATAATTTAGAAAAATGCTTTGCTTCAAGACCTGTCATTGATACTTAAGATACACTATTTCAATGAATCTTTCCACTTCAGATGAACACTGAATTGCCACTAAAATAAATGCTAAAGAGGGGAAGCATGGTTCTGATAGGAGGCTTTAAACAATCTGAGGTCTAAGAAAGCATCAAATGAGCAGGGACATTTGGGTAAAGGTTTAATAACCAACTCTCTAGGGGAAAAACTATGATGTATAATATTTGTTCATTACTATGGTAATAAACACCCCCATTGTGCGTTATCTTAAGCTACCGATGTGATGTCACTGAAGGGGAATTGGAAACAAGCATGTGCAATCAGCCCTCCTTCCTCTTCATGAGCAGGTGCAGTCTAGCTCACTCACATCACTGCAATAAGCTAAGGTCTACCCAGAGATGACAGGCAGCAAGGTGAAGGGGTCCCATCCTCCCATCCTCTCCCTTTGTCAGTGAGCACATACATCATTTCTCTGACTCAGGGTCTTAGATGCAGCTGGGGGTATCTGTAGAGTCCCTAGGAGGGATCCAGCCAGGCATAAATGCACACCTAGAGTCGACCTGAAAAATGAATAGATGCCTTTATTATGTAAATAGGGCTTCCAGGTGGCACTAGTGGTGAAGAATCTGCCCGCCAGTGCAGGAGATGCAAGACTTATGGGTTTGATCCCTGGGTCAGGAAAATACCCTGGAGAAGGACATGGCAACCCACTTCAGTATTCTTGCCTAGAAAATTCTATGGACAGAGCAGCCTGGTGGGCTGCAGTCCATGGGGTCACAAAGAGTGTGATATGACTGCCCACACATACATATCAATACCATATATGAATAAACTGCAAATTTGCATAAGCAATTACATATTATAATTAATAAAGTAACAATGCTTTCAAGACACTAATAAGTGCATTGTAGCCTCTGTACATAGAGTTTTCTATCCACAAGGAAATGCAATTTACCTAATCTAGAAAATGAGACATTGACACTACATCTCAAAAATGAGTAAAAGTTTTCTCAGTCCTGAAAGGGAGATAAGGACATTGAACAGGAGGATCCTATTTACAAGTGACTTAAGAATCTATTCATTCCAGTAATTTACGCCAGAGAGCTCCAGCTTAAGGATTTTGGTTTAAAGAACAACAGGGGAGAAAATCCTGTTTGCAAATGAAAGATTTGCAACGCAAGGTCTCTGTTGTGACTGCAAGCTAAATAATGCTTCACTTCCTCATTTTTAAAAGTTTATAATTTGTTTTCCTCAACATTTGAGATTTACTTCTGCATGTGACTGCAAGAAATAAATAAAGTCAAAGAGTGGAATATATTCAAATGGCTGAGATACGAATTGATTTCTGCATTCGATTTTTGCATAATGTTTAGCAAGCAAACCTAGACAAGTCAAGCTTAGTTTACGTGGAACTCTTAAAGGGCTTTGCTTATACAGTTTTGTCCTCTTCATGTACTGTGGGTCACTTGTCTCCTTAAGCCCATCTCTTTTAACTTGGAACGTTATAAAAGTGATGGGAGGTTTCTCTGAGAATGATTGAGCCGACAGACTGGAAAGAAAATCTTATATAGTTTCCATTTCATACTATTAAAAATGGCTCCTGTCAACATGGATGTCCTTCAGTAGGTGACTGGATAAATAAGCTGTGGTACAACCAGACAACGGAATATTACTCAGTGCTAAAAAGAAGTCAGCTATCAAGCCATGAAAAGACATACAGGAAATTTAAATGTGTTAACATGGAATCTAGAAAAATGGTAGAGATGGACCTATTTGCAGGGCAGGAATAGAGATGTGGACGCTGTGAATGAACACGTGGACGTGGAGCGGAGGTAGGATGAATTGGGAGATTAAGACTGTTGTGTGTGCGATGTCATGTGTAAAACAGATAGCTAGTGGGAACATACTATATAAAGCAGGGAGCTCAGCTGGCTGCTTTGTGGTGACCTAGATGGATGAGATTGGGGGTTAGGGGTGGGCAGACCTCCCTGTTCAAGAGCTAACAGATATATGTATATGTATATGTATATGTATACCTGATTCACTTCACTGTACAGCAGAAACTAATACAACATGGTAAAGCAATCACACTCCAATTTAAAAAGCATATGCTAAATGAAACAAGCAGTCTGAGAGGTCTACAGACTGTATGATTCCCACTCTATGACACCCTGGAAAAGGCAACACTATGGAGACAATAGAAAGTTCAGTGGTTGCCCAGAGCAGCAGAAGGCAGAGCTGAATAGGCAGAGTAGAGAATACTAGGACAGTGAAAATACACTGTATGATATAAAGATGGATATGTGCCATTATACATTTGTCTAAACCCATTGTATGTATAAGACCAAGAATAAGCCCTTAGAAAGACTGTGAACTCCATACATCCAATGGGTTTAGACAAATGTATAATGGCCCATATCCATCTTTATAATATCATACAGTGTATACACATATACATACACCACTCTGGTGATTAATGTTGAAAATGTGGGAGACTGTATGTATGGGGCAGGGCATATATAGACACCACCTTATATGACACCACCCTTATGGCAGAAAGTAAAGAAGAACTAAAAAGCCTCTTGATGAAAGTGAAAGAGGAGAGTGAAAAAGTTGGCTGAAAGCTCAACATTTAGAAAACTAAGATCATGACATCTGGTCCCATCACTTCATGGGAAATAGATGGGGAAAGAGTGGCTGACTTTATTTTGGGGGGCTCCAAAATCACTGCAGATGGTGATTGCAGCTGTGAAATTAAAAGACGCTTACTCCTTGGAAGGAAAGTTATGACCAAACTAGACAGCATATTAAAAAGCAGAGACATTACTTTGTCAACAAAGGTCTGTCTAGTCAAGGCTATGGTTTTTCCAGTGGTCGTGTATGGATGTGAGAGTTGGACTGTGAAGAAAGCTGAGCACCAAAGAATTGATGCTTTGGAACTGTGGTGTTGGAGAAGACTCTTGAGAGTCCCTTAGACTGCAGGAAGATCCAACCAGTCCATCCTAAAGGAGACCAGTCCTGGGTGTTCATTGGAAGGACTGATGCTGAGGCTGAAACTCTGATACTTTGGCCACCTCATGAGAAGAGTTGACTCATTGGAAAAGACCCTGATGCTGGGAGGGACTGAGGGCAGGATGAGAAAGGGGTGACAGAGGATGAGATGGCTGGATGGCATCACCGACTTGATGCACTTGAGTTTGGGTGAACTCCTGGAGTTGGTGATGGACAGGGAGGCCTGGCGTGCTGCAGTTCATGGGGTTGCAAAGAGTCGAATATGACTGAGCAACTGAACTGAACAGAAGAGGAAAGAGCCAAAGTTCTCATTTTGTTCTATCATTTGTTTTCTAATATGGTTTCTGGATCCTATATTCCTCAGACACATCTTATCAAAATCTTGTACCATCACCCATCCAAAAATTCATTCATATAATGACTTAGCATAAAAACATACAAACACACCCTCAACCACACATCATCTATCATCTGCAATGTCAGCTTTCATTTTCTCTTAAATTCTAGAGTCTAGTCTATATTTTTCAGACACCAGTCATGACCTGCTAATGTGTAACAACCTGCAATTTGGAAAACGCTGTTCCAGAGCAACCCTATCTTAACCATGTACCTCTTAACACATAGATTCAGGAACTAAACCAAAGATTCCATCAGACTGTATCCCTAATCACAACTCAGTGACTCACATGATTCAGCATCAACAGGAAAATTCTAAAGCATTTCAGGTTCCTAACCTACCATAAGTCAGCAGGACAGGAGGCAAGGTGGCTCCCCAAGTGGCAGGAAACAAAATAAGCACATCTGAGATCAAGTCCACATTTGCTCATTTTCCTTTTTTTTAGTATAAATTTATTTATTTTAATTGGGGGCTAATTACTTTACAATATTGCATTGGTTTTACCATACATTGACATGAACCACCATAGTTGTACATGTGTACATTTTCTAGGCTCAGTTCTCTCATTTGTAAAGTAGACAACTGTTGTCCCAACCTTAGGAAATAGTTACAGATAAAATAAGGGAATATAGACAGTGTCTTTTGCATAACCCTAGGTATGTGTGTTGGAGAAGGCAGTGGCGCCCCACTCCAGTACTCTTGCCTGGAAAATCCCATGGATGGAGGAGCCTGGAGATGTGTATAAGAGACAGCAGCTGGCTGCTTTGTGGTGACCNGGTATGTGTGTTGGAGAAGGCAGTGGCGCCCCACTCCAGTACTCTTGCCTGGAAAATCCCATGGATGGAGGAGCCTGGTAGGCTGCAGTCCATGGGGTCACTAAGAGCAGGACATGACTGAGCGACTTCACTTTTACCTTCACTTTGCACTTTCATGCATTGGAGAAGGAAATGGCAACCCACTCCAGTGTTCTTGCCAGGAGAATCCCAGGGATGGGGAGCCTGTTGGGCTGCCGTCTCTGGGGTCGCACAGAGGCGGACATGACTGAAGCGACTCAGCAGCAGCAGCAGCAGCAGCAGGTGTGTGTGTCTGTCTCTGTGTGTGTGTGTGTGTGTGTGTGTGGCTTTTGAGAAATGCAAGCATTCTTATCCACTTACTCTATTAAATAACTGAGCCTGTTTAAAAATATAATTGAAAGTGAGCTCTATTTTTTTGCTCCTTCACAAAGTTTACAATACATTTTCTTTCCTGCCTGAAATAAAGGAAAACAAAACTTTGAGAGGATGCTGAAGTAAGGATAAAATGACATAGTACTCTGAAATGTTTCACATGGAATGAAAACCCAAAGCAAATGTGATAGACTCCTAGAAACTATAGAAGCTACATGAGTCTTTATTGTACCCATAATTCTAAATTATTATTACTATTGTACTACTCATTTTTATACTTTTTGTATTTTGAAATTTTTCATAACAAAAATTTTTCTTAATTATCCAACAATAAAATAATAAGGTATTGACCACGTCATGGTTCCATAAGTAGACAACATATAAGTGAGACTAGTTTTAAGAGAATCCAGGAAGTTCATAGAAGAGTTGGAAGAGGGCTTTGTGCACAAAGTTCACAGCAAGGACAAACATTAAAAATAAGTCACATAGTAAATCGAGTTTTTAAAATCTGTTTCGTTATTCAGTTTGTAATTTATTGAGAAAGCACCTAAGATAAAGCATCTGATTTGTAGGCATGTTATACCACATGATGTAAAATGTGACGCAAGAATCCCCACCTTGTGGAAATGACTTTTCTTGGAAATATGTGAGGTCCTGGATATGAAGGTATATTTGCAGAAATCACTGGTTTGATCTGAACTCGTATAAGAAGTTTCAGTTTCTTAAAAACATGGCTTCTTGGAATCACAGGATCAATCCGGTGGTCAATCAAATGATCTCTGTACTGTGTCCTACAGAGCTCCAAGGAATCCATAAGGAGACATATTCATGTAACAAGCATTTAATAAGTACCTACCATGTACCAGACCCTGATTGGAACTCATGAACAAAACAGACATTATTCCCTAACCAAGTTTCCCTGTGCCCCAATTATTAACTGTCTGCTGTAAGATTTTGCTGTCTGAGTCAGAGGCCCACTGTATGATTTCTTTTACAGAAAGGGCTTTGGTAAACATAAACCAACACTATTTAAAAATAACTGGCTTATTCAAAATCCTTACTTTAAGATTGAAGACTTTTGGCACAAACAGAGAAACCAGATTGCCCAAGGTTGCAAAAAGCTAGCCCAGAGCCAGGACTAAACTCAGTGATGCTGGTTCTCAAGTGATGGCCTTTCTCACTTTCCCTGTATTTCCCTGCTCCCTCTTTCTTTGGCCAAATGGCCTAATGGAAACTCACAGACTTGGAGTGAGAAGTTTGGAGTACAAGTTCCAGATAAAAGAATTACATTTTCCTGGCAATGGGTTTCCTCATTCATGAGATGAGGATCTATGTGGTTTGGGAAATTGAATCCATCAAAGTATTTTGTACACAACCTGTAAACTGCAAAATGTTATACAAATGTTAACAATAACAGTCTGAGCCCTAACCCTTTTTATTGATATTCCTCAAAGCAAAATAACTGAAGAATGGAGTCATAGAAGCAAAATGAAAGGAGTATAAGACATACCGATTGGTCAAATTATAGTTGAAGCTATACTCACATATATATGTATATATGACATGAAAAGTGAAAGTGTTAATAGCTCAGTAACTGAATTTTTGTGAATCCATGGACTATAGCCCACCAGGTTCTTCTGTCCATGGGATTCTCTGTGAAAGAATACTGGAGTGGGTTTCCATTCCCTTCTCCTGGGGATCTTCCTGATCCAGGGATCGAACCTGGGTCTCCTGCATTGCAGGCAGATTCATTACCATCTGAGCCACCAGGTATATGACATACATGAGATATGTATGAGATAAATGTGATCTATATAAGACATATCTATCTTGAATTGTGTCCTGTCCTTGCTGTTTACTGACTTCAGTTGAAAGAAGCCCTGTATGCTATAGATGAGGCTTGAAGTCTAGAGAGTCAGATAGACTCTAGATAGGATTTAACTCTCTAGTATTCTATTATTCCAACTGGAAAACTGAGATGAAACAACAGAGCCTATGACACCCAGTTGCTCTTTGAGATGGTGCTTTTAAAAAATTTAGTGTGATGTCTGAAACATATGTTCAATAATGATCATCATCCTTAAATTTAAAATAGTAACAATAAATTTCCACCACATAAGATATTCATTATAATTAGATGAACTAAGGTTAATTGCACATCCAATAAGTGACTGATGTATGTAGAGACTGACAACATATTCTTCCCTTTCCTTTTTCCTGCTACGTAAAACCAAATATAAAACCTATCCTTAGTGAAGAATTGCAAAGGGCCATGTTGTAAGTTTATTTTTCTAAGTCAGTGGCTCTAAATATTTAGCATATGCCATAATATTCTTTAGATCTATTAAAGAATATATGAGCAACACCCCTGGCCCCACCTCCTCTGGATGGGGAGGCCAGAAATATGATATTTAATAAATAATCAAGAGGGCAGGAGGAGAAGCGGATGACAGAGGATGAGATGGTTGTATGGTATCACCGACTCAATAGACATGGCTTTGGGTAGACTCTGGCAGTTGATGATGGACAGGGAGGCCTGGCGTGCTGTGGTTCATAGGGTCACAGAGTCGGACACAACTGAATGACTGAACTGAACTGAACTGAACCGAAAAATACAAATAGTATTAATTATGAGCAAACATTTCCAAAGTGGCCTAACTCCTTGTAATACAAAGTGCAGTCCTTGATTCAAATGCAACAGCATGACCTGGGGATTTTCTAGAAACAGAATCTTGACCCCATTCCTGACCTGCTTAATCCACATCACAGACTATCAAGATCCCCACGTGACTGCTGGGTATGTCCCAGTAAAGATGTGTTGGTCTAAGTTCTGTTTCTGAGAATTTAGCAACTGATGGACCTGGACCTCAGTTGCATCTTCTCTAAGAAAATATCTTCACTATATTTCATGATAAATATCAGTTTTACAGAAGACCAGTAGACAAAAAGTGGCATTGTAAGACATCTTATCACTGCAGGCTTCCCAGGTGGCGCTAGTGGCAAAGAACCCATCTGTCAATACAGGAGACATAAAAGACATGGGTTCAATCCTTGAGTCAGTAAGATCCCCTGGAGGAGGAAATGGCAACCCATTCCAATATTCTAGCTTGAAGAATCCCATGGAAGGAGGAGCCTGACAGGCTGCGGTCCATGAGGTCACAAAGAGTCAGACATGACTGAGGCAACTTAGCATGCATGCACAACATTTCTAATGAATTCTCTCAGAGATTTTGTCCAACATACTGTTAGGGTTGGCAGATATACAATACTATGCATAAAATAGATAAATAATGAGCATAGACTGTATAGCGCAGGGTACTCTACTCAGTGCTCTCTGGTGACCTAAATGAGAAGGAAATCCAAGGAAGAGGGGATATATGTATATGTATGGCTGATTCACTTTGTTGTGCAACAGAAACACAACATTGTAAAGCAACTGCTGTTATTGTTGTCCAATCACGAAGTTGTGTCTGACTCTTTGTGACCCCATGGACTGCAGCATGCCAGGCTTCCCTGTCATTCACTATTTCCTGGAGTTTGCTCAAGCTCATGTCCATTAAGTCAGCGATGCCATCCAACAATCTTATCCTCGGTCACCCCTTCTTCTTCTACCCTCAATCTTTCCCAGCCTCAAGGTCCTTACCAATGAGTCGGCTCTTTGTATCAGGTAGCCAAAGTATTGGGGCTTCAGCTTCAGCATTAGTCCTTTCAGTGAATATTCAAGGTTGATTTTCTTTAGGATCTCTTTGCAGTCCAAGGGACTCTCAAGTGTCTTCTCCAACACCACAATTCAAAAGCATCAAACTTTTGGTGCTCTGCTTTCTTTATGGTCCAGCTCTCACATCTATACATGAGTACTGGAAAAAATATAGCTTTAACTATATGGATCTCTGTTGGCAAAGTGATGTCTCTGCTTCTTAATACACTGTCTATGTTGGTCTTAGCTTTCCTTCCAAAGAGCAAGCAAATTTTAGTTTTATGACTGCAGTCACCATCCGCAGTGATTTTGGAGCCCATGAAAGTACAATCTGTCCCTGTTCCACTTTTTACCCACCTATTTGCCATGAAGTGATGGGACCTGATGCGTTCTCAGTCTTCTGAGTGTTTCATCGCAAAGGCTGAGGGGTTTGAATGCAGTAAAACGGTGTAAGTGCCCCATAGGGAAACTTGTCCTCAGCCTTGGCTGTTGGGTTATTTTTCTCGGAATCCTCAGGAGTAGAAGTTCAGAGAACCACACCAGGATAAGGCATATAGAGGAGAAATTAAAAGTCTCTGTGCAAGCACAGCCAAATACGCCGAGGAGCCCGCGTGGGGAGCCGCAGACACGACCAAGAAAAGAAGGCCCCTGTGACTCCAGCCTCCAGAAACTCACCTGAGAGGGTGGCTCCTGAGAGAGAGAAGGGCCAGAGTGTCCCTCCTGAGACAGGGGACAGTCTGCCTGGAAACACGTCTCTTCTTTGCCCTTGATCCCAGCAGGAGCGCGACTCAGTCATTAATCAACCGGGCGGATAGGCCTGATGTGGTGACACTCAGGTCCAGCCCGCGTAGCGGCTCTATGCTGTGGGCCTGCCTCCTGAGGGGTGGGTCACCCCTCTGCCGGGGCCACCGAGCTGCTCAAGTTCAGAGGGCTCTTCCAGCAGTGAGGACACAGGAGCAAGCAGAGGTCTTTGGATGCTTCCTGGGCCCGCCAGGTGATTCTGATACACACCTTGGGCTGAAGACTGCTGGCTTAATTACTAGATATTTCCATCAGGTGGAGGCAGACTCTACTAGTCTGAAAGTTATGGCGGCGAGACAGGCGTGAAGCTGGAACGTGGATGTAGGTTTTTTGGCTAGTGACCTGAGCTGCTGAGTTGTGACAACAGCTAACCCTACCTGCAGCAGAGAGTTTTTTGAATGTTGACTTTTAAGCCAGGTTTTTCACTCTCCTCTTTCACCCCTAAATCCCCTAAATCTATCAGGTTGTCATTTATAGGCTCAAGATTTGCATCTAAGTACAGGTGGTAAAAGCAGAGCACTTAGCCTCATTGAATCATTTGTGGTAAGAATGTCATAAAAATGTTCACCTTCCCTCTACCATTCATCACCTATTGTCACAACAACTTAACTCTGCCACTGTAGCATGAGTGCAGCCTTAGGCAATGTGAAAATGAATGGGCACGGCTGTGCTGCAATAAAACTTTATTTACAGTACAAGCATTTCAAATAGCATTTCAAAAATAAGAAAAAGCAATTACAGCAAGCTCAAGTCATTAATGTGAGAGGTGCATCCAAGGGAAGGAAAGGTCAGCTGGTCAGAAATTATTAAGCAAGAAGGATAGCTGTGTGACAACAGGTCCAAGAAGTATTAGAGGCCAGATCAGGCAGGAACACTAGGCAAGAATTTAGTTCTAAGTCTGTGTGCTTCCGATGGATTAGATGTGCAGTGATGAAAAGAGAGAAATCAAGCAGAGTACCGAATACTTAATAAACAAAGTCACCCACCCATAGTGGGAGACTGGGAAAGTGTGGAGAACAGAACTCAAAAATTCTGGTTTTTTTGCCAGAACATGATTTACAAATCATTCTTTCCTACAAAAAGCTGAAACAACAGTGATCCATTTGTTTAGTCTTCAACTCTGGTTCTCGTAATTCTCATAATTCTGAATCACCATTTGGCATCCTTGAGGAAGGGTAGACTTCAGTGTAGTCAGAAGCAGGTTGAAATGATAACTCTCACACTGTCTAACTGCATGAATCAGTAAATCCCTTCTTTCTGATTATCTCTGAGCCTTTGTTTTCTCATCTGGGAAATAAGTTAATTACTATTCATCTTACAAAGTTGTTTTGAAGAAAAGTTCTTAATGATGGATCTGACATAAAGTAGACTCTCCATAAATGTTGTTCCCATTCCTTCTCGTGTATGAATTCACTCAATAAATATTTATTGCATTTTGTGCCAAGTATGGATCAGGCACTGTTTCAAGCACTGAGATAGAGATGTGAGTGAGACTGATAATTCTCAGCCCTCATGAACCACACATTAATTCTTATTGGTATGTGGATTTTCATATAAATACAAACCAGTTATTTTCAACAAGAAATGATTTTGTCCTTAAGAAGACAGTTTGCAATAGCACAATTGTTGTCATGCCAGGGGTAGATGTTATGAGTATCTACTGGGCAGAGGTTAGTGATGTTGCTAACATTCTTACAATACGTAAGATGGCCTTACCCAGCACAAAGAATTATTCAGCCCAAAATGCCAATAGCATGTTGAGAAACTGTGATTTTAGGATGCATGTGTTAATAGGTTTAAAAAAAAAAATCTGTGAAGAGTACAGAAAGGAAAGTAATAGAATGTGTTAAAGTTCTAATTGAAGAGTTGAACCTAAGTAAAATTAAAGCTTTGTCCTGGTAATTTATGAGAGAGTAATTTCCCAAATGGAAGGATCAGAACTTACAGCTGACCACTGGCATAAATTTAAGAAACCTGACTCCAGCCGTAAATGTGAATTCAAAGTCAGTCAATAGGTTTACTTTAATCTTCAAGGCTTTCTGCACTTTCTTATTTCATCCTATTGTGAACTCTGTTGAGAAAGACAGCTGGGGAAGTTGAATAAACTTTGGACCAAATCTTGAATTTACAAGTCATTGTATAATACTGAAAAATCTCAATAGCATACTCATGGTTTCCCTACCTATAAAATAGGGTCAATAATAGAAAATACATAAAACAGAGATCTTTTGAGAGCAAAACGAATCAGTCCATTTAAAATATCTATGTCAATGTTTGATGAATCAGTTCAGTTCAGCTGTTCAGTTGTGTTTGACTCTTTGCAACCCCACAGACTGCAGTATGCCAGGCCTCCCTGTCCATCACCAACTCCTGGAGCTTACTCAAACTCACGTCCATTGAGTCGGTGATGCCATCCAACCATGTCATCCTCTGTTGTCCCCTTCTCCTCCTGCCTTCAATCTTTTCCAGCATCAGGGTCTTTTCAACTGAGTCAGTTCTTCGCATCAGGTAGCCAAAGTATTGGAGTTTCAGCTTCAGCATTAGTCCTTCCAACGAATATTGAGGACTGATAATGAATGGTAGGAATTTAATAAACAGCCATCCTCCCCCTACTCAACTGTCATGGGAATGAGAAAGGGATAATCCAGTGTCTTCTGCCTTTTTCTGTCTCTGGTAACTATTACTAATAAGCCCGTGGCTAAAACTTTCAGACTTTTTTTTTTTTTTTTTGCTTTTCTCTGTCTTTCCCTCTCCTACAGCATTATCCTTTTGATGACTCAGGGGGAGCATGTTCTCTCAAAGTCATACAGATTCAGTGTTTTTAGTAGAAGTGGATGAGTTTTGTATATAAAGTTTAGGAGCAAACCAAGGGAGCTGTCCAGCAGGTTAGAAATCAGGACCTGAAGATACCCGAAGAAGTGAACTCTCTTGTTGGACTTAGGGATCACCTGTCTTATAGCAATAGCATAGAGGAAGAGATCCTCAAGGGAGAACAAAGAGATGGAACCTTAGGGAAGACTTAGATGTAAAGGAGAAAAGTCCTCCCATTGGCAGGATGGCCCAGAGGAAGTAATTTCACAAAAATCTGAAGAGTGAAGGTAGTCAGCAAAATCAGACATGCTGGAGGAAAATGAGGACAGAACAAACTTGGTAATTGTAAATTGTAATTGTAATTGTACCCACAAATTCAGGGTAGTTATGTGAAAAGAATTCATATCACAAGAGGATCCACTGGGATATAGTGACATTGAGGTAGTTTATGTACAGGATATTTTCAAGATGCTCTTGGCAAAAGTGAATAAAGAGGTGGAATGGTTTCTTTAAAAAGAGGTATGCATGGTGATCTAGTATAGAAATAAAATTATTGATTTAGGCAAATAGGGGAGGAGGACCAGTGGAAGAGAAGTTATGTGAATGTACAAAATAGCTACAAAGAACAGCAAAAATAATGCTTCCCATATCTCACCAATTTTTCCTGTGAGGCAGGAAGTAAGTCAGTGGTGAGTGAGTGGGTAGAGTTTGGGTGACACTGAAAAAGTGTTGCAGCTGTTGCTTTGGGATTATGTCAGATCCCTTTGGAGGAAGTCAAGCACTTCTAGGCTGTGGGAAGTTCCAAATTGAGATTAAATGGAATCAAGTCGAAATGGACTCAACCATCGCACTTGTGGGGTTTTCTTCACCAACAGCGGCTGGCATGGAACATGTATTCTTTTTGTCAGTTACTCATCAAATATGTACATGTATCATGTAGAGCTGTGAGACATCGGAGAAACTGTTATGAGCAGAATACAGCTTTGGCTTTTAAAGACCTCCATCCAGTGGATAAAAGTATTGTTCATTACCTCAATTGTTTTAGAGATCATTTGATTCCAAGGGAAAATCACTGAAATGAATTTAAGCTTAGCAGGGAATTTACTATAAGAACATAGATATATCTCATAGACGCAAATGGCAGGAAGCACACACATAGGAAAACGCCAAGAAAAAGAGTAAGAAACGTCTACCTTTTCACTTCCAATTTTTATTGTGTGCTCTCATCTCTCATATTGTTGTGTCTTCTTTATCTGCAGTCTGGCTTTCTCTACTCTCTTGTATCTTCTCATCGATATTTAGCACCTTCAGTTAAGAATCCAAGCAAATAAATTAGTATCACCATCCTGATATCAAATTATAAGGAGCTAACATGATCAGCTCAGCCCTGCCAAGGGATCAATTCACTCTAGGTCAGAAGTCCACCCTTCAATCAATGAGCTATAACCAAGCGTTGCAGGGTTACATCATTCAAAACACAAGGATATGTGATTGGAGCAGAGAGTGAAGAAGAAGAAGAAAAAATGCTTTCAACAGAACGGTCTCAGAAGGAAAATACCTGCGAGTATTTTACCTGTTCTCACTCTAAAGCAGTGGGTACTAAACAATAGCACTATGTACCAGTCATTACAACATGCTTTAGTGGGTGAGGGGGCTTAGCCTGAGTTTCCTGAAAGTAAACAGTGAGGCAAAGACTTGCATGCAGAAACATTAGTTAAAAATGTGACCTAAGGGAGGAGAAAAGAAGGTTTAGGACATGAAACAAAGAAGGGAAAGACAACTGTTCCTCCATCCAGAGAGATTTTCCAAAGAGCTTCATGAAGTATTTCTCAAGGTTGTCTCCCCAGGGAATAGGTGGGCAAAAACTTTTTTTTATCAGTTTCTGGCTCCATTGGTCAAAAACAGGCCGCCAGTCATTACTTCCTCCACACTTTCAGATGTGTGCACAGAGCATCCCAATCTTAAGTGTCAGAGTCTTCAGGACAGGACACTTCTAGTCCAGAGGCATTCAGTGTGGGTTTAGGTGAGATGCCAGATTATACCTGGTGAACCAGTGGTTGCATAAAAGATGGGGCTGAGAGAATGTGAAGAAGTGCACAAGGCAATTCCAGGACAAGAAATGCCAAAAGATAAATGGATTGTGAGACCAGGCTGCAGAGGTTGGCTTTATCATCATCTGTACTGGCTCTTCATTAACTTGATCTTTCACTTTCATCAGCACTTACCATGAATGAAGCGGGATGCAGATAAATAAAGGTAGGAGACACATACACACACACATGGCACTAGAAACAAGAATCCAAGAGTGAAGAAGAGAAATCTTCTCTGGGCTTCCATTTGCTACTGTGCACATTATGTGAAGAATCACTAAATTTCCCCGAGAACACTGCGGTTTGAATATCCATGTTTTCAATCAAATAAAAACAAAGTAAAGTTCAGGTTGTGTGTGTGTGTGTGGTAAATTGTTTCAGTCATGTCTGATTCTTTGCATCCCTGTGGACTGTAGCCCACCAGGCTCCTCTGTCCATAAGATATTGGAGTGGGTTGCCATACTCTCATCCAGAGGATCTTCTCATCTCAGGGGTCAAACCTAAGTCTCTTATGATACATCTCCTGTATTGTAGGTAGGTTCTTTACCACTAGCTCCACCTGCAAAGTTCAAAGTTCAGATTAGCAAATAATATATAGAAATATACCGAACAGAATTAAAATTCAAATTCACCTCTCCAATTTTTTCTTCAGATGTTAATTAGACACAGCTCCTACCTTCAAGAAGTTGCAAAGAGAAAAAAATGTAACATGCTAGTGATCATGATATCTTATGGGAATCTTCTGACCACTGATGAGGAAAAAGCCAAAAACTGGACTTAGATTTCTAAATGTTGGGTAGATATGCTTCAAAATATTGATTACACTTTGCCATTAGATAACTTTAGGAAATCTATGGTACAAAGCACACAGATGAATATTTTTTTGGTTGCCATGTAATACAACATTTACTAACATTTTGATAGTTTCAGCTATCATGAATTATAGAAGAGTGAGAAAGAAGCCTTCATTCAACTTGATGAGTCCTGTTGATTTGCTGCTAGGCTGGAGAAATGGCAAAGTATCCAGACTAGGACCCTGTAGGCAATAAACATAGAGAGTTTTATGTGTGTAAATGAGAAACTCAGTCATTTACAGGGTTAATATTTACTTCCTAGGCCTCTTTTTTCATATAGAAGATTAATATTTGAAACAGGCTTTGGATGTTAATGAAATCACTTCCCTTTTTCTTTGGGGATATGCAGATGAGGACCACTGGGGTTGCTCAGGACTGTAACTACTGGTTTCTCAGGTGGAGTTTTCCAAAGCAGCAAGGATAATGATAAAACTCAGGGATGCTAAGCTGTGGGCAGAGCTCACAACTGAGATTAAAGAGTATGGCCTTGTCATGGCTTTTTCCATGCAGCCTTCTCCAGCAATAGTGGCTGGCAAGAAGCAAAGCAGACAGCAGTAAACTTGAGGGTGGATGGTGCTGGGCAAGATGTTGGGAGGAAAGGTTGAAGATGCTAACCTGAGTGTTTCTGGCCACACGCAGTTCCAAAGATAGACGGTGAAAACTTTTGATCAAACATTTTTGTCTCCATTTTCCCCAGCCTATATAGTCTCACACACACACACACACACACACACGCATTTTAAAAAAGAATTTTGATAAATGTAGAATAACAGAATGCTTTGGAGATGAAAACCCTCAGTTGACAGGCCCTGATTGCTTCTGAGACAATTCCTTGAGGTTGACAGTGAGAGCCTCCATTTAGTCAGTACTGATGATGAACCAGGCTTTTCTCCCACTTAATGTTCAAAACAAGTCTTGGAAGTGAATATTTATTATTCTCATACAATAGATGAGGAAGCTTCAGCTCAGGGAGATTAAATAACTTGCCTGAAGTCTTCAACTGGTGAATGATTAGACAGAGATTCAATTGTTACTCTCACTGAGAGCTTAGATCTTCCCAATGTATACAACTGCAGTCCCCATTCTAACTCTGCCTCGCATTCCTGTACTGGGGAGATTTAAAATTATCTATCTGTTTTCTTGTTTCATCAGACATTGGTAAAACCCACTAACTTCAATCATAATATGAGATCAGAACTGAAAACTGACAAATCTCTGTATATCTTTCATTTCCTTCCATTGCTATGTTTATCTTGTTTATTCTTTTTAAACTGATTTCTTTTTTTTGGATCATGATACCATTGCCCTCAATCATTTATTTATTCCAGAAACATTTATTTTATTGAGCACTGTACCAAATGCCTAGGACATACAAGGAAAGGGTCTCTGGCTTCAAGGAACTGATAATACAAATGAACAGGAAAGCAAAGAAGACATAGGAAAAGATCGTGGTAAGTTTCACTTTCAAAGTCTATACAGTGTATTGTGAGAGTTAAAAATCTTTGCCAAAACCAAATAAGATACCCAATGGGGTGGAGTAAAAAAGATTTCTGGACTTAGCAAAAGGAAGGAATGATCGCTCATCACCTGAGATGGGGAAGTGGCAGACAAGAGTGGGTTGTGGCAGGTGAGTGAGGTAGGGAGAAAATTGGCATGTTGAGTTTGAGTTGCCTATTAGACTTCCAAATAGAGATGTTAGACAAACAGTTGAATATTGTTTCTGAGGGTTGGGACAGAGGTCCTGACCTCTCCAGCACATAAATGCTGTTTAAAGCCTGATATTGAGTGAAATCAATAAGGACAAAGATGTATAAGGAAAGAGAAGAAAGGGTAAGTACTGGACCATGGGCAGCCCTAGATGAAGAGATCATGAAGACAAGACAGTGACAAAGGAAACGGAAAAGGACCCACCAGAAAAGCAGAAGGAAACCAGCAGGCTTGAGAGCCCTGAGATTCCCGAAGAAAGCCTAGCACAAACGAGCCAACTGCCTGTGTCACACGCTGCTGATAAATCAGGTCAGAGGAAAACTGAGGACTGACCACTGATTTAGCAGTCTGGAGGTCAGCGGGGACCTGGAAGTGAGAAATTTCCACAGAGTAGTGAGGAGAAAGCCTGCTTAGGGGGGTTTTAAAGAAAAAGAGAAGAGAAATTGAAAACATTGAGAACAAGCAAATTTTTCAAGATTTGCAGTAAAAGGAAACATAGAAATGGAGTGAAGACTAATGGGAGAACTAGAATCAATTGATTAATTTTAATACAGAAAAAAAACCATCACAATATCATGCTGATTAGAATGACCCAGTAAAGATGAATGTTTATTGAAGCTGTGACTTACAGTGGGAAGAACTGGTAAAGCAAGGTCCGTGATAGGGGCTATGTATACGGGGACACAGTGTGGGGAGGTTTTATTTGCTTTATTAAATAAACATGGAGAAGGTATCCAGTTCATTTGACACCTGACATATGCTAGACACCATGCGAATGCACCATTCGCTCTTAGGAACTTTTTTTTTTTAACAGCAGCTCTTTTAGACTGTCCCTGAGGCTCAAAAAGATTAAACATCTAGAGCTAGTGAACAGCAGAGTCAGAGCTTGACTCCTCACCTGTCTGAGTCCAAAGACCATTCTCTTATCTTGACACAGGCTACATCCTCTAAAAAGGAAAACGAACAAGCAGACAAGTAAAAAGGAGCTTCTGGCAGGTGTAAAAGATGGAGCAAATTAGGAAGCAGGAAACCAATTAGGAGGCTACTTTAATCATCAGCATGAGCAGCAGTGACCATAAGGACCCTACTCTAAGTCCAAGCAAGAGACCTGTCTGAGGTGGACCTTCCGGGATCTGGGATGATGAGAGATAAGGAGTACCAGGTGAATCAGCACAGGGACGGAAGGGATCTGACACACTGGACAGCTTGCCCATGAAGGCATTTGGTTTCAGATGGTTTCGGCCTATCCTATGGGCGATGAATTAGAATGAGAGGAAGCATTCCTAAAGGAAAATATTAATGTGTGAATTCATGATCTTTGTTTTCTCCCACCTTCATTGCTCCAGTTATCTTCTCTTCCACCCTTTGCTCTCGCCTCTCACTCACTGAGGAATGGTCAGTTCCAGGCAACAAGATAATCTTGGGAAGAGAAAAGTGGTTACAGAAAAACAATGAGAGTATAGGGTTGAAAGGGCTTTCCTGGTGGCGCTCGTGGTAAAGAACCCAGCTGCCAATGCAGGAGACNCCCATGAAGGCATTTGGTTTCAGATGGTTTCGGCCTATCCTATGGGCGATGAATTAGAATGAGAGGAAGCATTCCTAAAGGAAAATATTAATGTGTGAATTCATGATCTTTGTTTTCTCCCACCTTCATTGCTCCAGTTATCTTCTCTTCCACCCTTTGCTCTCGCCTCTCACTCACTGAGGAATGGTCAGTTCCAGGCAACAAGATAATCTTGGGAAGAGAAAAGTGGTTACAGAAAAACAATGAGAGTATAGGGTTGAAAGGGCTTTCCTGGTGGCGCTCGTGGTAAAGAACCCAGCTGCCAATGCAGGAGATGTAGGAGATGAGTTTGATCCCTGGGTTTGGGACGATCCCCTGGAGGAGGAGATGGCAACACACTCCAGTATTCTTGCCTGGAGCATCCCATGGACAGAGGAGCCTGGATGGCTACAGGCCATGGAGTTGCAAAGAGCCAGACACAAGTGAAGAGAATTACCATGCTCGTAGTGTTGAAAAAAGGGGCAATCAGGAAAATGGGGCAGCAGGAACAGCAAGGACGAGAGTGGAAGAAGAAAGGGGACAATAGAGAGGGCTGTCTTACAAAAGAGCTGTTATTGTTATGAGACTATTGACCAGTCATCATATGGCAGACGTGTGTGTGTGGGTGGGTGC
>SJYX01002054.1:222805-279853 GCA_006410675.1 Oreotragus oreotragus
GACAGGGAGGCCTGGCATGCTGTGATTCATGGGGTCACAAAGAGTCAGATATGACTGAGAGACTGAACTGACTGATTGAATTAACAGATTCACAATGTTGTGTTAAGTTTCCACTATACAACAACGTGAATTGGCTACAAGTATAACATATATTGTAACCCAGGTGGCACCTGTGGTAAAGAGCCCCTGCCAAAGCAAGAGATGTAAGAGATGTTGGTTTGATCCCTGGGTTAGGAAGATCCCCTGGAGAGGGGCATGGCAAGCCACTCCAGCATTGTTCCCGGGAGAGTCTCATGGACAAATGAGCCTTGTAGGCTAGAATCCATGGGGTTGCAAAGAGTCCAACAGGACTGAGTGACTGACACTTTTACACATTCATACATATATCACTTTCTCTTGTGCTTTCCTCCCAACCCCCCATCTCATGCTTCTAGGTCATCATAGAGCACTGAGTGATTCCAGCTGTCTTAAGTGACCACGTTTGTGGGAATTTCTTATAAAAATCAGAAGGAACTAATCAAGACAACAAGGGTCTGAGAGTTTAAGTAATTGGTCCAATAAACGGTCAAGCCCTCTTACATGTAGGCAATCTGACCTGAGTGGGCTTGAACTACTGTAGTCCCAGTCAGTAACTGGGACCCTTTAAATGTTTATGAGAGACAAGAATAAAAATTCGAATCATGCTTACATCTTCAAAATAATTACTGCAGTGTAATACCATTCTGCCACTGATCTTGGGGACACAGATTGATAAGCATATCAAGAGGAGCTCAATAAAGTTGGTAAATAATCAAAGCACATCTCTAAGAACCCCTTGGAACAGCTTTGGACAGAATGTCTTAGAGTCTGGGTAAATAATGTCTATGCTGTCTGGAACCTTCCATTTGGGACAGCCTCAGACCTCCTCCATACAGCCCCCAGAACAGCCAAGCCCACTTCCACTTTCTCCAAAGTGGGTGGAGCTGTCCCTTTGCAGAAAGGCTTCGATCTTTCCACCATTCCCTTCACAGTCCCCTGTGCATTTTCTTGGGCATTTCATAGTAACTGAAGGAACCGCCCTTCCAGAATGGGTCGTGGGGCAGGGAAAATATCTGGTGACAAAAGTTTCCTTATCCTGTCCTCTCTCCTCCTCTGAACTGGGGGCCTTATCCAGTCAGGCTTTTTAATAAAATGTAAAACTCATTCTAAAAAGATTTTATATTTCCATGAAACATCAGTCTCTAAAGGTTTGCAAAGTCTGAGTCCTGTGCTCCTCAGTACCACGGACAGCCCCTTATCTGATGCCTGGTACTGGGGAGGGGAAGAGGTGAAGTCCATTTACTCAGTTTTACCCCTGCTGTACCTTCTTCCACATTTTGTTCCAGTCACAGTACTTCATCACCTCCTTCTCTACACAGGGTACTTCTTCTTCCCAAAACAATCTTCTCTGCACCTCCTATGGCGTACACATCACTTTTGCCCTCCTTGACTTGACTTGGTCACATTCTCAGGAGTCACTCTGCTGCTGCTTCCTCTAGGAAGCCCTCCTTGATCAACCTCCCATTAGGTCTTGGGACTCCCCATACCCCTGTTCATATTCTTGCCACAATCTGTAACAGTAACAGTATAATCACCCATTTCATTGTCTGACTCCCATGGGAAAGGATATTGTTTCACTTTCTCATTTTATCCAGAATCCTAACACATCTTAGGGCTTCATAAATGACTGGAGGAATATATGAACAAATAAATGGGAAGTTTGGGGTTTCCTGTGTCTACAGTCTCTTTTCTCTTCAGCAGAGAATCTTACAGAAATATAATGCATCTTGCTCTTCTTTCTGTTTTTCCAAGGCCTTGCCCAGAGCAAGTGTATTATTGATTGTTTCCCAATAAAAGTAATCTTGATTGGAGAAATTTCAGATGTTTCTGATGGTATTAACCTGAGGGCTCTGAGTCTTAATAACCTAGATCCATAATCCATTTTCAAGCTTTATCCCTCACAGTTCCAGCCGCCAAATCCTTTAACATATTGTACTGCCTAGTTTTCTGACAAGACCTATACTTGAGTATCTCTGAGGTTTTGTTTGTGCTGCTATCTCTACCTAGAATGCCTTTCCCCTCTTTTGTCCAGTTAGAAAATACTGTTCAGGTCCTAAGTTTCAACTTAATTCCCCCACACCAGTCAGATGCCTACTGGACTTCACACTCACTACTATCAAGGCGTTCTGTACACTTAAATCGATGTATATGTTTGAGTGTTGATCCCAGTGTGCTGTGAAGTCCTTGAAAACAGAACAATATCTCATTGAACTGTGCCTCTGTGTCTAGAACTTATTCTGGACCTGGAACATTGAACGTGTCAGTAGGAATGAACATGTGACACTCAGCAGGACAAAATCAGATCTGAGGGGGTCATCCACAATGACTACAGCTTAGATTCTTTACCTTCAAAGCCACTTTCCAGAAAAATTAGCCAACTCACACATAGAAAGCAAATGATCAAGTTCAAGAGTAAGTTTGTAGGGCAAAAAGAACAAGAACAAGAAAGAACAAGAGGCTTCGCACTTGTAAGTCCCAGGAGGGTCGTTTATCTACCTTCCTTGATCACTGGGACTCAGGTCTCCAGGGGCTGAGTGAAGGGTCTGGCTACCTAAGATTCCTTGCACTCCTTTAACTCCAGGAAACAAGGGGCTCCTCATCTCATCCAGATGTGTCTTCCCTGGGGCTGCTGCAGACAAAATTGATTTGCTTCCTCTCAATCATCTACAGGCTTCCCAGGTGATGCTGGTGGTGAAGAACCCTCCTGCCAGTGCAGGGGACATAAGAGATGCAATTCTTTCCCTGGGTCAGGAAGGTCCCCTGGAGAAAAGCGTGACAATCTACTCCAGTATTCTTGCCTGGAGAATCCCCTGGACAGAAGAACGTGGTGGGCTGCAGTCCATAGCATTGCAAAGAGTTGGACACAGCTGAAGTGACTTAGTACACGGGCACAATTGTCTGTGAAATACAGACGTGCTCCACTGGCACACCAACAACATCCATTGTCTGCCTCTGTGCAGAGGCCGATAATGTCAATTAGATGCCCAAGCTCACTAACAGGTGTGCTGATTGCCTCTGCAAGATGATGTACTGGAGCGGCAGGCCAAGTGGGAAACAGGCAAGAAAGAACATTTGGTCCCTCCCCACATCCCCAGCTCTGTTATTAGCTTTCCCATCCGGTCCTTGGCTGCCATGAAGTAACTCTCCCTGCCCCCCACCCCCTAAAAACAAAATCGCAATTGTGCTTCATCTGTCACATTCCTGATATCCTAAGCCTTTCTCACTCCTGCACCGCTCCAGTGCCGACCCTGAAGTTTTCTCTAACTTCCCTTCCCCGAGTCCAACCACCCCACTCACAGCTCACCGGGTGAGCTACCTACGGAGGAAAAGCTCTCAGCCTGTCATTTTCCTACTCAAAAGCCTTCAGTGACGTCCCACTGTCTGTTCAGTCAAGTGCGTATTCTTCAGATGGACACTCAGAATCTTCTCTCTATAGGCCCCATACTATCTTGTGAAAACACCTCCCCCTGCACATCAGCCCACTGTGAACTTTGTTCTCCTTTTCATGTCTGCTTCCTCCAGCGAGCTGCTGTCCAGAATGTCTTTTCCTACAAACTCAGTCCAGTGAAAAGCCCTTCCTCCAGAGCCACTTCTGCCAAAAATGCCTACTTAGAGCACCTTAATCAGAATTGTTTCTTCTTCCCCCAAATCACAAAGTTATCAGTGTAGAATTACCAGTTCTTGAGCATTTACAGCACAGGCCAGACACAGGTCAATTGCCTTATTTGCATAACTCTGTTTCATTCTTATTCTCATTTCACAGATGGGGAAACTGAGTCTCTAAGAAATGAAGCAACTGGTCCAAAGTCAGAGAGTGTTAAGAGGCAGAATCAAGTATTAAACCCAGTATGAAAAGTGAAAGTGTTAGTCTCTCAGTCATATCCGACTCTTTGAGACCTCATGGACTGTAAGCCACCAGGCTCCTCTGTCCATGGAATTCTCCAGGCAAGAGTATTGGAATGAGTAACCATTCCCTTCTTCAGCGCATCTTCTGACCCAGGGATCAAACCCCAGCTTTCTGCACTGCAGGTAGTTTCTTTACCATCTGAGCCACCAGGGAAGCCCCATTAAAGCCAGAGAGGGAGCGATTCCAGTGCATAGGCTTTGATCATACAGAGTACACAGAGCACGCTGACATCTTTAGGAGACTGCTACTGATCGATATGTGCATGAGGATTCATTTCTGCAACTCTAATTATCTCTAATATCTAATTCTGAGAGAACATGTTATTTTCACCTGTGTATGCATCCTGTTCAAAAACAGAAGTTCAAAAATGCATGTTGTTAAAAGTTTTGAAGCCATCCAATCTGTCCTGGGTGGAGCATGTCTATCCTTAGATCTATTTTTTACTTGAAGAGTGTCTTTAGATTTGTTGCATGAAAACGTAGATTTAAATCCTCCTGGTATATAAGCTGGGATCAGTGACCATTCATATCTAAGGTCTATGACTAGGAGCTGCAGGGGTGATTTATTTAATGCTTCCAGCCTGTGAAATCAAACGGTGTCAGCCTACACTCATTAGGGCACCATCACCTTTGGTTTCTGCCCTCCAGGATCCTACTTGGAAAAAAAAAAGAAAGAAAATTTTGTGCTTCCTTGCTGCCTTCTGAGGTCTGACTTCCTTCCCCAAGTCCATAGTCACTCTGACAGGCCCTGCTGCTCACAGATGGAGCTGCAGAGAAGCCTGCCCAAAGATAATTTTCATTTCAAAGCTCAAACATGAAAAGCGCTTCCTTGCTGGGTAAATGAACCCCGTGTTTTCCTGTTAAGTCAAGCTCTTTTGAAGGAAAGCTGGAGAAAGAAACTGGCAGAGGAATTGGGGAGAGAGGAAGTAGAAAATAAAACTTTGGTAGCTTTTATGTTTTTATCACCTTCAATATTTCAGCTAAGCTCAACTTGATTGAGTGAATGAACCATATTTTCCTAAGATGCATTGAGAAGGGTGAATAGTGGAGAGGGCTTCTTTAGCCATAAGTTCTGGTGTCTGGGACCCTTGATCTAATTGAAGTGTCTGATTAAACTGCTTAATGCAGCGCCTAGACCACTGCAGTTGTTATTGCTATTTAATCACTCGTTCTTGTCTGGCGCTTTGTGAGCCCATGGACTGCAACACAATAGGTTTCCCTGTCCTTCACTATCTCCTGGAGTTTACTCAAACTCATGTCCATCGAGTCGGTGATGCCATTCAACCATCTCATTGTCTGTTGTCCCCTTCTCTTCCTGCCTTCTATCTTTCCAAGCATGAGGGTCTTTTCCAGGTAATAGTTTGGATTGTAATCACTGGGGAGGTTCATAAACATCCATCTTCTTTCTGCCAAAATTGGTACAAGTCAAACTTTCTGGAGCCCCAGTTCAATGAAGTAGTAGTTTTTGTAGTAGCTTTTCTACTTCTAGAAATTTGCAAATGAGAGAGAGGAAAAAAAAAAAAAAAAACCAACTCTGGAAGTTTCTCATAGTGGGCAAGGGTCACATTCTCCCTCCCTTGAATTCTTGTCTTCCTTAGGTCTGGGCCATCTCTTCTACTACAAGCAGAAATGATTCTCATGTTTGAATGATTCATAGAACTCAGCTACTCAGGTACCTGGCTCTGAACAGCATTTTTCTTTTTTTCTGAGAATATCTGCAAGTTTTAAGAAGACTCTTTGTAAAGTCTGGAGAAATGCAGGAGAGCAGGAGTGAAGTAAAAACAGTTTTCAGACCACGCAGCTGGTCATCCTCAGGCCCAGAAAACAGAAAGAAGAGTCATCTTCACTATCACAGATGGTCTCTGAGACTCTACTCTGGTTCAAGTTCTGTGATTCTAGGATGTACACTTCAAATCCTCAGATCAACAACAAACTCCTTCCACTATCATTTGACTCTTTTCCTTGGTCTTACTAATTATTATTTTTTTAACTTGTGCATGCTCAGTTGCTCTGCAGTGTCCAACTCTGTGATTCTGCCAGGCTCCTCTGTCTATGGAATCTTTCAAGCAAGAATATCAGATCGGGTTGCCATTTTCTACTCCAGGGGATCTTCCCAACCCAGGGGATCAAACCTGCATCTCCTGTGTCTCCTGCATTAGCGGGTGAATTCTTTACCACTGGGTATACTGGGAAACTGGGGCTTAATAACAGGAGACTCTAATCAGTTAAGAGCTTTAGAGAATGCTCTTGCTTTGAATGTTCTGATGCAGTCAACTGTTACCTATCTACCCTTTTGTGGGTTCAGCTGACTGAACCCATTCTTCCAATGGCAGATATGAGGATGCACATACAAACACACACGTGCACACATGCAAGCTGACTAGGGTTGGACCATTGCTAACAGTTAAGGTGGAGCTAGGATGAAACTCCTAATACCAATGCATTTAACAGGGACCCTGGACTGGACCACTGGGAAACTCAATACTCCATCAGTTGTCCAGCTCTATTTTACTTCCTTTGATACCTAAATCTTAGTCTTGAGTGTTAAAGACAATCTGGATGATTGCAAATAAGAGCAAGAGAGCAATGGTAAGACTTTCCTCCCTCCAGAAATAAATCCAGTTCTCTGCACTTCAATTTCACAGAAAAAGGTAAGAAAATGGGAGAAAAGAGTCAGAGAAAGAGATGTTCCTGCTCTAGGTCAGTGGACCAGTTCCCACTATAGTCTCTCTCAGGAGTTAGTGTTAGTAGCTCAGTCAGGTCTGACTCTTTCTGACCCCATGGACTGTAGCCTGCCAAGCTCCCCTATCTGTGGGATTCCCCAGGCAAGAATACTGGAGTAGATTGCCATTTCCTTCTCCAGGGGATCTTCCTTACCTAGTGATCAAACCTGTGTCTCCTGCATTGCAGGCAGCTTCTTTACCATCAATTATCAATGAGGCCTGATGTACTGAAAAGGAAGGAGGAAGGCAAGTAGAGGCAGGGAGTTCACCTTCCTCCTGGACTGTTCATTAAATCTTCAGGCTTGGAGAGTAAGGAAAAGAAGGCTTCCTCCATGTGCCTTCCTGACACTACAGTATGATTCCATTCACTACGGAACTAGTTAGATCAGTGACTTAGAGACATCTGGGGACAGCCGTGTCCCTCTCTTTAGGGGCGTGATATGAGGGGAGATGAAAGAGTCACAGAGAAGAGGGAAAATATATTGGCTGTAACTGTGACATAATGTTATATAGGAGAAAATAAGAAAACTGCAGGGACAAGAAGAATAATGGAAAGAATGTGTCTGAAGGCTCAGGATACAGTTTTCAAATGGGCAGGACACATACTCCTGGTTCAAATATCACAGCCTCAGAGACAATTTGAAATAGTGGAAAAATCATAGGTTTTAGACAAACCAGGACTGGTGGTTCTGAATGTGTGGGAAACATATTCCATTTTCCTTTATCAGCTAATCAAAAAAAAAGAAAGAAAACTGGACATTATGCATAAGTCATTTAGTAGGAAACTCCGGAAGGTGGAGAAAGAAGGATGACTGGGTAGGGGCCTCAAGCACAAAGCTCTGCTCTTGGGTGGAGCCTCTGACCATGGTTCTGATTTCCACTCCTGCAATAACTGGACTGTATCTTCCTCCTCCTAGGCAGAGCCACAGACACCAGGGGGTGGAGCTCTGTCATCTAGGTAACACACAAATTAAGCAGACCAGAATAGCCCTTTTTAGACTGTAAGCACTAAATTTGATATTTAAGCCACAAAAGGGAGCCTGGAAGTGAATTCTAAACCCAAACAAGTTTCCTAGTCATTGTGGACTAAGTATTTGTGTATGCCAAAAGTTTATACGTTGAAACATGATCCCCCAGTATGATGGTATTAGAAGGTGGGGCAACTGTATAGTAACTAGGCTTAGATGAGGTCATAAAGATGGAGTCCTCCTGAATGGAATTAGCGCCCTTTGTTCAGCCGTGTCTGACTATTTGAGACCCCATGCAGCACACCAGGCTTTCCCATCCTTCACTATCTCCCAGAGCTTGTTCAAACGCATGTCCATTAAGAAGGTGATGTAATCTAGCCATCTCATCTTGGGATGAGATGGTTACACGCTGCTCCCTTCTCCTCTAACTCTCAATCTTTCCCAGCATCAGGGTCTTAGAAAAGCTAAAAGAGAGCTTGATTCCTTTCTTTGTGCTCTGCCATGTTGAAGCTGGCAGTTTGCAACTTGGAAGAGGACTCTTGCCAGAATCCAGCTATGCCGACATCCTGATCTCAGACTTCCAGTCTCCAGAACTCTGAGAAATAAATTCTTGTTAATTTTAAGCAACTCAATTTATGGTATTTTGGTATAGAAGCCCAAGCTGATTAAGATTCTAATATAATAGAAGATTGAGATAGGAATTAAGTCTTAAAATACACAAAATGTGTCTATGATAGATTCCAAAATATTCGTTAAACCAAGAAACAGAAAAAATTCAACTTGAATGTGAAAAGATAATCAATAGATCCTAATACCGAGCTAACATAGATGCTGTAATTTCCGTAGAAGGATTTAAGGACAGCTATAATAATTTCCGTAGAAGGATTTAAGGACAGCTATAATTAAAACTGAGCTATTAGAAGCACTCCTTGAAACAACAAAAGCAAATTTCTGCAAAGAAATAGAGTGATATGTTCCTGGGACATCAGGCTCTCATTAATATCAGTGGAATTGAGAAACATGTCAGTTTTGTCTCAACCTACTCCTGAGTGTTCAGAAGAGTACAAAGTGCATATTATATACAGTACAAGTGTCTTCCAAGCACATGACCACACGGCAAGGTTCTTAGAGTCTGCAACACAGTGAATTCTAAGGAACATTCCAGTTGTCTCCAGCTATTTTCTGAGCTTAATTTGTGCCCTCCTTTCTGTATCAGCTGTTTGAGGACAGAGATTGTATATTTACCTCTCTGTTGTCTTCATCACTGGCAACATTTCTATATGCATCCAGTTTTTCTCAACCATAAAATATAGAGTCAAGGGTGAGAATGAGTGAGGACAGGTGAGTCAGGACAAGGATGCTGGGTTTATAACACAAAACTTATGGAATTCAAGCGCCCTACTTGGAATTGTTTTGAGATTTACCCCGAGCAAAGATACAGCTAGCAAACAATTTTTAGTAGCAGCCAAGAGATGAAGAAGACAAACTTCTCATTGCTCATTTTGATGTAATTCTTTATGAAAATAGTATCAAAATGTTTGCACAAGACCAACAATTTGGATTTCATCAATGTGGAAAATGGTGAGTTAGTTGGATGAGACACACAAGCCTGGTTTTAAATATTGGGTTTCATTAATTTACTAGTCATGTGACTTTAGAAAAGTTGCTTCAGCAGTCTAATTTTAGTTTCAGTATCTATTAAATGGAGCTAATATTAGTTCCCAGTTCCTAGGACTAGTGTGAGGAGTAGATGAATATAAGCCCAACAGCTGTCTCTTATACACATCTTTAGGGCACCATCACCTTTGGTTTCTGCCCTCCAGGATCCTACTTGGAAAAAAAAAAGAAAGAAAATTTTGTGCTTCCTTGCTGCCTTCTGAGGTCTGACTTCCTTCCCCAAGTCCATAGTCACTCTGACAGGCCCTGCTGCTCACAGATGGAGCTGCAGAGAAGCCTGCCCAAAGATAATTTTCATTTCAAAGCTCAAACATGAAAAGCGCTTCCTTGCTGGGTAAATGAACCCCGTGTTTTCCTGTTAAGTCAAGCTCTTTTGAAGGAAAGCTGGAGAAAGAAACTGGCAGAGGAATTGGGGAGAGAGGAAGTAGAAAATAAAACTTTGGTAGCTTTTATGTTTTTATCACCTTCAATATTTCAGCTAAGCTCAACTTGATTGAGTGAATGAACCATATTTTCCTAAGATGCATTGAGAAGGGTGAATAGTGGAGAGGGCTTCTTTAGCCATAAGTTCTGGTGTCTGGGACCCTTGATCTAATTGAAGTGTCTGATTAAACTGCTTAATGCAGCGCCTAGACCACTGCAGTTGTTATTGCTATTTAATCACTCGTTCTTGTCTGGCGCTTTGCGACCCCATGGACTGCAACACAATAGGTTTCCCTGTCCTTCACTATCTCCTGGAGTTTACTCAAACTCATGTCCATCGAGTCGGTGATGCCATTCAACCATCTCATTGTCTGTTGTCCCCTTCTCTTCCTGCCTTCTATCTTTCCAAGCATGAGGGTCTTTTCCAGGTAATAGTTTGGATTGTAATCACTGGGGAGGTTCATAAACATCCATCTTCTTTCTGCCAAAATTGGTACAAGTCAAACTTTCTGGAGCCCCAGTTCAATGAAGTAGTAGTTTTTGTAGTAGCTTTTCTACTTCTAGAAATTTGCAAATGAGAGAGAGGAAAAAAAAAAAAAAAAACCAACTCTGGAAGTTTCTCATAGTGGGCAAGGGTCACATTCTCCCTCCCTTGAATTCTTGTCTTCCTTAGGTCTGGGCCATCTCTTCTACTACAAGCAGAAATGATTCTCATGTTTGAATGATTCATAGAACTCAGCTACTCAGGTACCTGGCTCTGAACAGCATTTTTCTTTTTTTCTGAGAATATCTGCAAGTTTTAAGAAGACTCTTTGTAAAGTCTGGAGAAATGCAGGAGAGCAGGAGTGAAGTAAAAACAGTTTTCAGACCACGCAGCTGGTCATCCTCAGGCCCAGAAAACAGAAAGAAGAGTCATCTTCACTATCACAGATGGTCTCTGAGACTCTACTCTGGTTCAAGTTCTGTGATTCTAGGATGTACACTTCAAATCCTCAGATCAACAACAAACTCCTTCCACTATCATTTGACTCTTTTCCTTGGTCTTACTAATTATTATTTTTTTAACTTGTGCATGCTCAGTTGCTCTGCAGTGTCCAACTCTGTGATTCTGCCAGGCTCCTCTGTCTATGGAATCTTTCAAGCAAGAATATCAGATCGGGTTGCCATTTTCTACTCCAGGGGATCTTCCCAACCCAGGGGATCAAACCTGCATCTCCTGTGTCTCCTGCATTAGCGGGTGAATTCTTTACCACTGGGTATACTGGGAAACTGGGGCTTAATAACAGGAGACTCTAATCAGTTAAGAGCTTTAGAGAATGCTCTTGCTTTGAATGTTCTGATGCAGTCAACTGTTACCTATCTACCCTTTTGTGGGTTCAGCTGACTGAACCCATTCTTCCAATGGCAGATATGAGGATGCACATACAAACACACACGTGCACACATGCAAGCTGACTAGAGTTGGACCATTGCTAACAGTTAAGGTGGAGCTAGGATGAAACTCCTAATACCAATGCATTTAACAGGGACCCTGGACTGGACCACTGGGAAACTCAATACTCCATCAGTTGTCCAGCTCTATTTTACTTCCTTTGATACCTAAATCTTAGTCTTGAGTGTTAAAGACAATCTGGATGATTGCAAATAAGAGCAAGAGAGCAATGGTAAGACTTTCCTCCCTCCAGAAATAAATCCAGTTCTCTGCACTTCAATTTCACAGAAAAAGGTAAGAAAATGGGAGAAAAGAGTCAGAGAAAGAGATGTTCCTGCTCTAGGTCAGTGGACCAGTTCCCACTATAGTCTCTCTCAGGAGTTAGTGTTAGTAGCTCAGTCAGGTCTGACTCTTTCTGACCCCATGGACTGTAGCCTGCCAAGCTCCCCTATCTGTGGGATTCCCCAGGCAAGAATACTGGAGTAGATTGCCATTTCCTTCTCCAGGGGATCTTCCTTACCTAGTGATCAAACCTGTGTCTCCTGCATTGCAGGCAGCTTCTTTACCATCAATTATCAATGAGGCCTGATGTACTGAAAAGGAAGGAGGAAGGCAAGTAGAGGCAGGGAGTTCACCTTCCTCCTGGACTGTTCATTAAATCTTCAGGCTTGGAGAGTAAGGAAAAGAAGGCTTCCTCCATGTGCCTTCCTGACACTACAGTATGATTCCATTCACTACGGAACTAGTTAGATCAGTGACTTAGAGACATCTGGGGACAGCCGTGTCCCTCTCTTTAGGGGCGTGATATGAGGGGAGATGAAAGAGTCACAGAGAAGAGGGAAAATATATTGGCTGTAACTGTGACATAATGTTATATAGGAGAAAATAAGAAAACTGCAGGGACAAGAAGAATAATGGAAAGAATGTGTCTGAAGGCTCAGGATACAGTTTTCAAATGGGCAGGACACATACTCCTGGTTCAAATATCACAGCCTCAGAGACAATTTGAAATAGTGGAAAAATCATAGGTTTTAGACAAACCAGGACTGGTGGTTCTGAATGTGTGGGAAACATATTCCATTTTCCTTTATCAGCTAATCAAAAAAAAAGAAAGAAAACTGGACATTATGCATAAGTCATTTAGTAGGAAACTCCGGAAGGTGGAGAAAGAAGGATGACTGGGTAGGGGCCTCAAGCACAAAGCTCTGCTCTTGGGTGGAGCCTCTGACCATGGTTCTGATTTCCACTCCTGCAATAACTGGACTGTATCTTCCTCCTCCTAGGCAGAGCCACAGACACCAGGGGGTGGAGCTCTGTCATCTAGGTAACACACAAATTAAGCAGACCAGAATAGCCCTTTTTAGACTGTAAGCACTAAATTTGATATTTAAGCCACAAAAGGGAGCCTGGAAGTGAATTCTAAACCCAAACAAGTTTCCTAGTCATTGTGGACTAAGTATTTGTGTATGCCAAAAGTTTATACGTTGAAACATGATCCCCCAGTATGATGGTATTAGAAGGTGGGGCAACTGTATAGTAACTAGGCTTAGATGAGGTCATAAAGATGGAGTCCTCCTGAATGGAATTAGCGCCCTTTGTTCAGCCGTGTCTGACTATTTGAGACCCCATGCAGCACACCAGGCTTTCCCATCCTTCACTATCTCCCAGAGCTTGTTCAAACGCATGTCCATTAAGAAGGTGATGTAATCTAGCCATCTCATCTTGGGATGAGATGGTTACACGCTGCTCCCTTCTCCTCTAACTCTCAATCTTTCCCAGCATCAGGGTCTTAGAAAAGCTAAAAGAGAGCTTGATTCCTTTCTTTGTGCTCTGCCATGTTGAAGCTGGCAGTTTGCAACTTGGAAGAGGACTCTTGCCAGAATCCAGCTATGCCAACATCCTGATCTCAGACTTCCAGTCTCCAGAACTCTGAGAAATAAATTCTTGTTAATTTTAAGCAACTCAATTTATGGTATTTTGGTATAGAAGCCCAAGCTGATTAAGATTCTAATATAATAGAAGATTGAGATAGGAATTAAGTCTTAAAATACACAAAATGTGTCTATGATAGATTCCAAAATATTCGTTAAACCAAGAAACAGAAAAAATTCAACTTGAATGTGAAAAGATAATCAATAGATCCTAATACCGAGCTAACATAGATGCTGTAATTTCCGTAGAAGGATTTAAGGACAGCTATAATAATTTCCGTAGAAGGATTTAAGGACAGCTATAATTAAAACTGAGCTATTAGAAGCACTCCTTGAAACAACAAAAGCAAATTTCTGCAAAGAAATAGAGTGATATGTTCCTGGGACATCAGGCTCTCATTAATATCAGTGGAATTGAGAAACATGTCAGTTTTGTCTCAACCTACTCCTGAGTGTTCAGAAGAGTACAAAGTGCATATTATATACAGTACAAGTGTCTTCCAAGCACATGACCACACGGCAAGGTTCTTAGAGTCTGCAACACAGTGAATTCTAAGGAACATTCCAGTTGTCTCCAGCTATTTTCTGAGCTTAATTTGTGCCCTCCTTTCTGTATCAGCTGTTTGAGGACAGAGATTGTATATTTACCTCTCTGTTGTCTTCATCACTGGCAACATTTCTATATGCATCCAGTTTTTCTCAACCATAAAATATAGAGTCAAGGGTGAGAATGAGTGAGGACAGGTGAGTCAGGACAAGGATGCTGGGTTTATAACACAAAACTTATGGAATTCAAGCGCCCTACTTGGAATTGTTTTGAGATTTACCCCGAGCAAAGATACAGCTAGCAAACAATTTTTAGTAGCAGCCAAGAGATGAAGAAGACAAACTTCTCATTGCTCATTTTGATGTAATTCTTTATGAAAATAGTATCAAAATGTTTGCACAAGACCAACAATTTGGATTTCATCAATGTGGAAAATGGTGAGTTAGTTGGATGAGACACACAAGCCTGGTTTTAAATATTGGGTTTCATTAATTTACTAGTCATGTGACTTTAGAAAAGTTGCTTCAGCAGTCTAATTTTAGTTTCAGTATCTATTAAATGGAGCTAATATTAGTTCCCAGTTCCTAGGACTAGTGTGAGGAGTAGATGAATATAAGCCCAACAGCTGTCTCTTATACACATCTTTAGGGCACCATCACCTTTGGTTTCTGCCCTCCAGGATCCTACTTGGAAAAAAAAAAGAAAGAAAATTTTGTGCTTCCTTGCTGCCTTCTGAGGTCTGACTTCCTTCCCCAAGTCCATAGTCACTCTGACAGGCCCTGCTGCTCACAGATGGAGCTGCAGAGAAGCCTGCATCCATCAGTTGTCCAGCTCTATTTTACTTCCTTTGATACCTAAATCTTAGTCTTGAGTGTTAAAGACAATCTGGATGATTGCAAATAAGAGCAAGAGAGCAATGGTAAGACTTTCCTCCCTCCAGAAATAAATCCAGTTCTCTGCACTTCAATTTCACAGAAAAAGGTAAGAAAATGGGAGAAAAGAGTCAGAGAAAGAGATGTTCCTGCTCTAGGTCAGTGGACCAGTTCCCACTATAGTCTCTCTCAGGAGTTAGTGTTAGTAGCTCAGTCAGGTCTGACTCTTTCTGACCCCATGGACTGTAGCCTGCCAAGCTCCCCTATCTGTGGGATTCCCCAGGCAAGAATACTGGAGTAGATTGCCATTTCCTTCTCCAGGGGATCTTCCTTACCTAGTGATCAAACCTGTGTCTCCTGCATTGCAGGCAGCTTCTTTACCATCAATTATCAATGAGGCCTGATGTACTGAAAAGGAAGGAGGAAGGCAAGTAGAGGCAGGGAGTTCACCTTCCTCCTGGACTGTTCATTAAATCTTCAGGCTTGGAGAGTAAGGAAAAGAAGGCTTCCTCCATGTGCCTTCCTGACACTACAGTATGATTCCATTCACTACGGAACTAGTTAGATCAGTGACTTAGAGACATCTGGGGACAGCCGTGTCCCTCTCTTTAGGGGCGTGATATGAGGGGAGATGAAAGAGTCACAGAGAAGAGGGAAAATATATTGGCTGTAACTGTGACATAATGTTATATAGGAGAAAATAAGAAAACTGCAGGGACAAGAAGAATAATGGAAAGAATGTGTCTGAAGGCTCAGGATACAGTTTTCAAATGGGCAGGACACATACTCCTGGTTCAAATATCACAGCCTCAGAGACAATTTGAAATAGTGGAAAAATCATAGGTTTTAGACAAACCAGGACTGGTGGTTCTGAATGTGTGGGAAACATATTCCATTTTCCTTTATCAGCTAATCAAAAAAAAAGAAAGAAAACTGGACATTATGCATAAGTCATTTAGTAGGAAACTCTGGAAGGTGGAGAAAGAAGGATGACTGGGTAGGGGCCTCAAGCACAAAGCTCTGCTCTTGGGTGGAGCCTCTGACCATGGTTCTGATTTCCACTCCTGCAATAACTGGACTGTATCTTCCTCCTCCTAGGCAGAGCCACAGACACCAGGGGGTGGAGCTCTGTCATCTAGGTAACACACAAATTAAGCAGACCAGAATAGCCCTTTATAGACTGTAAGCACTAAATTTGATATTTAAGCCACAAAAGGGAGCCTGGAAGTGAATTCTAAACCCAAACAAGTTTCCTAGTCATTGTGGACCAAGTATTTGTGTATGCCAAAAGTTCATATGTTGAAACATGATCCCCCAGTGTGATGGTATTAGAAGGTGGGGCAACTGTATAGTAACTAGGCTTAGATGAGGTCATAAAGATGGAGTCCTCCTGAATGGAATTAGCGCCCTTTGTTCAGCCGTGTCTGACTATTTGAGACCCCATGCAGCACACCAGGCTTCCGCATCCTTCACTATCTCCCAGAGCTTGTTCAAACGCATGTCCATTAAGAAGGTGATGTAATCTAGCCATCTCATCTTGGGATGAGATGGTTACACGCTGCTCCCTTCTCCTCTAACTCTCAATCTTTCCCAGCATCAGGGTCTTAGAAAAGCTAAAAGAGAGCTTGATTCCTTTCTTTGTGCTCTGCCATGTTGAAGTTGGCAGTTTGCAACTTGGAAGAGGACTCTTGCCAGAATCCAGCTATGCCGACATCCTGATCTCAGACTTCCAGTCTCCAGAACTCTGAGAAATAAATTCTTGTTAATTTTAAGCAACTCAATTTATGGTATTTTGGTATAGAAGCCCAAGCTGATTAAGATTCTAATATAATAGAAGATTGAGATAGGAATTAAGTCTTAAAATACACAAAATGTGTCTATGATAGATTCCAAAATATTCGTTAAACCAAGAAACAGAAAAAATTCAACTTGAATGTGAAAAGATAATCAATAGATCCTAATACCGAGCTAACATAGATGCTGTAATTTCCGTAGAAGGATTTAAGGACAGCTATAATAATTTCCGTAGAAGGATTTAAGGACAGCTATAATTAAAACTGAGCTATTAGAAGCACTCCTTGAAACAACAAAAGCAAATTTCTGCAAAGAAATAGAGTGATATGTTCCTGGGACATCAGGCTCTCATTAATATCAGTGGAATTGAGAAACATGTCAGTTTTGTCTCAACCTACTCCTGAGTGTTCAGAAGAGTACAAAGTGCATATTATATACCGTACAAGTGTCTTCCAAGCACATGACCACACGGCAAGGTTCTTAGAGTCTGCAACACAGTGAATTCTAAGGAACATTCCAGTTGTCTCCAGCTATTTTCTGAGCTTAATTTGTGCCCTCCTTTCTGTATCAGCTGTTTGAGGACAGAGATTGTATATTTACCTCTCTGTTGTCTTCATCACTGGCAACATTTCTATATGCATCCAGTTTTTCTCAACCATAAAATATAGAGTCAAGGGTGAGAATGAGTGAGGACAGGTGAGTCAGGACAAGGATGCTGGGTTTATAACACAAAACTTATGGAATTCAAGCGCCCTACTTGGAATTGTTTTGAGATTTACCCCGAGCAAAGATACAGCTAGCAAACAATTTTTAGTAGCAGCCAAGAGATGAAGAAGACAAACTTCTCGTTGCTCATTTTGATGTAATTCTTTATGAAAATAGTATCAAAATGTTTGCACAAGACCAACAATTTGGATTTCATCAATGTGGAAAATGGTGAGTTAGTTGGATGAGACACACAAGCCTGGTTTTAAATATTGGGTTTCATTAATTTACTAGTCATGTGACTTTAGAAAAGTTGCTTCAGCAGTCTAATTTTAGTTTCAGTATCTATTAAATGGAGCTAATATTAGTTCCCAGTTCCTAGGACTAGTGTGAGGAGTAGATGAATATAAGCCCAACAGTGTTACTTCTTGATCACATTCATTTAGCACCTGTCAAGTATCTTAAGAAATGTTCTGCAGGTAGTAAGCAGTGCAAATAAACTGAATAAGTGTCTAGTATTCCACCTGATATAAATCATATACCCAGTAGGAATACATCTGGTATTTTTCTATTCAGATGACAAGAATGCAAAACAGTTATTTGGCAAGAAAGAAGAAAGTAATTTGAAAGGGACCAGCTCTTTTAAATAGAGAAAAATGATAAATAATCATCAGAAAAGGACAAAGGTGAGGTTTTTTTTAAATCTGTCTTAAGTGAAAATTAGAAGACCCCCAGTTTTCAGAATGAATCTATTTCTCATCTCCTGTGTTAGAGAAAAAAACTCAACTGGCAGGATTGTAATGCAGACTACATAATTAGATGTTGAATGATAATTAATCTTGGACCCAGAATCAGCTCCCTGCCAGCATGTTTCCTTTCTCTGTTCCAGTTCTCCATAGCCCAGACTCCCTCCCAACCTCAAACCCAAAACCACTAATTTTAGTTTGGCTTAATTAATTTCCCCTCCAAAGTCTCACCTATTGCCTTTCTCTTTGTTAAGCCTCTATTGAATTTCCCCACTGATTATGTTTGTTTCCTGAGAGCCTCAAGGAAGGACGATAACTGTGTAATTCCTCACCCTTTGCAACAATCTTCAAGGACATGGAAGAGAGCCCCTCCCCCTTTTCATTACTGCTAAAAATCCACACAAAATTGACATCAGGCACCTGTACCCAGTTTGTAAAGGACAGCCAAGAACAAAACCCAAAGGAATGAATATGGTTTTATAAGTTCTATTTTGGGTGAACAAGGCTAAACATGCTTCACTGGTTCCCACCATCACCAATGACACCTAAATTATTCTTGGTCAAGCACTTGCCGATCAATCCTCAAGTGCGTCATTTAAAGGAGACAGAAATAACCAGATATGGAGACTGATTGGAAATGAGTGGAGAGTTACTGCAGGCTTTTGCTTTTGTGCCAGGGTGAATACTGTAGGCATTCTCTGAGAAGGGTAACACTGGAAGGGAGGCTAATATGAGGGGGAAAAGAATACTAATGGGTTTAGTTTTAGAAATGTTGAGTTTGAGTTGCCTTTGGGATTTTAGTCATCTTATCCTCAATTTCTTCTCTTTACAGCAAAACTCTTTGAAAGAGATATTTATATGCACTGTCTTTGGTTAGGGTTCACTGAAGGAGACGGCGGGGAGTTTGGGAGTGTTTGTGTGGAAATGGCTTATTAGGAAGTATTTATCAGCCAGATTCCCACAGAGGGTACTTTGGCTCAGTCCCCCAAGCAGCTACAGAAATGGTATAAGCCACAGTCCCCCAAGTCCCACAGTCCCCCAAGCAGCTACAGAAATGGTATAAGCCACCACGGTCACCCAGAGTGTCCAAAATGGAAGATGGGCAATGAAACCCCAACTTTTATTCTATCATCTTCCCTATTTGAAATGCTCTCCTCTTAGACTTTTTGTAAGGCTGTGTATTCGTGTGTGCTAAGTCGCTTCAGTCACGTGTAACTCTTTTCAATGCTATAGACTGTAGCCCACCAGGCTCCTTTGTCCATGGGATTCTGCAGGCAGCAATGCTGGCGTGAGTTGCCATGCCCTCCTCCAGGGGATCTTCCCGACCCAGAGGTTGAACCGGCGTGGTGCCTTACAATTCAGATCTCTACTTACGTGTCATTTTCTCGTTGACTCCCAGACCTAAGACTTCTAGCATGGCAACCACCATCAGCACCACCTCCACGTCCACCCTCATAGCCATCACTCTTCCCCTGACCACTATGCCCTTGCCACTCTTGTTGCCCTCACTGGCACCAGCATCACTGCCAGTGCTGTTACCACCCTCATCACCATGCTCACCATCATCGCCACCATGCTCCTGGCATCCCCATCATTGCCACCGACACATGCATCATCAGCACTACTACCAGAAGACCCCTGCTGCTGGTCCCCCCAACTCTGCTTCAGTCCTCCTCCTGGCACTTTGCACTACGTGCTGATAGACTACATATCAGAGGTTTATTTCAAGTTGCCCATCCCTTCATTATTAAATACAGCCTCCTTGAGAACAGGTACTCCTTTGCAGCCATATCACCCATGTTTTCAGCAAGCCTACCACATGGTAGGCATAAAAATGGATCGACTGTTTGAAGTTTAAAGAATCCCCAGTTAGGAACTGGAAAAAGATGAAATCACTATGGAGGAGCAACCCGGGAGAAGTGAGGAGAAAGTTGAAGCAAGAGCCCAGGGAGAAATCCAAGTTACTCAGGGCAAGGGAAACCTCTCATCATGATGCTGAAGGTGTGGGTAGGTTTGCAGACCTAACAGCCTTCCTCTTCTCTGTGAAATAAGAGGTACCTTAATTTTTTGTCTATTCTAGCCCCACAAAAGCTCATTAAACACAGTCTAGGGTAATTTTTACAGTCTATTGGCTTCATTTAAAAATCGCATTCTATGAGCTTATCAATTAATCCAGTGTGCTTCTTTCATGTTTGACGTAAAATGCCTTTATGCCATTTTATGTGCTTGAAACTGGGCATTTAGTGGGAGAATGAGATCCCAAATGGAGTTCTGGGGTTGCCAGTGTCCTGGTCTAATTGGCTATAAAAGGCCTCCCGGAATACAGTGGGAGAGAAGCAGGTAAGGAAACTTCCCTAAAGGCCTCACAGCCTGACTCTGGCATCAGTACTGACATTTATTGTTATCATATGAAATTAAAAGACACTTGCTCCTTGGAAGGGAAGCTATGACCGACCTAGAAAGCATATTAAAAAGCAAAGACATCACTTTGCCAATAGGTTCGTTAAGTCAAAGCCATGCTTTTTCCAGTAGTCGTGTATGGATGTGAGAGTTGGACCATAAAGAAGGCTGACTGCCAAAGAACTGATGCTTTTGAATTGTGGTTCTGGAGAAGACTCTTGGGAGCCCCTCGGACTGCAAGATCAAACCAGTCAATCCTAAGGATATCAATGCTGAATATTCATTAGAAGGACTGATGCTGACGCTGAAGCTGCAATACTTTGGCCACCTGATGGGAAGAGCTGACTCATTAGAAAAGACCGTGTTGCTTGGAAAGATTGAGGGCAGGAGGAGAAGGGGCAATAAAGGATGAGGTGGTTGGGTGGCATCACCGACTCAATGGATGTGAGTTTGAACAAACTCTGGGAGATAGTGAAGGACAAGGAAGCCTTCGGTGCTGCAGTCAGACATGACTTAGCGACTGAACTACAATAACAATATTTGATCCCAAGTTACGTATTTTGGAGGGGAGAATTTTAGTCATTGGCCTGAATGCCCCCTCCAGAATGCCAAGAGGTCTCAGACCAATGATTCCTTGCTTCTGAGCCTCAGTTTCTTTGGGTCTAAATGCCTGGTGGGGTAAGCTGGCCTCCTCCTTCTGGCTGTTGGATCCTTGCAGCTCTACACACTTTCTACAGAAGAGAAAATGGGTTCAGGGACGTGAGATAACTTGCCCAGGGCCACACAGCTCCTGAGCACTGTTAGAGTTTAAAGTCCAGATGCGCCCAGTTCCGACACTAGCCTCCCACCCTCCTGGCCATGCTGCCTTCCATCCACCCAGCCACCACTAGGGAACGTCCACAGGCTGACAGCTCCGGGTGTTCATTTCCAGGCTGAGTCTGCAGTCCAGATGGAGGATGGTCCCCTGGACTGGGTCTCTGCATTGATGTGCTCAAGCCTCTCTCTCAAGCTTCACAGACTCCACATTCCACCGAGATTTACCTGGCTCTCCATTCCAGGCCCTGGGGCCAGTGCTTACATGTGAGTGACAGTGAAAGTCACTCAGTCATGCCTAACTCTTTGCAACCCCATGGACCATAGGTGGTGGTTTAGTAGCTAAATTGTGTCCAACTCTTGCAACCCCATGGACTGTAGCCTGGCAGGCTCTTTTATTCATGGGATTCTCCCGGCAAGAATACTGGAGTGGGTTGCCATTTCCTTGTCCAGGGGATCTTCCCAACCCAGGAATCAAACCCGGGTCTCCTGTACTGCAGGCAGATTCTTTACCAACTAAGCTATGAGGGAAGCCCAATACTGGAATGGGTAACCTATCCCTTCTCCAGCGGTGCTTGTATACAAACTGTCAAATGATTCAGTGACACAGGAAAAGAAAGGCAGGGAAAGTGGCAAAGGGATAAAGGAAATTATTGAATGAGCATAGCACTGGATTAGACTTGGTTTCAGGGCACACCTGACTTCACTACAACCTGCTACTTTGTGGGTGGATGCACAAGGCCATTCCCCTCTCTATGCCTCAGTGTTCTTCCTGTAAATGGAAAGAGCATTATCAACCTCACAAAATTATAATGTGAGTTAGAGGGGGAAAAATGTTTACATATAACAACTTATAGGTGTTTGATAAATAGTGATCATTTTTATTTTCCTCTGAACTGAGAAAGGGGTGCTCATTTTAAATGGTAGGAGTGCAATGAGCTATTTGCTGTTCTGAGCAGATGGAAATCTTTAGACAGATGGCAGCATCTTCCTGGGGTACGACATTTCTTCTTGACACCCAGGATCTACGGGGTACCACGGCAGCACCCAGGCTGGTGATACTGTTGCCATGGTGATGGAGTTCCATGCTCAGTCTAGCTCTGGTCATCCTGAACACAGAGGATACAGGTCAACAGCTCCTTGTCTGGAATGGAAATGAAGCTGCTCATGATGAGGAAAGCATGGTATAATCAACAACCTCACAAGTCTGAGATATGTCTAAAAGTGTGCCTCAGTGTGTCTAAAAGCAACTCACTTGACTTTAGTAGAACTTGGTTTCTTCCTTTGTAAGACGAAAATGCTAAACATATCCTCAAAGTGTTGTTGAAAAATTGAATGAGGTTGTGCATTTGATATCACAAGAATGATACCTATTATATCAGTTCGGTTCAGTTCAGTCACTCAGTCATGGCCAACTCATTGCAACCCCATGGACCACAGCTCGCCAGGCCTCCCTGTCCATCACCAACTCCCAGAGTTTACCCAAACTCATGTCCATTGAGTCGGTGATGTGATCCAACCATCTCATCCTCTGTCGTTCCCTTCTCCTCTTTCCCCCAATCTTTCCCAGCATTAGGGTCTTTTCCAATGAGTCAGATCTTCACATGAGGTGGCCAAAGTATTGGAGTTTCAGCTTCAGCATCAGTCCTTGCAATGAACACTCAGGACTGATCTTTAGGTGACCCTAATTGAATGCTGGTTATCTTCTTCCTCTCCTGTTACTTTCAGAAAGATGAGAAAGGAAAAGAATGATGAGACTGAAGTAACTTGGAAAGAAAGAGGAAGGAGGAGAGAGGAAGAGGGTGAGGAACCTGAAAAGAAAGGACAATAACCATAGCGTAGCAGAAGCATAGCCCCCAGTGTGCACACGTGAAGTGCTGTCGTTCCAGCTCATCTGCATTCATAGTTACCAGTCTCCATTCTATTTGTTTACCATCCCTGCAGTAACAAATCACAAAGGTGCTGGCTTAAAGGACCACAGATTTATTATGTTTCTTTTCTGAAGGTCAGTAGTCTAAAAATGTGTCAATATAACACATTCCTTCTGAGGCTATAGGAGAGAATCCATTTCCTAGGCTTTCCAGCTCTTAGAGGCCCTCTTTATTCTCTGGTTTGCAACCGGCTATACCACCCCACCCCTAGAGCCTGGCTGCAAACTCTCCTCTGCTGGCCATATCTCCTTCCCTGACTCTGACTCTCTCACTCCCTTTTTCCTATTTTTTTTNGGAAGAGGACTCTTGCCAGAATCCAGCTATGCCGACATCCTGATCTCAGACTTCCAGTCTCCAGAACTCTGAGAAATAAATTCTTGTTAATTTTAAGCAACTCAATTTATGGTATTTTGGTATAGAAGCCCAAGCTGATTAAGATTCTAATATAATAGAAGATTGAGATAGGAATTAAGTCTTAAAATACACAAAATGTGTCTATGATAGATTCCAAAATATTCGTTAAACCAAGAAACAGAAAAAATTCAACTTGAATGTGAAAAGATAATCAATAGATCCTAATACCGAGCTAACATAGATGCTGTAATTTCCGTAGAAGGATTTAAGGACAGCTATAATAATTTCCGTAGAAGGATTTAAGGACAGCTATAATTAAAACTGAGCTATTAGAAGCACTCCTTGAAACAACAAAAGCAAATTTCTGCAAAGAAATAGAGTGATATGTTCCTGGGACATCAGGCTCTCATTAATATCAGTGGAATTGAGAAACATGTCAGTTTTGTCTCAACCTACTCCTGAGTGTTCAGAAGAGTACAAAGTGCATATTATATACCGTACAAGTGTCTTCCAAGCACATGACCACACGGCAAGGTTCTTAGAGTCTGCAACACAGTGAATTCTAAGGAACATTCCAGTTGTCTCCAGCTATTTTCTGAGCTTAATTTGTGCCCTCCTTTCTGTATCAGCTGTTTGAGGACAGAGATTGTATATTTACCTCTCTGTTGTCTTCATCACTGGCAACATTTCTATATGCATCCAGTTTTTCTCAACCATAAAATATAGAGTCAAGGGTGAGAATGAGTGAGGACAGGTGAGTCAGGACAAGGATGCTGGGTTTATAATACAAAACTTATGGAATTCAAGCGCCCTACTTGGAATTGTTTTGAGATTTACCCCGAGCAAAGATACAGCTAGCAAACAATTTTTAGTAGCAGCCAAGAGATGAAGAAGACAAACTTCTCGTTGCTCATTTTGATGTAATTCTTTATGAAAATAGTATCAAAATGTTTGCACAAGACCAACAATTTGGATTTCATCAATGTGGAAAATGGTGAGTTAGTTGGATGAGACACACAAGCCTGGTTTTAAATATTGGGTTTCATTAATTTACTAGTCATGTGACTTTAGAAAAGTTGCTTCAGCAGTCTAATTTTAGTTTCAGTATCTATTAAATGGAGCTAATATTAGTTCCCAGTTCCTAGGACTAGTGTGAGGAGTAGATGAATATAAGCCCAACAGTGTTACTTCTTGATCACATTCATTTAGCACCTGTCAAGTATCTTAAGAAATGTTCTGCAGGTAGTAAGCAGTGCAAATAAACTGAATAAGTGTCTAGTATTCCACCTGATATAAATCATATACCCAGTAGGAATACATCTGGTATTTTTCTATTCAGATGACAAGAATGCAAAACAGTTATTTGGCAAGAAAGAAGAAAGTAATTTGAAAGGGACCAGCTCTTTTAAATAGAGAAAAATGATAAATAATCATCAGAAAAGGACAAAGGTGAGGTTTTTTTTAAATCTGTCTTAAGTGAAAATTAGAAGACCCCCAGTTTTCAGAATGAATCTATTTCTCATCTCCTGTGTTAGAGAAAAAAACTCAACTGGCAGGATTGTAATGCAGACTACATAATTAGATGTTGAATGATAATTAATCTTGGACCCAGAATCAGCTCCCTGCCAGCATGTTTCCTTTCTCTGTTCCAGTTCTCCATAGCCCAGACTCCCTCCCAACCTCAAACCCAAAACCACTAATTTTAGTTTGGCTTAATTAATTTCCCCTCCAAAGTCTCACCTATTGCCTTTCTCTTTGTTAAGCCTCTATTGAATTTCCCCACTGATTATGTTTGTTTCCTGAGAGCCTCAAGGAAGGACGATAACTGTGTAATTCCTCACCCTTTGCAACAATCTTCAAGGACATGGAAGAGAGCCCCTCCCCCTTTTCATTACTGCTAAAAATCCACACAAAATTGACATCAGGCACCTGTACCCAGTTTGTAAAGGACAGCCAAGAACAAAACCCAAAGGAATGAATATGGTTTTATAAGTTCTATTTTGGGTGAACAAGGCTAAACATGCTTCACTGGTTCCCACCATCACCAATGACACCTAAATTATTCTTGGTCAAGCACTTGCCGATCAATCCTCAAGTGCGTCATTTAAAGGAGACAGAAATAACCAGATATGGAGACTGATTGGAAATGAGTGGAGAGTTACTGCAGGCTTTTGCTTTTGTGCCAGGGTGAATACTGTAGGCATTCTCTGAGAAGGGTAACACTGGAAGGGAGGCTAATATGAGGGGGAAAAGAATACTAATGGGTTTAGTTTTAGAAATGTTGAGTTTGAGTTGCCTTTGGGATTTTAGTCATCTTATCCTCAATTTCTTCTCTTTACAGCAAAACTCTTTGAAAGAGATATTTATATGCACTGTCTTTGGTTAGGGTTCACTGAAGGAGACGGCGGGGAGTTTGGGAGTGTTTGTGTGGAAATGGCTTATTAGGAAGTATTTATCAGCCAGATTCCCACAGAGGGTACTTTGGCTCAGTCCCCCAAGCAGCTACAGAAATGGTATAAGCCACAGTCCCCCAAGTCCCACAGTCCCCCAAGCAGCTACAGAAATGGTATAAGCCACCACGGTCACCCAGAGTGTCCAAAATGGAAGATGGGCAATGAAACCCCAACTTTTATTCTATCATCTTCCCTATTTGAAATGCTCTCCTCTTAGACTTTTTGTAAGGCTGTGTATTCGTGTGTGCTAAGTCGCTTCAGTCACGTGTAACTCTTTTCAATGCTATAGACTGTAGCCCACCAGGCTCCTTTGTCCATGGGATTCTGCAGGCAGCAATGCTGGCGTGAGTTGCCATGCCCTCCTCCAGGGGATCTTCCCGACCCAGAGGTTGAACCGGCGTGGTGCCTTACAATTCAGATCTCTACTTACGTGTCATTTTCTCGTTGACTCCCAGACCTAAGACTTCTAGCATGGCAACCACCATCAGCACCACCTCCACGTCCACCCTCATAGCCATCACTCTTCCCCTGACCACTATGCCCTTGCCACTCTTGTTGCCCTCACTGGCACCAGCATCACTGCCAGTGCTGTTACCACCCTCATCACCATGCTCACCATCATCGCCACCATGCTCCTGGCATCCCCATCATTGCCACCGACACATGCATCATCAGCACTACTACCAGAAGACCCCTGCTGCTGGTCCCCCCAACTCTGCTTCAGTCCTCCTCCTGGCACTTTGCACTACGTGCTGATAGACTACATATCAGAGGTTTATTTCAAGTTGCCCATCCCTTCATTATTAAATACAGCCTCCTTGAGAACAGGTACTCCTTTGCAGCCATATCACCCATGTTTTCAGCAAGCCTACCACATGGTAGGCATAAAAATGGATCGACTGTTTGAAGTTTAAAGAATCCCCAGTTAGGAACTGGAAAAAGATGAAATCACTATGGAGGAGCAACCCGGGAGAAGTGAGGAGAAAGTTGAAGCAAGAGCCCAGGGAGAAATCCAAGTTACTCAGGGCAAGGGAAACCTCTCATCATGATGCTGAAGGTGTGGGTAGGTTTGCAGACCTAACAGCCTTCCTCTTCTCTGTGAAATAAGAGGTACCTTAATTTTTTGTCTATTCTAGCCCCACAAAAGCTCATTAAACACAGTCTAGGGTAATTTTTACAGTCTATTGGCTTCATTTAAAAATCGCATTCTATGAGCTTATCAATTAATCCAGTGTGCTTCTTTCATGTTTGATGTAAAATGTCTTTATGCCATTTTATGTGCTTGAAACTGGGCATTTAGTGGGAGAATGAGATCCCAAATGGAGTTCTGGGGTTGCCAGTGTCCTGGTCTAATTGGCTATAAAAGGCCTCCCGGAATACAGTGGGAGAGAAGCAGGTAAGGAAACTTCCCTAAAGGCCTCACAGCCTGACTCTGGCATCAGTACTGACATTTATTGTTATCATATGAAATTAAAAGACACTTGCTCCTTGGAAGGGAAGCTATGACCGACCTAGAAAGCATATTAAAAAGCAAAGACATCACTTTGCCAATAGGTTCGTTAAGTCAAAGCCATGCTTTTTCCAGTAGTCGTGTATGGATGTGAGAGTTGGACCATAAAGAAGGCTGACTGCCAAAGAACTGATGCTTTTGAATTGTGGTTCTGGAGAAGACTCTTGGGAGCCCCTCGGACTGCAAGATCAAACCAGTCAATCCTAAGGATATCAATGCTGAATATTCATTAGAAGGACTGATGCTGACGCTGAAGCTGCAATACTTTGGCCACCTGATGGGAAGAGCTGACTCATTAGAAAAGACCGTGATGCTTGGAAAGATTGAGGGCAGGAGGAGAAGGGGCAATAAAGGATGAGGTGGTTGGGTGGCATCACCGACTCAATGGATGTGAGTTTGAACAAACTCTGGGAGATAGTGAAGGACAAGGAAGCCTTCGGTGCTGCAGTCAGACATGACTTAGCGACTGAACTACAATAACAATATTTGATCCCAAGTTACGTATTTTGGAGGGGAGAATTTTAGTCATTGGCCTGAATGCCCCCTTCTGAATGCCAAGAGGTCTCAGACCAATGATTCCTTGCTTCTGAGCCTCAGTTTCTTTGGGTCTAAATGCCTGGTGGGGTAAGCTGGCCTCCTCCTTCTGGCTGTTGGATCCTTACAGCTCTACACACTTTCTACAGAAGAGAAAATGGGTTCAGGGATGTGAGATAACTTGCCCAGGGCCACACAGCTCCTGAGCACTGTTAGAGTTTAAAGTCCAGATGCGCCCCTCCTGGCCGTGTTGCCTTCCATCCACCCAGCCACCACTAGGGAACGTCCACAGGCTGACAGCTCCGGGTGTTCATTTCCAGGCTGAGTCTGCAGTCCAGATAGAGGATGGTCCCCTGGACTGGGTCTCTGCACTGATGTGCTCAAGCCTCTCTCTCAAGCTCCACAGACTCCACATTCCACCGAGATATACCTGGCTCTCCATTCCAGGCCCTGGGGCCAGTGCTTGCATGTGAGTGACAGTGAAAGTCGCTCAGTCATGCCTAACTCTTTGCAACCCCACGGACCATAAGTAGTGGTTTAGTAGCTAAACTGTGTCCGACTCTTGCGACCCCATGGACTGTAGCCTGGAGGCTCTTTTATTCATGGGATTCTCCAGGCAAGAATACTGGAGTGGGTTGCCATTTCCTTGTCCAGGGGATCTTCCCAACCCAGGAATCAAACCCAGGTCTCCTGTACTGCAGGCAGATTCTTTACCAACTAAGCTATGAGGGAAGCCCAAGAATACTGGAATGGGTAACCTATCCCTTCTCCAGTGGTGCTTGTATACAAACTGTCAAATGATTCAGTGACACAGGAAGAGAAAGGCAGGGAAAGTGGCAAAGGGATAAAGGAAATTATTGAATGAGCATAGCGCTGGATTAGACTTGGTTTCAGGGCACACCTGACTTCACTACAACCTGCTACTTTGTGGGTGGATGCACAAGGCCATTCCCCTCTCTATGCCTCAGTGTTCTTCCTGTAAATGGAAAGAGCATTATCAACCTCACAAAATTATAATGTGAGTTAGAGGGGGAAAAAATGCTTACATATAACAACTTATAGGTGTTTGATAAATAGTGATCATTTTTATTTTCCTCTGAACTGAGAAAGGGGTGCTCATTTTAAATGGTAGGAGTGCAATGAGCTATTTGCTGTTCTGAGCAGATGGAAATCTTTAGACAGATGGCAGCATCTTCCTGGGGTACGACATTTCTTCATGACACCCAGGATCTACGGGGTACCACGGCAGCACCCAGGCTGGTGATACTGTTGCCATGGTGATGGAGTTCCATGCTCAGTCTAGCTCTGGTCATCCTGAACACAGAGGATACAGGTCAACAGCTCCTTGTTTGGAATGGAAATGAAGCTGCTCATGATGAGGAAAGCATGGTATAATCAACAACCTCACAAGTCTGAGATATGTCTAAAAGTGTGCCTCAGTGCGTCTAAAAGCAACTCACTTGACTTTAGTAGAACTTGGTTTCTTCCTTTGTAAGATGAAAATGCTAAACATATCCTCAAAGTGTTGTTGAAAAATTGAATGAGGTTGTGCATTTGATGATATCACAAGGATGATACCTATTATATCAGTTCGGTTCAGTTCAGTCACTCAGTCATGGCCAACTCATTGCAACCCCATGGACCACAGCTCGCCAGGCCTCCCTGTCCATCACCAACTCCCAGAGTTTACCCAAACTCATGTCCATTGAGTCGGTGATGTGATCCAACCATCTCATCCTCTGTCGTTCCCTTCTCCTCTTTCCCCCAATCTTTCCCAGCATCAGGGTCTTTTCCAATGAGTCAGATCTTCACATGAGGTGGCCAAAGTATTGGAGTTTCAGCTTCAGCATCAGTCCTTGCAATGAACACTCAGGACTGATCTCCTTTAGGTGACCCTAATTGAATGCTGGTTATCTTCTTCCTCTCCTGTTACTTTCAGGAAGATGAGAAAGGAAAAGAACGATGAGACTGAAGTAACTTGGAAAGAAAGAGAAAGGAGGAGAGAGGAAGAGGGTGAGGAACCTGAAAAGAAAGGACAATAACCATAGCGTAGCAGAAGCATAGCCCCCAGTGTGCACACGTGACGTGCTGTCATTCCAGCTCATCTGCATTCATAGTTACCAGTCTCCATTCTATTTGTTTACCATCCCTGCAGTAACAAATCACAAAGGTGCTGGCTTAAAGGACCACAAATTTATTATGTTTCTTTTCTGAAGGTCAGTAGTCTAAAAATGTGTCAATATAACACATTCCTTCTGAGGCTATAGGAGAGAATCCATTTCCTAGGCTTTCCAGCTCTTAGAGGCCCTCTTTATTCTCTGGTTTGCAACCGGCTATACCACCCCACCCCTAGAGCCTGGCTGCAAACTCTCCTCTGCTGGCCATATCTCCTTCCCTGACTCTGACTCTCTCACTCCCTTTTTCCTATTTTTTTAATTTAATTTTTATTTTATATTGGAGTATGAAAGTGAAAGTGTTAGTTGCTCAGTCTGACTCTGTGCAACCCCATGGACTGTAGCCCGCCAGGCTCCTCTATCCATGGAATTCTCCAAGCCAGCTTACTGGAGTGGGTAGCCTTTCCTTCCTCCAGGGGATCTTCCCAACCCAGGGATCAAACCTGGGTCTCCTGCATTGCAGGCAGATTCTTTACCAGCTGAGCCACCAGGGAGGCCTCTGATTTATAATGTTGTGTTGGCTTCAGGTGCACAGGAAACAGATTCAGTTGTACATATACATATACCCATTCTTTTGTCAGAGATTTTTCCCATGTAGTTCATAACAGAATACTGAGCTGGGTTCTCTATGCTCTACAGTAGGTTCTTGTTAATTATCTGTCTTATATGTAGTGGGGTGTATTTGCCAGTCCCAGTGACCCAGTTTATCCCACCCTTCACACACATTTTCCCTTTGGTTACCAACAGAGAAATTGAAGTTACATGTCCTGTGCTATGCTTAGTCACTCAGTCGTGTCTGACTTTGCTACCCCATGGACTGTAGCCCACCAGGCTCTTCTATCCATGGGAATTTTCCAGGCAAGAATACTGGAGTGGGTTGCCATTCCCTCCTCCAGGGAATCTTCTTAACCCAGGGATTGAACCCAGGTGTCCCACATCGAAAGCAAATTTTTTACCATCTGACCCACAAGGGAAGCCCAAGAATACTGGGATTGGGTAGCCTATGTCTTCTCCAGGGGAACTTCCTGAACCAGGAATCGAACTGGGGTCTTCTGCATTGCAGGTGGATTCTTTACCAATGAAGCTAAAACCACCAAGTAAGAAGTTGCAGAGCCAACAGAGATGCCCACATTTTGAAATTCTGAGTCAGGGCTCCTTCCTAACTACAGCCACAGTGTGACGCCACCCTAGGGGTGCATCGCTTTTCTCTTATAAAAGTCCCTGGGAACACGTTGGGTCCACCTGGATGATCCACAATTATCTCTCATCTCAAAGTCTTTAACTCAGTTTCATCTGAAAAGTCTTTTTGATTATGTAGGGTTATATGCTTACTGGTTTTTAGCAATTAGGATGTAGAATCTTTTTTTTTTTTTTGCAATGAGATGATTATTCTACCTACAACATCCACACAGACTGTAAGGTGAGTATTATCATTGTTCCCTTTTAAAGGTTAAACAATTATAGTAATGAAAATGTGGCTCAGAAATATTAAGAAATTCTCCGAAGATCACACATTTGTAAGTGAAAGAGCAAGTGTTCAAACAACACTGTTTGACTGTGCAGCATTTGTACTTTCTGTAGAATATACTGAAGAGACTCAGTTTCCCCTAAATCCAAGACAACTGTATTTGATGATCTCTGACAGCCACCTTCTGTCTGATAGTCTGTGATCTTCTGCTCAGGAATAAAGAAAAAAAAAAAAAAAGCTTAGTTCCAGACTGATGACCTGTTGATGTCTCTTTTCTGGCTCTAAAGGGGGGAAGCGAGATCCTGGAGCTCCCACAACAGAAAGTGATGCAAGACTTCAGAAAAATGCAGAACAAGTTCGGCTCCTATCTATGCGACCTTGGAATAATAAACACAAAATCTGCTTAAGATGCTGAAATAATCTCCCATTGGGCTTCTCTCCCGGCAGCCCAACTGTCAAAATCAATGACAATCACGTTGGCGTTTTGCTAATTGAATCAAACAGGAGGTAACTGGTCTTGGGAAATCCTATAATGAAGTAATTAGTTACTCCATCAGTAAACGGAAATAATAATCACAGATTGTTAAAGCTGAAAATAAACTTTCTGATGATAGATGGGGGACCTCCACCCAAGAAGGGTCCGACACCTGACACAGCTCTTAGCAAAGGAGCTGGAACAGACACCCTGGTTTTCGGGCTGCTGGTCTAGGATTCTTTCCACAGGACCATCAACTCCTGCAAGTCTGAACAAGAAGAGGTGGTTTCCATATAGACTGGAGAATCAGAGAGGAAGTGATACATCGTAAATGCATGACAGCCCTTACTGCTGCTGAGGGCCAGATGGCTGAAAAACCTAGAGTCTGTGTGCAGCTGCGGAGAGTCTTTGGGTCACATGCATCCATTCACATGCCAGCTGAAGAGCTCACCAGCCCACTCAGCTCTCAAGGACTATTTATTTCTTTTATTTTTTTAATTATAAAAATAATGGATCACAGTTATTGTTCAGTCACTCAGTCAAATCCCATTCTTTGTGACCCCATGGACTGCGGCACATCAGGCTTCCTTGTCCTTCACCATCTCCTGGAACTTGCTCAAACTCATCCCATTGAGTCAGTAATGTCATCCAGCCATCTCATCCTCTGTCGTCCCCTTCTCCTCCTGCCATCAATCTTTCCCAGCATCTGGGTCTTTTCCAATGAGTCAGCACTTCACATCTGTTCAGTTCAGTTCAGTTCAGTTCAGTCACTCAGTTGTGTCCTACTCTTTGCGACCCCATGAATTGCAGCACGCCAGGCCTCCCTGTCCATCACCATCTCCCGGAGTTCACTCAGACTCACGTCCATTGAGTCCGTGATGCCATCCAGCCATCTCATCCTCGGTCATCCCCTTCTCCTCCTGCCCCCAATCCCTCCCAGCATCAGAGTCTTTTCCAATGAGTCAACTCTTTGCATGAGGTGGCCAAAGTACTGGAGTTTCAGCTTTAGCATCAGTCCTTCCAAAGAAATCCCAGGGTTGATCTCCTTCAGAATGGACTGGTTGGATCTCCTTGCAGTCCAAGGGACTCTCAAGAGTCTTCTCCAACACCACAGTTCAAAAGCATCGATTCTTCGGTGCTCAGCTTTCTTCACAGTCCAACTTTCACATCCATACGTGACCACAGGAAAAACCATAGCCTTGACTAGGCGGACCTTAGTCGGCAAAGTAATGTCTCTGCTTTTGAATATACTATCCAGGTTGGTCATAACTTTTCTTCCAAGGAGTAAGCGTCTTCTAATTTCATGGCTGCAGTCACCATCTGCAGTGATTTTGGAGCCCCAAAAAATAAAGTCTGACACTGTTTCCACTGTTTCCCCATCTATTTCCCATGAAGTGATGGGACCGGATGCCATGATCTTCGTTTTCTGAATGTTGAGCTTTAAGCCAACTTTTTCGCTCTCCTCCTTCACTTTCATCAAGAGGCTTTTTAGCTCCTCCTCACTTTCTGCCATAAGGGTGGTGTCATCAGCATATCTGAGGTTATTGATATTTCTCCCGGCAATCTTGATTCCAGCTTGTGTTTCTTCCAGTCCAGCGTTTCTCATGATGTACTCTGCATATAAGTTAAATAAGCAGGGAGACAATATACAGCCTTGACGTACTCCTTTTCCTATTTGGAACCAGTCTGCTGTTCCATGTCCACTTCTAACTGTTGCTTCCTGACCTGCATACAGATTTCTCAAGAGGCAGGTTAGGTGGTCTGGTATTCCCATCTCTTTCAGAATTTTCCACAGTCTATTGTGATCCACACAGTCAAAGGCACTTCACATCAGTTAGTCAAAGTATTGGAGCTTCATCTTCAATATCAGTCCTTCCAATGAATACTTAGGACTGCTTGCCTTTAGGATGGACTGGTTGGATCTCCGTGCAGTCCAAGGGACTCTCAAGAGTCTTCTCCAACACCACAATTCAAAAATATCAGTTCGGTGCTCAGCTTTTTTAATGGTCCAACTCTCACATTCATACATGACTACTGGAAAAAACACAGCTTGGACTATACGGACCTCTATCAGCAAAGTAAGGTCTCTGCTTTTTAATATGCTGTCTAGGTTGGTCATTGCTTTTCTTCCAAGGAGCAAGATTCTTTTAATTTCATGGCTACAGTCACCATCAGTGAATTTGGAGCCCCCCAAAATAGTCTGTCACTGTTTCCATTATTTCCCCATCTATTTGCCATGAAGTAATAGGACCTGATGCCATGATCTTTGTTTTTCGAATGTTGAGTTTTAAGCCAGCTTTCTCATTCTCCTCGTTCACCTTCATCAAGACCCTCTTTAGTTCTTCCTCACTGTCTGCCACAAGGCTGGTGCCATCTGCATATCTGAGGTTACTGATATTTTTCCCAGCAATCTTGATTCCAGTTTCTACTTCATACAGCTTGGCATTTCACATGTTATAATCTGCGTATAAGCTAAATAAGAAGGGTGACAATATACCGCCTTTTCATACTCTTCCTGGTTTGGAACCAGTCTGTTTCATGTCCGGTTCTAACTGTTGCTTCTTGTCCTGCATACAGATTTCTCAGGTGGCAGGTAAGGTGGTCTGGTATTCTCATCTCTTGAAGAATTTTCCACAGTTTGTTGTGATCAACACAAAGCCTTTGGCATGGTCAATGAAGCAGAAGTAGATGTTTTTGTCTGGAATTCTCTTGCTTTCTCTGTGATCCAGTGGATGTAAGCAATTTGATTTCTGATTCCTCTGCCTTTTCCAAATCCAGCTTGAACATCTGGAAGTCCTCAGTTCTCATACTATTGAAGCCTAGCTTGAAGAATGTTGAGCATTATTTTGCAGCGTGAGATGAGTGCAATTGTGTGGTAGTTTGGGCATTCTTTGGCACTGCTACCTTTGGCATGGTCAATGAAGCAGAAGTAGATGTTTTTTTCTGGAATTCTCTTGCTTTCTCTGTGATCCAGTGGATGTAAGCAATTTGATTTCTGATTCCTCTGCCTTTTCCAAATCCAGCTTGAACATCTGGAAGTCCTCAGTTCTCATACTATTGAAGCCTAGCTTGAAGAATGTTGAGCATTATTTTGCAGCGTGAGATGAGTGCAATTGTGTGGTAGTTTGGGCATTCTTTGGCACTGCTTTTCTTTGGGATTGGAATGAAAACTGACCTTTTCCAGTTCTGCGGCCACTGCTGAGTTTTCCAAATTTGCTGGCATATTGAGTGCAGCACTTTCACAGCATCATCTTTCAGGATTTGAAATAGCTCAACAGGAATTCCATCATCTCTCCACTAGCTTTGTTTGTAGTGATGCCTCCTAAGACCCATTTGACTTCACACTCCAGGATGTCTGGCTCTAAGTGAGTGATCACACCATTGTGGTTACCTGGGTCATGAATATCTTTTTTGTTCTGTGTATTCTTGCCACCTCTTCTTAATATCTTCTGCTTCTGTTAGGTCCATACCATTTTTTCCTTTATTGTATCCATCTTTACAGGAAATTTTCCCTTGGTATCTCTAATTTTCTTGAAGAGATTTCTAGTCTTTTCCATTCTATTGTTTTCCTCTATTTCTTTGCATTGATCATTGAGGAAGGATTTCTTCTCTCTCCTTGTTATTCTTTGGAACTCTGCATTCAGATGGATATATCATTACTTTTCTCCTTTGCCTTTTGCTTCTCTCCTTTGCTAGTTATTTATAAGGCTCAGACAACCATTTTGCCTTTTTGCATTGCTTCTTCTTGGGGATAGTTTTGATCACCACCTCCTGTATGATGTTATGAACCCTCATCTATAGTTCTTTAGGCACTCTATCTATCAGATCTAATCCCTTGAATCTATTTGTCACTTCCATTGTATATTCATAAGGGATTTGGTTTATGTCATATCTCAATGGCTTAGTGGTTTTCCCTACTTTCTTCAGTTTAAGTCTGAATTTGACAATAAAGAGTTCATGATCAGAGCCACAGTCAGCTCACAGTCTTATTTTTGCGGACTGTGTAGAACTTTTCCATCTTCATCTGGCAAGAATATAATCAATCAGATTTCAGTAGTGACCATCTGGTGATGTCCGTGTGTAGAGTTTTTTCTTGTGTTGTTGGAAGAGGGTGTTTGCTATGACCAGTGTGTTCTCTTGGCAAAACTTGCTTGGCATTTGCCCTGCTACATCTTGTACTCCAAGGCCAAATGTGCCTGTTCCTCCAGGTATCTCTTTACTTTCTACTTTGCATTCCATTCCCCCACAATGAAAAGGACATCTTTTTTTGGTGTTAGTTCTAGAAGGTCTTGTAGGTCTTCATACAAGCATTCAACTTCAGCTTCTTCCACATTAGTGGTTGGGGCATAGACTTGGATTACTGTGATACTGAATGGTTTGCCTTGGAAATGAACAGAGATAATTCTGTCATTTTTGAGACTGCACCCAAGTACTGCATCTGGGCGGCTTCCCTTGTGGCTCAGCTGGTAAAGAATGCAATGCAGAAGTNTGGGGCATAGACTTGGATTACTGTGATACTGAATGGTTTGCCTTGGAAATGAACAGAGATAATTCTGTCATTTTTGAGACTGCACCCAAGTACTGCATCTGGGCAGCTTCCCTTGTGGCTCAGCTGGTAAAGAATGCAATGCAGAAGTACTGGGTTCAATCCCTGGGTTGGGACAATTCCCTGGAGAAGGGAAAGGCTATCCACTCCAGTATTCTGGCCTGGAGAATTTCATGGACTGTATAATCCATGGGGTCACAAAGAGTTGGACACGACTGAGCAACTTTTACTCACTCACTCACTCACTCACTGCATTTTGGACTCTTTTTTAGAACTAAGAGGGCTACTTGAAACATTTTTAAAGTAGAAATAAATCATCTGTCACTAATTATACATGTTAATCACATTTCATCCACAAATATTATGGAGAATTTCCTTTCAACTTTTTCCTTCTCTACATCTACTCAACAATTCTTTGTAGAAACACACTCCCTCTCTTTGTATAACAATAATAAACATCCCTGTGGCCCAATGGGCCTCTCTGTGCTCCCTGCTCCGATCCCCCCCACCCCCCCCCCACCTTTAAGTGAANTTTCCTTCTCTACATCTACTCAACAATTCTTTGTAGAAACACACTCCCTCTCTTTGTATAACAATAATAAACATCCCTGTGGCCCAATGGGCCTCTCTGTGCTCCCTGCTCCGACCCCCCCGCCCCCCCCCCACCTTTAAGTGAACATAAAGAACCCAAGTGATCTTTGCCTGGGCCACTGTGATTAGTTCAAGTGCGGCCATGTGAACCAGGGCCACCCACAGAAGACCTCTCTAGGACTTCGGTTAGAGCTGTTGGGAAGTGGCTTCTATAAGTATGGGTGATGCAGAGCATCAGGTTGGCCCTGGAGTCTCATTTTATTATGGATAAAAATTACCTGCGTGACGGTAAGTCCAAGCTGAAACAAATAGAGTTTGGGGGAGAGAGAGAAAGGAGAGATGGAGAGAGAAGGACAGAGGAGGGAAGGAAGAAAGGAAGGAGGGAAGGGTGAAGGAGAGAAAGAATCCTGAGACCTTCATTTCATTCAGATGCCTCAGGCTAAACTTGTGTAAAACTAGCTTTGCCCAGTAAATTTCCTAGTTTTTATGAACCAGTAAATTTTCTTTATTTAAGTCGATTTGGATGTCACTTGCAGTTAAGAGAAAGCTGAAGGAGACCACAATTGGCATATGGTTGGTGTGTTCAAGTGGCAGGTGCACAAACATGAAACTGGCTACTTGACGGTGAGAGCCCCAAGGCCCAAAGCAAAGATGGAAAATCCTTGTGCGAACATGGACTTTGTGTCGACGTGTTCTGATACACATACAGCTTTGTGTCCTGCTCTTCTCACTTAGCACAGTTACAGTGATAATGACAATAGCTTTTAATGATTGCACATTGAGAATTGTGGATTCTGTATTTTCCAGACATTCTTTCTTTTATCACCCAGCTCTATTAGGTATATGCTACTATAGTCAGCATTTGCAGCTCTAAAGAAGCTGAAAAACATGCTTAAATGCAAATACTTAAAGAGGCCTTACACCCTGTCGCTTTGGTCCAGAATAAGAATTTCTCACAACTGTTTATGTTTTTTTCTATTTTGTCACCCTGTTCCTATGGATTACTTTTTCCTTGTCTTGTTGGTGTTATTTAATCACTAAGTCATGCCCAGCTCTTTTGAAACCCCATTGACTGTAGCCCACCAGACTCCTCTGTCCATGGAATTTCCCAGGCAAGAATACTAAGTGGATTGTCATTTCCTTCTCCAGGAGAATTTTCTTGACCCAGGGATAGCAACTGCGTCTTTTGTATTAGCAGGAGAGTTCTTTACTACTGGACCACTAAGGAATTCCAATGTAAACATTTTTAATAGCAGCATATTGTTCAACTGAAGACAGGTAACTATTTTCCTTTTGGGCAAAGGATGTGAATGAAGACATAACAAATGACCTGTCCACACAAATGAAGACAGAACAAGAGAACTGTCCAGGCTGCTGAGACACGGTTTGAATTTTGGTAGCAAAAATGTTGATCTTACCAGAGAAAGCTGGTAACCTGTTCCTTCCATCTCACTGGAAATGTGTACCAGTTCCCTCCACCCTCACTCCCAAGGGCCCTGCATGGATAATAAAACTCATTGTAACAGCAGAGAGGAGCTTTACTGCTAGAGATACAGAAGGAAGCTTGTCACTTAACAACGGTGTGTTTATACCTACTCTATATGACTGTGGCTATAACAGTGAACTAAAATCCAAAAATTCTTGTCCTCCTAAAGTGTTCATTCTGCTTGGGGGAGAGTACTTCAATCAATAAATCAAACAAAACAGGGTCTTCCCCGATGGTCCAGTGGTGAACACTTTGCACCTAAACCTGGGGGCACAGGTTCTATCCCTGGTTGGGGAACAAGAATCCTGCATACTGCCAGGCATGCCCAGACTCTATACCCATTAAAGGATATGTCCTCTACTCCTAACCCTGGTAACACTTGCTAACTTAAAAAAAAAAAAAAAAAAAAAAACTTTCAAAAAAAATTAAACATATGATATAAAAGAGGTTGATAAGTGTTAAAGGGAAAGCTGATAAGAAAGAAGGAAAGATTGCCACTGATCGGAATCATCAGGGGANTGGTAACACTTGCTAACTTAAAAAAAAAAAAAAAAAAAAAAACTTTCAAAAAAAATTAAACATATGATATAAAAGAGGTTGATAAGTGTTAAAGGGAAAGCTGATAAGAAAGAAGGAAAGATTGCCACTGATCGGAATCATCAGGGGACACCTTCAGTGTGGAGGTAACATTGGAGCAAGGACGTGAAGGTTTCGAGGGACTAAGTAAGTCGGGCAGAAAAGAGCATTCCTGGGATGTGTGAGGGCAAGCACAATGGCTCGGAAGCTAGAGAATATCTCATGTGCTAACGGAAGACTCAGGAGCCCAGGGTGGCAGGAATAGAGCAGATGAGGAGAAGGTTCAAGAATATATGAGGTCAGAGCAGGTGGGGTCAAGAGCAGACATCGTAGAGCCCAGTACGCTGTGCTATGCTAGCACTTTGGTGTTCCCTTTGAACCAGATGAAAGGCCGCTTGAACAGAGGAGCAGAATAATCTGACCTCAAGTTTAATGGTGTCCCCTTGGTCAGTGTGTGAGGAATAGATTGTAACGGGCAAACCAGAAGCAAGGGGACCAATTAAGAGATGAATGACAGTAGCTTGTACTGGAGTGATAAGTGCAAATGTGTTGAGAAGTGATCTAGCCCTGGATGTGTTGAATACAGAAGAGAAAGGATCTGCTGATGGGTTTTATGTGGGCTGAGGTAGCCAAGGAGCCAAGGATGCTCCAAGTACACAAATATCCCCCAAGATCATCTCTGTTTGGATGGTTGGAAAGTTGAAGTGGACCTTGTCCCTGGAAGAAAGAGATGGGTGGTTACAGATGGTCCATGCCACTCCCCTGCTACCTTTAATTAAATAAGAGGTTTTTTTTTTTTTAATCCAGGGACATGGGAGATTAGGATTGACGCATATACACTATTGACAGTATGCATTAAACAGATAACTAATGAGAACCTACTGTGTAGCATGGGAAACTCTACTTAATGCTCTGTGCTGACTTAAATGGGAAGGAAGTCCAAAAGGGAAGGGGTGTACATATGTGTACAGCTGATTCATCTTGTTGTACAGTAGAAACTAAGACAACATTCTCAAGCAACCATGCTCCAATAAAAATTAATTTAAAATAAGGAAACAAACAAAGCAATGGTGACTGGCCTTTCCAATACAGAGCTGGTCATTTCAAGTCATTGCAGGATTACTGATCTTTAAAAAGGTGCCCTTTCTCAGAATGTTCCAGGTGAGTTCTACTTTTTTTGCCGGTTCATTTCTAATCATGTTCTGCCATGTATTCTGTTCTATGTACTTTGTGGTGATGAACAGTGGAATAACCAAAGTATCAAGGAATTATATGTCATAAACTGCAGAAGATAAAGAAAAAGTGTTTCTATTAAATCTTAATGTTCTAGTGTGCTAATATATAGTGGGATCTCTGGGAAGACCTTACATGCATACAATGATTTTAAAAGTAGATGTCAAAGTGGGGGAGACTAGGAAAGCTGTTTTTAATTTTTCTTTAATGAGCTTCTGTTACTTTTTTATTAAGAAAAAATAAAAGAAATATAATAAAAGATGCAATAATAAAGGTATTGAAATAATTCGATTGCAGTTTATTTGGGCTGTTCCTAGTAATCTCTTGCTATTGGATGTTAAGACTGACTTTATTATTCTTAGTAAGTAGAGAATCAATCTGTGTCTGGTTGGTTTTAAAATTGAAAATGAAAGAGTTAAAAACTAAAAATTCTGAAAAAGAAAAAAATCTCAATAACATATTACTGTTTTTAGCATATTTCATAGGACATGAAAACTATCAGTATTGCATGTGAAAATGAGAGGTTAGAGTTTTAATTTTAATCAAACCTTCACTTTAGCCAAGCAGTAGTAATGCTTCATTTTTTAAACCGAGTTGTCATTCATAATCCATATGAAAAGCAAACAGGCAGGTGTTTGTGGCCTCAAGGAGACCACTGGTGCCGTACCAGATGCTTAGTTTTTAACTCTGACACAACTTATCTTTATTCTTTGACCCTGGAAGTGTATGTTAAATACAAACAAGCATTGGTTTCCCAGTGCTGACAATGAACGTTGCTTCCGCATTAGAGGGTTGTGGTGAGGGAAGAATGATGCCCCCAAAGTTCCTAGTCTTGACGTGTGTCATAGAGTTACTTAGTGAATGACAACTGTTAGTACCTTCTCGGATTACTCTTGGACATCTTGACATTCCCACAGGTCAAGCTTCCAGCTTCCAGCTGGGTTGTCGCTGCTGCCTGCTGAAACCCTGGGTCTCTATAGGGGACTTCACATGTGGTTAGCACATTTCTCATGCTCTTTGTGTGTTCTAAGGAGACAAAACAGAGTTGGAACCAGGAAGCACCTATTTACTCATCACCCCAGACTCACTGAAGCATTCAGCCACACTTCCAATGAGGCATCGCAGTCTTGTTGCCCAAGGAACAATGCATATGGAGTTGTTACGTATTTAGCATAAAGCATATTGTGCTATTGCTGTGCGGGCAAGGGCTTTTCATTTCATTTCAGTGGTTTCTCCTGTTGCAGCATGCAGGCTTCAGTAGTTGCAGCTCATGGGCTTAGTATTTGTGGCACACAGACTTAGTTGCTCTTTGGCATGTGGATTCTTCCTGGACCAAGGATCAAACTGATGTCCCTTGCACTGCAAGGCAGATTTCTCAACCATTGATCCACCAGGGAAACCCAGGAATATAGTTTTAAGTCTCTTGAATTTAAGGATTGCTTGGAATGTTCAAGTGGAGATATTTAATAGGAAGTTGATTACATGGCTAGAGCTCAGGCATATAGAGGGAAAAGAGCATATATAGATGATAGCTGAATCCCAGATTGTGCCCATGAGCAAGTGAGAAGAATCCTGAGGAACTGAGCTTAAAGGAACACTGATATTTAGAAGCAGGTGAAGTAAAGGAGAAGACTGGCAAGGAGGTTGGAGGAGAAAGAGAAATAGGTCTTGGAGTTTTAAGAGTCAAGGAAGGAGAGAATTTCAAAGACAAGAGAAGAGTTGGTCAGAGGGAAGGCAGAATCTTTAGAAACTGGATTTTTTTTTAATGTATTTAAATGCTTCTATGAGAGGAAATGGGAGATGCAGGTTTGATCCCTGGGTCAGGAAGATCTCTTGGAGGAGGAAATGGCAACCCACTCCAGTATCCTTGCCTGGGAAGACCTATGGACAGAGGAGCCTGGCAGGCTACAGTCCATGGGGTCACAAAGAGTTGGTCATGACTGAAGCAACTGAGCATATGGTGTTATGGGCTTCGCTGGTGGCTCAGCTGGTAAAGAATCTGCCTGCAATGCAGGAGACCTGGGTTTGATCCCTGGGTTGGGAAGATCCCCTGGAGAAGGGAATGGCTACCCACTCCAGTATTCTGGCCTAGAGAATTCCATGGGATCACCAACAGTAGGACACAACTGAGTGACTGTCACTCACTCATACTGTGTTATAATTGGTTATGATGTTTCCCCATTTACTCTGAGGCTTCCCAGGTGGCACCAGCGGTAGAGAGCAAGCCTGCCAATGCAGGAGACATAAGGGTCTTGTGTTCAGTCTCTGGGTCAGGAAGATCCCCTGGAGAACAAATGGCAACCTGCTCCAGTATTCTCACCTGGGGGATCCCAGAGACAGAGGGGCCTGAAGTGCTATAGTCCATGGTGTCGCAGAGGCAGGCATGACTAAAGTGACTTAGCATGTACACTCCATTTATTCTATTTCTCCAACTAGACTGAAAGTTCTTGAAACAGGAGCTGTGGCTGATGTATATGGCTGTCTTAATGTTGGGACATTCCTTCTGACACAGAGATGCTTATTAAACGATGAATGAATGGGCAAATGGATATATAAGATCAGGCTTTCTCAGTGGCATATGTATGTTTCTGGATGATTTGCATTTTTAATGTAAAACAAAAAGCAAGTCATAGCAACAGTGTAAACATAGTCATTTTAATATCTTTCCAGTTCTATAAGTGGAGAAGATTTAGTTTCCTCTGGGCAGTAACTAATAGTAATAAAAAGGTATAGAATTGATTTCCCAATTCTCTGACATAATGTTTAAGTTCAGTAGATGAGTATGCTCAGTAGATGAAAATAGAGTCTAAATGTCCAAAAATGTATTAAACTTTATTTTGTTATTGTTAAAAAGCCAAGAGTGTTAGTAATACTAACTGTCTAATGAAAAAGAAGAAAGGAAGAAAACCAAGAAGGAAAATTTAATAAAGTCTTAAGGAGGAAAAGTTACTGCGCTTAGAAATACATACTGTGTGCATGCTCAGTCATGTCTAACTCTACGCTACCCCAAGGACGGTAGATCTCCAGGTTCCTCTGCCCATGGGATTTTCCAGGTAAGAATACTGGAGTGGGTTGCCATTTTCTACTCCAGGGGATCTTCCTGGCCCAAGGATCAAGCCCACGTCTCCTGTATCTCCTGCACTGGCAGGTAGATTATTTACCACTGCGCCACCTGGGAAGCTCATCTTTGCTACATATTCATACAAACTTTATAAGGTTCAACTTAACATTTAATTTCAACCGTTGTCAAATGACCAGCCCTCCAACTCATTCTCCAGGGAAGGATACTGATGTGAGTTGCAATTTTCTTCTCCAGGGGATCTTCCTGATCCAGGGATGGAACCCAGGTCTCCTGCATTGTAGGCAGATTCTTTACCCTCTGAGACACCAGGGAAGTCAACAATCAAAACCTTGTAAACTCACCTTCCTCAACCACAAGTTTTCCTTTCTACAACAGTGGAATCATTATCTCTTCTCCCACCTAAAGTGCAATTCCATTGTTTTTAACTTAGGTGCTTATCTATCAGTTATCTGTTTCCCAAACATATTTTTTAATCTCCTTTGCTGTTTATTTCTCTCATCAAAAGATAAACATTCTCAAGTTTGCCCAACTGAGATAAAAGGCATCCTTTGTCCCTTATCCCCTTCCAGCTAACACTTTCTACACACTATCTATCTCTTCTTATCCAAAGTCTGAAGAGAACTGTCTACTCTTACTGTCTCCTATACATTTGCATGCCCATCATATCATACATGACCATGTATGAATGCATTTTTAAATTAACAGACATTTTCTGTCCTATTTTACTGATTATTCAGCAATCTACTTAGAGCAAAGCTACATACATCTGTAGCTACAGCTCCAGAGCTCCCCAGAGAAACCTACCTCCAAAATGATTCCACTTTTCCCTCTTCAGCCAAGAGGTCCAGACTAGGTCAGCACCACAATAGCTCCTTAATGTCTGTGTGCTTTCATAATGGTTTGAATTCCCTCTGACACGTGTTAGTCACTCAGCCCTATAGGATTCTTTGTGACTCCAGAGACTGTAGCCCTCTAGGCTCCTCTGCCCGTGGGGATTCTCCAGGCAAGAATACTGGAGTGGGTCGTCACGCCCTCCTCCAGGGGAATCTTCCCAAACCAGGGATTGAACCCAGGTGTCCTGCATTACAGGCAGCTTCTTTACCATCTGAGCCACCCAGTTCACAAATCTGATCACAGTTTCTAAAACTTATAACAGCTGAGGACTAGCAATTGCCCGTTGGGTAAAGTCAGTGTCTCATTTGGCCTGAATAGCTCTATAAATTTTGCTTCCTCGTGTCCCTGCAGCCCTTCTTTAGCATCCGTTTTTGCTGTTCAGTCACTAAGTCACACCCAACTCTTTGAGATCCATGGTATACAGCATGTTCAGCCTCCTAGTCCTTCACCATCTCCCGGAGTTTGCTCAAACTCACGTCCATTGAGTCGGTGATGCCATCCAATCATCTCATCCTCTGTTGTCCTCTTCTCCTCCTGCCTTCAATCTTCCCCAGCATCAGGGTCTTTTCAAATGAGTCACCTCTTCATATCTGGTGGCCAAAGTATTGGAGCTTCAGCTTCAGCATCAGTCCTTTCAATGAATATTCGGGATTGATTTCCTTTAGGATTGACTGATTTGATCTCCTTGATGTCCAAGGGACTCTCAAGAGTCTTCTCCAGCACCACAATTTGAAAGCAACATAGTCCAGTCAAAATAGACTTATTTCAAGTCCCCAAAACGCTAAGCTCTTACCAAACTCCAAACCTCACACATCGCACTACTTTTGCTAGAAACAGTCTCAGTCACCTCTCTTTGATGAACTCTTACTAAATCCTTCAGTTCAGTTCAGTTCAGTTGCTCAGTCGTGTCTGACTCTTGCGACCCCATGAATCGCAGCATGCCAGGCCTCCCTGTCCAAAACCAACCCCCAGAGTTCACCCAAACTCATGCTCATCGAGTTGGTGATGCCATCCAGCCATTCATTCTGTCGTCCTCTTCTACCCCTGTCCCCAATCCCTCCCAGCATCAGAGTCTTTTCCAAAGAGTCAACTCTTCGCATGAGGTGGCCAAAGTACTGGAGTTTCAGCTTTAGCATCAGTCCTTCCAAAGAACACCCAGGACTGGTCTCCTTTAGAATGGACTAGTTGGATCTCTTGCAGTCCAAGGGACTCTCAAGAGTCTTCTCCAATACCACAGTTCAAAAGCATCAATTCTTCAGTGCTCAGCTTTCTTCACAGTCCAACTTTCACATCCATACATGACCACAGGAAAAACCATAGCCTTGACTAGATGGACCTTTGTTGGCAAAGTAATGTCTCTGCTTTTGAATATGCTGTCTAGGCTGGTCATAACTTTCCTTCCAAGGAATAAGTGTCTTTTAACTTCATGGCTACAATCACCATCTGCAATGATTTTGGAGCCCCCAAAAATAAAGTCTGACACAGTTTCCACTGTTTCCCCATCTATTTCCCATGAAGTGATGGGACCAGATGCCATGATCTTCGTTTTCTGAATGTTGAGCTTTAAGCCAACTTTTTCCCTCTCCTCTTTCACTTTCATCAAGAGGCTTTTTAGTCCCTCTTCACTTTCTGCCATAAGAGTGGTGTTATCTGCATATAAATCTTTAGGTCTAAGTTACTGTCACCTTTTCTAGGAGACTTCCCTGAATGTCTAGGCTATTTTAAGTATTACTCTGAAATAATCGTTCTTACTCTGAAATAATACCCATCGCTGAAATACTCATCGCTTCCCTGAAATACTGTATGTAATAATTTTTATCTGATGCTGGGCTGTAAGCTCAGAGAGAAAAAGATATTGTTGGTTGTTATAACTCTCAAATTTGTAACAGGGATCCACAAATTGCAAATCAGAAGAAATATTTCTGGAGTGAATGACTGATGGATAGTCATCAATTGATTAAGCCCATCACTATTTTAGATGGTTATTAGAAATGAGTGGATATAGGGAGCTCTTGATTAGGACAGTGGCAATTGCCCCAACCAGTAATGCTGAAGAAGCTGAAGTTGAACGGTTTCATGAAGACCTACAAGACCTTTTAGAACTAACACCCAAAAGAGATGTCCTTTTCATTAGAGGGGACTGGAATGCTAAAGTAGGAAGTCAAGAAACACCTGGAGTAACAGGCAAATTTGGCCTTGGAATGCGGAATGAAGCAGGGCAAAGACTAATAGAGTTTTGCCAAGAAAATGCACTGGTCATAGCAAACACCCTCTTCCAACAACAAAAGAGAAGACTCTACACATGGACATCACCAGATGGTCAACACCGAAATCAGATTGATTATATTCTTTGCAGCCAAAGATGGAGAAGCTCTATACAGTCAACAAAAACAAGACCAGGAGCTGACTGTGGCTCAGATCATGAACTCCTTATTTCCAAATTCAGACTTAAATTGAAGAAAGTAGGGAAAACCGCTAGACCATTCAGGTATGACCTAAATCAAATCCCTTATGATTATACAGTGGAAGTGAGAAATAGATTTAAGGGCCTAGATCTGATAGACAGAGTTCCTGATGAACTATGGAATGAGGTTCGTGACATTGTACAGGAGACAAGGATCAAGACCATCCCCAAGGAAAAGAAATGCAAAAAAGCAAAATGGCTGTCTGGAGAAGCCTTACAAATAGCACTGAAAAGAAGAGAGGCGAAAAGCAAAGGAGAAAAGAAAAGATATAAGCATCTGAATGCAGAGTTCCAAAGAATAGCAAGAAGAGATAAGAAAGCCTTCTTCAGCAATCAATGCAAAGAGACAGAGGAAAACAACAGAATGGGAAAGACTAGAGATCTCTTCAAGAGAATTGGAGATACCAAGGGAACATTTCATGCAAAGATGGGCTCGATAAAGGATAGAAATGGTATGGACCTAACAGAACTCTGACATCTGGGCCCTCTCAAATAAGTTCTGTTCTCCTCCTCCTTATATGGGCCAGGCTTTTCTGTTTCTTTGCATGTCTCATACTTTTGTTGAAGACTGGTCATATTATGTGATGTACTGTAGCAATTCTATGTAGTAATTCACTGCCCTCTCTATTTGATTTGTTTTTTATTTTGTTTTGTTTATACTTGTTTGTTTAGTGATGTGCCTAGACTCTTTTAGTGAAATATTCTTCCTCCACAGTGCAATGTCACTCCTCAGAGAGTATAGTCTTGATCGTGCACAATCACCTTGAGATGACATAGGTTTTAGCAGGATTCTTTTTGACTATATCTTTACCTTGTTTCTAAGTTGTCTGCCTCTGTTGATATTACAGCTATTAGTCTTCACTAATTTCAGGCTGATTGCTCTATTGTTTGCAACAATGCCTTGCAGAATAAATTGCTAATGTCTGACTCAATTATATTTAGGCAAAAATAGTTTTTTGAGGCCAGACTTTGAGGTTTGTTCTGACCCAAAGAGGTCTTTTCTTATCTCTTTCTTTTGTTTTCTCTGATAAAGTAGGTGACCTATGATTTAACTTGTTGCTCATGGAGAGCTATCAGTCTCTTGTTTATGGACTATTATCAATATCTATTGTTATGAGAATGTCCTTGGGCTTCAAAAAAGTCAGTTCTTAGGGATTGCTTCTTTCCCTGTTCAAAGCTCTGAGATACTGCTCCAAGCACTTGACCAAGATGGTAGCCTCTCCTGATATGGGGTCTGCACTAAAAGAGAAAGCTGAGATGGGGGCATTTTTGGTCCCATATTATTGGTGTGCTGTATCTGGGGTAGAGCATTTTCCTGTGAGTTGGAGCTGGGTGGAGGAAGGGACTCACTGAGAATTTTTAGCCTTTGCAACTCAGTGTTGAAGTGAGAAGTGCAGACAGACTTCCTCTTCAGTAAGATATAACCCCTTGATCAGGAGCTACAAGGAGAGGAAGAACTGTTTTGGCCACATTCCCCTAGAGTGGAGCTTCTGTCAAGCTGAGCTGGGGGATGAGGAAGGGATCAAGTTGTGGTTAAAGTGCTACAGACTTGAGAGTCTGGGAGTTTTGTTCTTGTGAGGGATTTGGTAGATTTTCTAGAATAAATGTTATTTTTCAAATTTTGTGCATGGCTTTAAGATAATTTCCAGAGACTTTAAATGGCTGCTTTAATACAATAATTTTCATTAGTTATGGTTGTTTGACATGGGAATAGATTCACGGAGTTATTCATGTAGCCTTTCTGATAGGTACAGAACGAAGGGACAAAACAAGTGATTAAATATTTAATCCTACTAGGGGATTGTAAGTAGAAAAATATGGGAGACCCCTGTAAGTTAATGGTTACTTGAGAAAGCAGGTTTTCTTAACCATAAAACCAAGCACACTTGCTTAGCAACAAACCATGCAGCAGAAGCATGAGACATGCCCTAAACAATACAACAATGGTGACATGAGACTCACATCCTGCCCAGTGAGCTCAATAAGTTAATGATCCCTAAGAATGCTTCCTGCACACTTGAAAAACAGTTTGTGGACATAGCTTGACCACATAGGGACAAGAAAACTCCCCTGCTCAACCCGGTGGAGGAACTAGTAATGAAAACATGATGTCTACTCAGGAAAGACAAAGAAGTCTTACCCCTCCCCACTTGTCTTTTGATTATAAAATTGTAGCCCACTAAGTGCTCAGGACACAACAGTTCTTTCCCACCTGCTTATAAGCTTCACAAGTATCCTATTCTAATAAATCACTTCTTACCTACCACTTTGATCTTACCAAATTCTTCTCTGCACTGACATAAAGGACTATGGTATCAGAGCTCTTCAGAGCCCCCTAAAATGACATCAGTTGGTTTCAATTTCAGAACTTAGAATATTGTAGTCATTTAAAAATCAGGCAGGAGAACAACATACACAAAGATAAACTGAAAAATGAATTAAAGACCAGAAACTATGCTCTTAGAGGAGAAACATAGGCAGAACACTCTTTGACATAAATCACAGCAAGATCTTTGATGATCTACTTCCTAGAGTAATGGAAATAAAACAAAAATAAACAAACGGGACCTAATTAAAAGCTTTTGTGCAGCAAAGGAAACTATAAACAAGGTGAAAAGACAACTCTCAGAATGGGATAAATAATAACAAATGAAACAACTGACAAAGGATTGATTTCCAAAATATATAAGCAGCTCATGCAACTCAATACTGGAAAAACAAAAAAATCCAGTCAAAAAATGGGCAAAAGATCTGAATGGATGTTTCTCTAAAGAAGACATACAGATGGCAGATAAACACATGAAAAGGTACTCAGCATCACTCATTGTTGTTGCTGCTGCTGCTAAGTCACTTCAGTCGTGTCCAACTCTGTGTGACCCCATAGACGGCAGCCCACCAGGCTCCCCCATCCCTGGGATTCTCCAGGCAAGAATACTGGAGTGGGTTGCCATTTCCTTCTCCAATGCATGAAAGAGAAAAGTGAAAGTGAAGTCGCTCAGTCTGTCCGACTGTTAGCGACCCCAATGCTGCTGCTGCTAAGTCACTTCAGTCGTGTCCAACTCTGTGTGACCCCATAGACGGCAGCCCACCAGGCTCCCCCATCCCTGGGATTCTCCAGGCAAGAATACTGGAGTGGGTTGCCATTTCCTTCTCCAATGCATGAAAGAGAAAAGTGAAAGTGAAGTCGCTCAGTCTGTCCGACTGTTAGCGACCCCATGGACTGCAGCCCACCAGGCTACTCTGTCCACTGGATTTTCCAGGCAAGAGTACTGGGGTGGGGTGCCATTGCCTTCCCCGTCACTCATTGTTAGAGAGATTCAAATCAAGGCTGCAATGAGATATCACCTCACACCGGTCAGAATGGTCATCATCAAAAAATCTAGGAACAATAAAAGCTGGAGAGGGTGTCAGGAGGAACACTCTTGCACTGTTGGTAGGAATGTAAATTGATACAGCCACTACTGGGAACAGTATGGAAATTCCTTAGGAATAAAACTACCATATGACCCAACAGTCCCACTACTGGGTATATACCCTGAAAGGACCATAATTGAAAAAGACACATGTACCCCAGTGTTCTTGCAGCACTATTTACAATAGCTAGAACATAGGAGCAACCTAGATGTCCTTCAACAGATGAATTGATAAAGTTGTGGAACATATATACAATGGAATATTACTCAGACATAAAAGGAACGCTTTTGAGTCAGTGCTAATGTGGTGGATACAGAGTGAAGGATATTAGAAAGAGAAAAACAAATATTATATTTTAATGTGTATATATGGAATCTAGAAAGATGGTACTGATGAACATATTTGCAAGACAGCAATGGAGACACAGACATAGAGAACAGACTTATGGACATGAGGATGGGCAGAAGGAGAGGGTTAGATGAATGGACAAAGTAGCATATGATATACACTATCATGTGTAAAATAGATAGCCAGTGGGAACTTGCTGTATGACTCAGGGAATTCAAACCCAGCCTCTGTGACAATCTAGAGGGAGGAGTGGAATGGAGTGGGAGGTGAGAGAGACGTTCAAGAAGGAGGGGACATATGTATACCTATGGCTGACTTATATTGATATATGGCAGAAACCAACACAATATTGTAAAGCAATTATCCTTCAATTAAAAATAAATTTTAAAAAATTAGGTAGGAGAAGACAAGTGTATAACACTAAATATGTATTTATATTGCCTTTTAATATTTCCAAACATATATTAATATATATTATTCTCTCTATATAGTATAGGTATATTCTCACATATATTTTACAGATATATATATAATTTTTATATATACCTAGTAGTTACTTTCATCAGTGTTCTTTATTTTTACGGATTTGAGTTGTCTGCTTTCATTTCAGTCTGATGGATTTCCTTCAGTATTTTAGTATAGATATTCTAGCAACACATTCTCTCAGTTTTTGTCTCAAAATGTCTTAATTTCTCCTTCATTTTTGAAAGAAAGTTTTTGTGAACATAAAAATCTTGGTTGGCAGATTTTTGCTTTCAGCAGTTTAATGTGTCATCTCAGTTCCTCTGGCTTCCATAGTTTTTATTGAGAAATCAATTGTTGGTCATACTTATGATCCCTTGTTCAGGGTCAGTCAATTCTTGCTGTTTCAAGCTGTCTACAGTTTGCTATTTTAAACTGTCTACAGTTTGATTGTGATGAGAATTTTGAGCTTCTTAATTGTGCAATTTAAAAAAAAATTGGGAACTTTCTGAAATAATTTCTTTACATATTCTTTCTGCCTCTTTTTCCTTCTCCATTGAAGTAAGACTATTGCTAGTAAGAAGGCAAAATGTTTATATGCTTGGTTGTGTCCTACATTTCTTTGAGGCTCAGTTCATTTTTTTCATTCTTTTTTCCTCTCTTTTTTTCAGATTTGATGATATCAACTGACCTATTTTCAGGTTCACTTTCTTTCTTCTGCCAGCTGAAATCTGCCTTTGAGTCTGTCTAGTGAAATTTTATTTTATTTATTTTCTTAGTGAGCCAAGCAAAGTGTTTATTGGAATGAAAAAGAGTATGTGTGAATAGACTCACATGGGTGGACTCGACAGAGTCATACTTTCATGGTACTTTGAATCACTTATATGGGGCAGTTCTTCCAATCATCTTTCCTTGGTTCTCATCTAGTGAAAATTTAAATTTGGCTACTGTACTTTTCAACTTATAATTTCTATTTAAAAATAATTTCTCTTTATTGATATTTTCTATTTGTTGAGATATTCTCTTTCTTTTGCTTTTTAGACATAGTCTCCATTAGTTCTTTGAACATACTTAAAAAAAAAACTGATTTAAAGTCTTTGTCTAGTAAGTACAAGTTCCAGGGTCTGCAGGGATGATTTCTATCAGCTTTTATTTCCTGCTTACATAGAAGCCTTTGGTGACAGATTAGGGCTTTCTTGAGTCTTTCCTGGACATGAAAATAGCCTTGAACAGGTATATAGCCTTCTTGATTTCCAGGAATATGTTGGAGTTTTTTGAAGCCCCCTGTGGATATCTCACTCCCCAAATTTTCCTTTTAAGTTTTCTTGTAAGCATGTTTGCTACAACTGTGGCTTATTTCTTCACATTTCAGGCAGCTGTGATGTTGAATAATTTTTGCTGATTGTTCTTTGCCAACACCCTGATTAAGAGGTGTGTGCACTGAGAGAGGTTCTGAATCATTTAAAATAAAAACAAACTCTTTGTTTTTTATTTATTTATTTATTTATTTATTTATTTTGTATTTATTTATTTTTTTACACGAACTCCCAAACATGAAGCCCCCTCCCACCTCCCACCCCACATCTTCNTTGAGCATTACTTTACTAGCCTATGAGGTGAGTGCAGCTGTGTGGTAGTTTGAACATTCTTTGGCATTGCCCTTCTTTGGGATTAGAATGAAAACTGACCTTTTCCAGTCCTGTGGCCACTGCTGAGTTTTCCAAATTTGCTGGCATATTGAGAGTAGCACTTTCACAGTATCACCATTTAGGATTTGAAATAGCTCAACTGGAATTCCATCACCTCCACTAGCTTTGTTCATAGTGATGCATCCTAAAGCCCACTTGACTTCACATTCCAGGATATCTGGCTCTAGGTGAGTGATCACACCAACATGTTTATCTGGGTCATGAAGATCTTTTTTGTATAGTTCTTCTGTGTATTCTTGCCATCTCTTCTTAATATCTTCTGCTTCTGTTAGGTCCATACCATTTCTGCTTTTATTGAGCCCATCTTAGCATGATGGGAAACCTCTTGAGAAACCTATATGCAGATCAGGAAGCAACAGTTAGAACTGAACATGGAACAACAGACTGGCTGTCTCTTATACACATCTAGATGTGTATAAGAGACAGCCCCATACTTAAGCTGATGAGCCCAAAAAGAAGCATCTCACCATTTACTGTCCAATGATTTTCAGACTGACCAGTCACTCGTGTTGGGGTTTTTGTTTATAATTGTATCACTTTATACACCTTGCCCTGAAGTGAACTCTAGAAATACATTTTCTTAGAAAGCTATCAAGGACCAACACAACAGCAACAAAAATCCCACACCACTTATTTCAGCATCTTTACCATATTTGATTCTTCATGCTAGCTACACCAAACATTCATTTAGTCAACAAATGTCAATAGATCACCTCCTATTAGGGGGCAGAGTCAGAAAGAAATTAATTTCCATTCACGAGAATAACTCTCAGTTGCTTCCCTTTGTGCTATGTGCATCTCCCATCGCTTGCCTTCAAGTCTTTGCTGTAAACTGCTTCTAATTTTTGTTGCAGTACCCTGGCGAAAGCATTCTGTTATTTCCAGATGTTGTACACAGATTGACATACTTGGCTTCATTGATCAACTAAATAGGCATGGAGAAGAAAAACAAAAAAAAGTAGAGACTTTTGAACATATGTCGTGAAAAGTTGGTCATGTAGTTGAATGACTAATAGGTCTGGCTCTGCAGCTAGAGCACATGGATTCAGGCTCTACTCAATAGCATGCATGATCCAAGGCAAGCTACTTCACTTAACTTTGTCTCTAAAGGGAAAATATTAATAATAATAATAGTAATAGTCAGCTCATAGGGCTACTGCAAGAGCTAATATAAATGAAAAGCTTAGAATAGTAATTGACATTTGGTAAGCACTCAATAAGTGCTGAAGCTGAAGCTCCAATAGTCTGCCCACCTGAGGCAAAGAGCCAACTCATTGGAAAAGACCCTGATGCTGGGAAAGATTGAAGGTATAAGAAGAAGGGAAAGAGAGGTTGTTCCATCTCTCTTTAAGAGATGTTTAGAGAGCATCACTGACTCAATGGACATGAGTTTGAGGCAACTCCAGGAGACAGTGAAAGACAGGGGAGCCTGCTGTGCTGCAGTCCATGAGGTCACAGAGTTAGAACCTTGTGATTTAGTAACTGAACAATAATAACAAATGTTAGCTATTGTTATTATAAAGAATATTAAATATTTCTGTTCAAACTCTCCATCTCTTTGTACAGCATGTACATTAACTTTCCCTAGCACAGTTGAAAGAACTGGCTATAAAACCTTTTATATTTGGTGTTTTTTGTAGGAGTAATTCCAAAGTCATTATCATAAACATGGATTACTGTTTTACTATCAGGGTAATAAGAAACAAATGTTATTTTTAACCGAAGATTTAAAACATGCATTTTTTTTTTCCTTCTGACTGCCCCCCTCACCATCACTGTTAAAACTGATTGAGTCTTCTCTAAGTCCCAGCCCTTTCTGCTAAGTTCCCTTTCTACTCTAAGTCCTGGCTCTCCAGCCCCACTGCGTGGTTTTGGATTCTGGCTCTTCTATATCTGGTCTATGAGAACTTGGAGATGAACTTAACTCTGTGCCTCAGTATTCTCATCTGTCAAATGGGGAAAAAATATCTGAACCTAGTGTTTTCAGGCCAACAGAATACTTTGCACATAGACGTTGCCATTAAATCCTAGCTGCTATTTTCATCCTAAGAGCAGGACAGTTTCTGACATCTTAGCTGTTCAGTTAAGACATGTTGAATTTACTTTCCACAAACAACAGGAATACATGAGTACTAAGTTGCTTCAGCAGTGTCTGACTTTTTATGACCCCACAGAAGGTAGCCCCCAGGCTCCCCCTGTCCATGGCATTCTGCAGGCAAGACTACTAGAGTGGGTTTCCATTTCCTTCTCCAGGGGATCTTCCCAACCCAGGGATCGAACCCACAGCAGGATGCATTGCGAAAAATGCAGAGTTCTGTGAAGCCTAAGCATATGTGGCTTCAGCCACGGTGGCCAAAACTCTCTCCCAGATGTCAAAGCTCTCCTGCTCTCAGGCGGAGCCTGAAAGCCAGGCCCCCCCAGTTCACTTAACAACCGAGGCCAATAAGCCGCCTTAATTTGGAAAATTCCACTCACGTTCCTCGTCTCTGGCTCTCCACATGTCCCCAGGGGCTTTTATGCCAACCTTGAATCCCAAATGTCGAAGAAGAAAGGAGGGAATGGAAAAAAAAAAAAAAAAAAGGTAGAGGAAAGGTCGGAAATTTAAACTGAATTGTTTGGTAATGGAAAGTCCCTTTCAAGTCTCTTTAATGCTTTATTTGGATTCCATTGAGTGTGTGCCAAGAGGGAAAAAGGAAAGGTTAAATCCTTCTATCAGATCTGGAAAAGTTGCTCAGCCAAGCAGCTTAAGAGACGGATTAGCTCGCCTGCAATGCTGAAGTGTTAATACACAGGGTGCCTGTGGGCCATGCAGACCCCCTCCTTTTGGGCCTTGGCATCCTTTGCAGGAGGAAATTGGCCCACAAAGTGACAGACCCCCAAGGAAGTGCAAAATGGTCCCTCTGTACAGGGCCAAATGGGGCCCTAGGTACATTCACCCTTTCAGGATGTGATAAATATCATATCTTCCTAGAAAAATAATACAGGATTATGCCCCAAATTTCAAGGGAGTTAAGGACCTCATGTGTCCCACTCACAAACTCCTGGCTTAAAACTTTGAGAACATTTTTCTTTTTTTTTTTTTTCTAAAAGTCTGACTGCTTTTCACATGTTTCCTCCTGGCAGGCTTTTCTGGAGTCAAAATACCCTTTTTAACTAAGATCAGACCCTGAATTCAAAACCTGCTTGTCAGTGGCCCAATGTGTCTGTGTTTAATTCAGCACAAGAGTTGAGTTTAGTGAAAGAAAAAGCAACATCAAAAATCCTAGTCTTTGGGAGACATATAGAGCTTTCACATTCACGTTATTCACTTGCAGGGTGACCTCACACGTTCAGTTTCCTAGGACAGCCCCAGTTCCTGCCCTTTGCCCTTGCATCCTTTCTACATAACCCACTTCCACACTCCAAACATCACGGCTTGAATAATAAATGATATTGTCATCTAATACAGGGCAGAGTTTTAAAATGCCCATTCTCTCCTCCTTTTGTTACATTTCAGATAAAATATGCAAGTGACATACATGACTTAAAATTTTCTAGTAACTGCACTCAAAAAGGCAAAAGGAAAGAAATAAAATCAATCTATTTTAACCTAAAATATGATCTTTTCAAAAATCAGTGTGAAAATATTAATGAGTTACTTGACCTTCCTCTACTCATACTGTCTTCTACCCATGGCACATACTGAATTGGATCAGCCATATTTTGAGTGGTCAACAGCCGCACAGCAAATGTCCCCTGTACTAGATCACACAGTTCCTGATCAGAGCAGACGGTCATAGAGTCCTTTCCAAGGGGTAGCTGACAAGTCTGTCTGTCTGGATAAACTTGATATAAGATGGAACATGCTGAAGTCTCCACTTTTGCAGTCCCCAGGCAATACCTAAAATTCATTATCACCTTCACCCATAATCCATCACCCATTCTAATTTTCTGGGAAATTATAGTTTGGCTTCACTAATAGATCCTCAGCCTTTGAATTAACTCATAATTTTAAAAATTAATGAGAAAACACAATTTTCTACTGTAAAAAGGAATGAAGAAAGGGGAAAAAAGGAAGGAAGGGAGGGCAGGAGGGTGGAAGGAAGGGGAGAGGGTAGAAAAGACATGAATTATTCATCCACCTAGCCCCTTGCATCAACATACTCTATTACATTAAGCATTGAATTTACTGTACGCTCTGCTGTTAGTCAAGGTATTCTGATTGCCACCCTGACTTGGCTGTCCCTATGATAACTATGTTCAGTTTGCTTCAACTGTTCAATGTTGCCACCTGGACTTTGCTAGTTCAGAAACCCATAAGTCTGTTTGATACTGGAGAACTCAGGTCCA
>SJYX01002054.1:288712-325693 GCA_006410675.1 Oreotragus oreotragus
ATGATGTGGGGTGGGAGGTGGGAGGGGAGGTTCATGTTTGGGAGTTCATGTACACCCGTGGCGGATTCATGTCAATGTATGCCAAAACCAATACAGTACTGTAAAGTAAAATAAAGTAAAAATAAAAATTAAAATAATAATAATAATAATAAATTTTATTTATATTTTTAAAAAACTTTTTGTTTTATATTGGAGTATAGCCAATTAACAATGTTGTGATAGTTTCAGGTGGACAGGAAAGGGACTCAGTATAGACAGATGTATCCAGACTCCGCCAAACTCCCTTCCCATTCAGGCTGCCACATAACATTGAGCAGAATTCCCTGTGCTATACAGTAGCACCTTGTTAATTATCTATTTTAAATATATTGAAGTGTACATGTCCAGCCTTAACTCACTGTCTCTTTTCCCAATTCTTCCCCCCTGGGAACCATAAGATTGTTCTCTAAATCTATGAGCCTCATACCAATTATAATCTGGAAAACTCTATAACATAAAGCTAATTCTGTTAAATGGTTAACTGGACAAAAATTACAGTCTCCGAAAACTTTGAATCCCCAGTTCTGAGGATAATTAAAGTCACAGCCTGAGTGCTGCAGGAATAACTATTTGAATTTAATTTACTATTGTGTGCAATATAAGGACCAATTACTTCCCCCCAGCATTTTGAACTTTGATATAATTCCTTATTCTGAGTTAAATTTACTTAAGTGTCAATATTTTGCAATCCAAATAGAAATTAGCTTTATGTGTGTTTACCCTAATAAAAGCAACATTCAACAAAATTGTAATTGCTCTCAATTTGCTTTTATCAAACACTTTGAGTTTAAGTTTTATTTTAGAAATATGTGTCTGTCAGCATCAGTAAACCCAAAGTGTTCCTATTTGTTGTTGAGTGACAAAGTCATGTCTGAATCTTTGCAATCCCATGGACGGCAGCACGGCAGCTCCCCTGTCCTTCACTGTCTCCCAGAGTTTGCTCAGAGTCATGTCCATTGAGTCAATGACGCTATCTAACCATCTTATCCTCTGCCTTTTGCTTTCAATATTTCCCAGCACCAGGATCTTTTCCAATGAGTCGGCTCTTCACATCAAGTGGCCAACGTATTGGAGCTTCAGCTTTAGCATCAGTCCTTCCAATGAAAATTCAGGGTTGATTTCCTTTAGGATTAACTGGTTTGATTTCCTATCTGTCCAAGAAACTCTCAAGGGTATTCCACACCACCACAATTCAAAAGCATTAATTCTTCAATGCTCAGCCTTCTTTATGGTCCAGCTCTGACATCTGTAAATGACAACTGGAAAAATCATAGCTTTGATTATACAGACCTTTGTCAGCAAAATGATGCCTCTGCTTTTTAATGTGCTGTCTATTTTTATCATAGCTTTCCTTCCAAGGAGCAAGCATCTTTTAATTTCATGGCTGCAATCACTGTCTGCAGTGATTTTGGAGCCCAAGAAAAGAAAATCTGTCACTGTTTCCTTTTTTTCACCTCCCATTTGCCATGACATGATGAGACTGGATGTCATGATCTTAATTTTTTGAATGTTTGGTTTTAAGCTAGCTTTTCACTCTCCCTTTCTACCCTCATCACAAGGCTATTTAGTTCTTCTTCACTTTCTACCATTAAAGTGATATCATCTGCATATCTGAAGTTGTTGATATTTCTCACAACAGTCTTGATTCCAGCTTGTGATTCATCCAGCCTGGCATTTTGCAGACCAAAAGCCTTAATTATCAAGTGGATCCATCACAACCTGCTTTTACTCTTGGTTTCTTCCTTCCTTCTAACCTGAAAAAGCAACGTAGTATAACCGAAAGAATACTGGGTCTTGAGAGCATTTGATTTGGAACCAAGCTCCGTATGGGACATTGGTTGCTTACCATGTATCAAGGGCTGTTCTAAGTACTTCTCAAACATGATCTCAATTAATACCTGTAAGAACTCATCTCCCTATTTTGCAAATAAGGAAACTGAGGCCTAACGAGATCAAATAATATGCTCAGGATCACACAGCTAGAGAGTAAAATGTTAATCCCAATTCATGCAACAGAGTTGCAGGTTCCACTGCTCTTAACCCCTACTCACCGGATGCTGTAAACTGGAAGTGGCACCTCTGATTCAGGGACCGTACAACTGATTCAAGCCCATTGATGTTAGTGGCTCATTATATCCCTGACCCCTAAACTTGTCTTCTTTCTGACCTGAGCAAAAATCACCTAAAACCAGTATGTTGACACCTTTCCAGAGATCCAACTTGCATAATCCTGCAAAATAAATACTGAACCAGCCATGAGGAGCAGTCTGCTTGCCAAGCTCACTCTCAGAAGTTTGGCAGGCTAAGCGTCCCAGGACAGCTCTGTAGGCCCAAGTTCTGGAGCTCTTCATGGCCACACATGAGGTTCAAAGAGCCAAGGAATGTCCCCAGGGGCATCACCATCAGGCCTGCAGGCGAAGGCTCCAAACGTTTAGCAATCCCTGATTCACAGGACAAAGCAGGAGCTCCTATTTCCTGGGTCCTAGGACAATATTGTTATTAGTCCAATGTATAGCCATGAGGAGGAGGTTGACCTGAGAGCAGAGAAGAGTGATGGAAAGATCATACTGGCAACATGCACATTCCCAGAGGTCAGATCATCCCCCTGTGCTTTTACATGACTTGAAACACTTTTCTGTCCATCCACTTGCTTAGGCAATTTTGAGACAAGTACCTGTCTCTTGAAACAGAATTCTGAAGATTGCACCAATGAAAAGTTTCATACTGCTGATTTTGCTAGGGTTTGGCTTTGTTTAAAAAAAAAAATCAGAGGGCTGAAGCCAATTAAGTTGAGAAGCTGAGAGTGTAAGATCGTGAATCAGGACACTGAAAACAGGTTCCCATCTGCAGCTTCCTAACTGCATGACTGTTAGCAAGTTATTTCACTTTTCTCGTTCAATTTACTCACCCTATTTAAAATTGCACACACACACACATACACTGACATTCGCTATCTTCCTTTCTTGTTTTATGTTTCCCATAGTACTTTTCATTTCCAATATACTAAATAATTTACTTATTCATTTTGTTAATTGCCCTTCCTACTAAAACATAAGCTCCATACAGATGCAGCTGGATTTCCCTGGTTTAGAATAGAATTCAATACATATTTGTGACAGTTGCTGTTGGATGTATTATGTGAGTTGATTAGACTATATCAGTAGTTACCCTTTTGAGATTCTACAAACACTGTGAATCCTGGATGACAGTATTAGAAAGGCCTTAGGCTAATTTAAGTAGTACTAAAAGCATAATGGAGATGATATATTTCAACTATCATGATGCTCCTCTAACATATCTACTATTTCATTAAGCCAGAGAATTTAATGCTGATTANTTTCCAATATACTAAATAATTTACTTATTCATTTTGTTAATTGCCCTTCCTACTAAAACATAAGCTCCATACAGATGCAGCTGGATTTCCCTGGTTTAGAATAGAATTCAATACATATTTGTGACAGTTGCTGTTGGATGTATTATGTGAGTTGATTAGACTATATCAGTAGTTACCCTTTTGAGATTCTACAAACACTGTGAATCCTGGATGACAGTATTAGAAAGGCCTTAGGCTAATTTAAGTAGTACTAAAAGCATAATGGAAATGATATATTTCAACTATCATGATGCTCCTCTAACATATCTACTATTTCATTAAGCCAGAGAATTTAATGCTGATTAAAATTGCTACTTATAATCACTTTTCACTATCTTCATAAGTTATACGTGTCTCTTGTTTAGTGAAAATGACAATGTCATTAGTATGACCCAAAGTGCAGTTTTTTAAGTAAGCAAAACAAGGGAGATGATGGAAGAAAAAAGCTGGTAAAGAATTATTTGGTTTGTGACTTTTCTCACTTAACTAATCTTTTCAAACCATATTCTACTACCTTAAAAATGGTCATGTCATAAGATAGGACACATGTATAGCCTAATATGTGTTCAACAAATGTCAGATACTTATCCCTTTTACATGGTGGAGAGCATCCTTTCCCAGCCTTAGAATCAAGGATTCTAAGTTGCTGGAATTTTACAAGTATTCAGTTCAGTTAGTTCAGTTCAGTCACTCAGTCATGTCTGACTCTTTGGAACCCCATGAATCGCAGCACGCCAAGCCTCCCTATCCATCATCAACTCCTGGAGTTTACTCAGACTCATGTCCAAAGAGTTGGTGATGCCATCGAGCTATTTCATCCTCTGTCGTCCCCTTCTCCTCCTGCTCCCAATCTCTCCCAGCATCAGAGTCTTTTTCATTGAGTCAACTCTTCGCATGAGGTGGCCAAAGTACTGGAGTTTCAGCTTCAGCATCAGTTCTTCCAATGAACACCCAGGACTAATCTCCTTTAGGATGGACTGGTTGGACCTCCTTACAGTCCAAGGTACTCTCAAGAGTCTTCTCCAACACCATAGTTTAAAAGTATCAATTCTTTGGTGCTCAGCTTTCTTCATAGTCCAACTCTCACATCCATACATGATCACTGGAAAAACCATAGCCTTGACTAGACAGACCTTTGTTGGCAAAGTAATGTCTCTGCTTTTGAATATGCTATCTAGGTTGGTCATAACTTTCCTTCCAAGGAGTAAGTGTCTTTTAATTTCATGGCTGCAATCACCATCTGCAGTGATTTTGGAGCCCCAAAAAATAAAGTCTGACACTGTTTCCACTGTTTCCTCATCTATTTGCCATGAAGTGATGGGACCAGATGTCATGATCTTAGTTTTTTGAATGTTGAGCTTTAAGCCAACTTTTTCACTCTCCTCTTTCACTTTCATCAAGAGTTCAGTTCAATTCCATTCAGTCACTCAGTTCTGTCTGACTCTCTGCAACCCCCTGAACCGCAGCACGCCAGGCCTCCCTGTCCATCACCAACTCCCGGAGTTCACTCAGACTCACATCCATTGAGTCAGTGATGCCATCCAGCCATCTCATCCTCGGTCGTCCCCTTTTCCTCCTGCCCCCAATCCCTCCCAGCATCAGAGACTTTTCCAATGAGTCAACTCTTCGCATGAGGTGGCCAAAGTACTGGAGTTTCAGCTTTAGCATCATTCCTTCCAAAGTAATCCCAGGGCTGATCTCCTTCAGAATGGACTGGTCGGATCTCCTTGCAGTCATCAAGAGTTAAACTTGCTTAAATACAGAATTCAAAAATATTCTATTCTCAGCTTAAGAATTCATGTTTAAAAAACTTTCAACAGACGTGTAAGATTTAAGGAATTTCCACCAAACTAGCATGGACTCAGTCCTCATAACAACACTGCAAATTAGGTTGCGGAGAGAGCTCAGAAAGGGGAGTAAAGTTCCATGGCGACAACACAGAATCAGTTGAACTCTCTGATTCTAAGAATAAACAACCATTAAGGGGGCATTCATTTGGTAGTTTATTGCTGATTACAAAAGAGATAGTAGGCAGAGGCAGAAGAATGGGAAATGGTCTCAGAAGAGGCGGAATAAGGGACATTGGACAGAAAAGCGACAGAGCAGGTAAGTCTTACTGTCTTTGTTCAGTCACCAAGTTGTATCTGACACTTTGCAACCCCATGGACTGCAGCACACCAGGCTCCCCTGTCTTTCACTATCTCCCAGAGTTTCCTCAGATTCATGTCCGTTGAGTTGGTGATGCTATCTAATCATCTCATCCTCTGCCAGTCCCTTCTCCTTTTGCCTTCAATCTTTCCCAGCATTAGGATCTGGGATACTAATACTTTGGCTGGTGGCCAAAGTATTAGAGCTTCAGCTTCAACATCAGTCCTTCCAGTGAATATTCTGGGTTGATTTCCTTTATAATTCACTGATTTGATCTCCTTGCAGTCCAGAGGATACTCAAGGTTTTTCTCCAGCATCACAATTCGAGAGCATCAATTCTTCAGGGGTCAGCATTCCTTTTGGTCCAACTCTCACATCCATACATGACCACTGGAGAAACCATAGCTTTGACTAGATGGACGTTTGTTGGCATAGTGATGTCTCTGCTGTTTAATATGGTGTCTATGTTTGTCACAGCTTTTCTTCCAAGGAGCAAGGGTCTTTTAATTTCATGGCTGCAATCATGATGTACTTTGATTTTGGAGCCCAAGAAAAGAAAATTTGTCACTGTTGTTACTTTTGTCCCTTCTATTTGCCATGAAGTGTTGGGACTGGATATCATGATCTCAGGTTTTGAATGTTGAGTTTTAAGCTAACTTTTTCACTTTCCTCTTTCACCATCAAGAAGCTCTTTAGTTCTTCTTCATTTTCTATTAAAATGGTATCATCTGCATATCTGAGGTTATTAATATTTCTCCTGGCAATCTTGACTCTAGCTTGTGATTCATCCAGCCAGGCACTTCACATGATGTACTCTGCATAGAAGTCAAATAAACAGGGTAACAATATACAGTTTTGACATACCTCTTTCCTAATTTTGGATCAGTCAGTTGTTCCAGGTCTGATTCTAACTGTTGCTTCTTGACCTGCATACACGTTTCTCAGGAGTCAGGTCAGGTGTTCTGGTATTACTGTCTCTTTAAAAATTTTCCACAGTTTGTTGTGATCCATGCAGTCAAAGGTTTAGTGTAGTCAATGAAGCAGAAGTAGATGTTTTTCTGGAATTCCCTTGCTTTCTCTATGATCCAAAGAAAGTTGGCAATTTAAATATTTTAGCTAATGATCTTAATTTTTAGTACTGACTGAACACTTGCTACATGCAAGGCACTGAGTACTTTATACATATCATGTCAATCTTCTCAAAGCTTTTCATCTTTAACCCACCATGCCAATGAGAAAACTAAAGCACAAAGAAGTTAAATACATTTCCAAGGTCTCATAGGTATTGAAATGGCCACTGCGAACTCCTTTGAGCTCACCAAGCCTTAACTTTCGCTATTCCATGCAATACTCAGAGGTTTAATACCTATTCGGCAGTCAGTGGACTAGCAGTATTGTTCCTACTGCCAAGAATCTTGAAGAATCTAACTCAATGATCTTCTAAGATGAGGCTCATGAGTATGATCCATGCAAGCAGAGGCTGGTAACTAGTAAAAATCAACAGGAACCATGTTAACAATCTTGGACACTGCAAACACACACACACACACACACACACACACAAATAGAAAACAGTAAAGAATATAAAATAATACAGGAGACAAATACAAAAAGTGTATACAAAATAATACAGGTTTGTTTTCTAATAGGATCATTAAAAAACAAAACACCAGAGCTGCTGTTGCAGGGGGAAAGCAGAGTGAATCCTCTAGTACCGAATGATGCTTCTGGGTAATAATAGCAACTTCCTTCCTGCTATGTCATTTTATTTTCACATCTGTCATGCCATGGGCATATATTATATTACTTTTATAGATGAGAAAACTGAGGCACAGGTATGCTTTCTGCATCACCCAAGGGCTCTGGTCGCAAGGAAGAGAGTCTCATTTGAATTCAGGTCTGTCTCCAAAGTCTTGTCTGTCTCTTTCCCTTTCAAGACTATATCAAGAAGGAAACACAATTTTGCCTCTGCTACGAGTCAGGCTGTCCAGTGAGAACAAAATGGAGGCTACTATGATACGATGTCTTATGTATGGTGTGGCACCAAATTACATGTCAGGTTTGCATACAGAATTTACATAAACCTTGATCTTTATAGTTACCATCTGTAAATAGTAATAATGATTATAATAACAAAACTAACCCTATAAGATCATCACAGGGATTACAAAAGCTAGCACATATAAAATTCTCCACATCTAATCAGCATTTGTACAGGTTTGTGCGCTCATTAAAATTAGTGAACTGGTCTTGGATTTTCCACTGAGCAGCTGAGAGGTCTTGGTGAGTTGATTCCCCTCCTCTAGGCTTCTGTCTTCCCATCCACACAGGGCAGTAGACCAGATGCCTTTAGGAAGGGCCAAAAGGCACAATGGAGATCTCAAACAGGAGCTAGCAAATATCTACTATCATGAGAGGGTAGTGAAGGGGAAGAAATAAACCTTGATCTACTCTCTGATACAACAGGAGACCTAACTCTCACCACCCACCTCGCTGGGATCTGGGAAGGGTTAATGAGACATGATGCTCAGTGTTCTGCCGAGAGCTATTACTGCCTTACAGAGGGAAAAATCCCATTGTTGCCAGCAAACAAGACTGACAATTTGATGAGGTGTGAATATTTTTAGTGTAACAGTATGTAAACACTGCTTTTTTTCATCCAAGTCATCATTCTGTGCACACACCCGTATGCATTTTTATGAGGCCATTTTCTCCATGGCTGTAAATATTCTGTGCTTGCCCTTTTCCAGGAGCTCAAAGAATGTGCTGATCAGGGGCCCCCGCTGAACCTCTGAGCTGATTCCTAAGGCTCACCACATTCTCTAGGAGAAATGTTAATAGGCATATTCACATTTCATGCTGATGTGCTTGCCTTCCTTCTGGCCAATACAAATTGTACCAGGCAAGGCCAGGGGCAAAAGGAGTTCTCTGACGGAGAAGGTTCAAGCTGTCTGGCAGTGATAAATAGGGAGCAGCATCATGAGTACCAAGACGTAAAAGTGGGAAAAAGGCAGGAAGCCTGGTTCCAAGTTTTGTCCCTGGAGCACTTGCTTTAAAAAGCCCAGAAGGCTAAATCCACAAATGGATGCCTTTTCTTTTTTCATTTTTATGTAGACCATTTTCAAAGTCGTTATGGAGTTTGTTACAGTATTGTTTCTGTTTTATATTTTAGTATTTTGGCCACGAGGCATACGGGATCTTAGGTCCCCAACCAGGGATCAAATCCCAACCCCCTGCATTGAAAGGTGGAGTTAACCACTAGACCACCAGGGAAGTCCCAAACCAGTACCTTTTCGAAAAACAATTCCACCATTCATTCCTTTGACAGGCATTTACTGGGCACTAAGTGTCAGATCCTGCACCACTGACTAGGATATAAGAGTGAAAACAATTTAGCTCCAGCCTTTACAGGGATTGTATTTCAGTAACGGAGTTGACAAATAAGCATGATGACAGGTTAGGGCTAAGTGTTCAGTACATGAGCTCCTTCCCTCCCATCCCTCTGTCCATAAAACCTCTGAAGTGTCATCTTCCTCTACAACATCTGGGAAGGAGGTGGTTTGTCTCATAGCTTCCTTGGATGTGCACGCATGGCAACTGTCTCCGCGCTTGGTATATGTGCCACAATCTCACATCTAAGACTCTAGGTCCTTGACAGTCTGGTACTCTGTTACCACTCTGATGAAGGCCTAAGCCATGAGTGAACGAGGGGCAGGTCAGGTTCCCCCTCAACACTGCTGCATTTCCTGCAAGACCACTACACAGAGAAACATGCAAATCTAAAGTCAGTGAAGAGTGACAATCACAGAAAGTAAACATATAAAAACACACACTGGAGCTGAAACCAGTCCATCCTCAAGGAAATCAACCTTGGATATTCATCGGAAGGACTGCTGCTGAAGCCGAAGCTTCAATACTTTGGCCACCTGATGTGAAGAGTCAACTCATTGGAAATGATCCTGATGCTGGGAAAGATTGAGGGCAGGAAGAGAAAAGGGTGACAGAAGGTGAGATAGTTGGATGGCATCACTGACACGTGGACATGAGTTTGAGTTAACTCCGGGAGATGCTGAAGGACAGAGAAGCCTGGCCTGTCAAAGTACAAGAGGTGGAAAAAAGTCAGACATGACTGAGTGACTGAACAACCTCAAAAGCAGCGAACCCTGCCATGTCTACCGCCAGAACATGCCCAAAACAGCCACTTCCCCTACCTCCAGTGAGAGCACCTTAATCCCAGCAACTGGCCATGATCTGTAATTTGATGAGATAGACACATAACAGATTTTTCAGATTCTACATTTTATCCTCCTATCCCCTAAAACCTATTCTCCCTCACAAACAGGACAAGTTTAATAAATATTATTCAGATCACATCTGTATTGCATGAACTCTTTCATATTTCCGTAACAACCAGAACACAAAATCTTCACTGTGGTTTTCAAGATCTGGCTCTTGCTGACCTCCGCCAATCTCTCTCTGACCTTCCTCTCTCTTACCATCTGGATCCAAATCACCAGCCCTTTCAGTACCTAGAAGATGCTCAGTTTGTTTCCACCTTTGGGTCCATGCGTTACCTGTTATTCTGTCTGGAATCCACTGTTTCACGATCTTCACATGACTGATGCCTTTATATCGTGTCTCAGTTCTAATGCCCCCCCCGCACCACTGACCATCCAATTAATCCTGCATCCCTTGAGATGCTCTCTAATAAACCCGCTTATTTTTCTTGCATAGCTATTATCATGATCTTAACACACCTTGCACATTTCTTTGCTTTTGTATGTATTGTATGTCTTGCCCTACCAGATTTCTAAGCCCCATTAGGAAAAGCATCTTGCTGTCTATAGACTCTCTGTGTCTAAGCACCTGGTAGGCTCCAAAAGACACTGGCTTAATACATGAATGGGTATCTTCATAAGGCAAAGGAAAACTGCACAAAAAAGTTGAACTGTTCACATTTCTCATACTGTTCACCAATCTATAGTTCAGAATGAAACTGAAAGTGGTCACTCAGTCATGTCTGACTTTTTGCGACCCCATGGACTGTAGCCCACCAGGCTCCTCTATCCATAGAATTCTCCAGGCAAGAATGCTAGAATGGATAGCCATTCCCTTCTCCAGGGGATCTTCCCAACCCAGGGGTTGAACCCAGGTCTCCTGTATTGCAGGCAGGTTCTTTACTAACTGAGCTTCTAGAGAAGCCCATAGGTTAGAATACAACCTCTTAAAGCATTCACTGCTGTTTCCTAGCCTTTACACACAAAGGGTGGTCTAGACACAGAATCTATGTCCTGCCTGTGCCTGACCCTTTTGCTCTCCCCCCAGGTACTCAAGGACAGGCAGCCAACATGCAGCAGCATATCTTCTAAAGTCTGAATCTTTCACTCCAAAGTTTCAGCAAGAAATTTCAAGATAACTGCTGACCCTCAACATTTATCATAACTCTGCAGCCCCTTCAAATTATATTCTCCTGAATAAAATGCAGAAATGCCTTCTCATTCTTCTTAATCATCAAATGAAAGATATTAGATAGAGAAAACAGGCAAACACATAATTTCTGTGGATAAATATCAATTCTCAAACACAATGCTGTCTAAATCCACCTTAAGTAAGGGGATATTTTTCAACAGCAATGATATCTACAAATTGTTATCATCCACTCATTACAATACATTCCAACATTGTGGACAGCAGTGGCCACTTGCCTAAGACTATGCCCTGGGTCCTCAGTGACTTATGGGAAACCAGGCTCCAGGTGCTTCCCCAGGCTTCCCCAGTGGCACAGGGGTTAAGAATCTGCCTGTCAATGCAGGAGATGCAAGAGACGTGGGTTCAATCCCTGGGTCGGGAAGATCCTCTGGAAAAGGAGACAGCACCCCACTTTAGTATTCTTGCCAGGAAAATCCCAAGGACAGAGGAGCCTGGCGGGCTAGAGTCCATGAGGTCACAAAGAGGTGGACACGATTGAGTGGTTGAGCATGTAGCAAGCTCTGTACAGAATATTCTGTTCTGTTGACCACCCTTAACTATGACTAGGCCAGTAGATTTGAAATTATTTTATTTATTTTTTTACTCTTTGATCTAGAGCACTTCTTTTTTATTTTTTTAATTAACTTGAATTTCTTTTTAGTCTTTATTGAATTTGTTACACTATTGCTTCTGTACTATATTTGGGGGGGGGATTGTTTTTGGCTGTGATGAATGTAGGATCTTAGCTCCCCAACTAGGAATCAAACCCACACTCCTTGCATTAGAAGGCAAATTCTTAACCACTAGACTGTCAGAGAGGACCCCAGGGCGCTTAACAGGTTAGGGCTAAGTGTTCAGTACATGAGCTCCTTCCCTCCCATTCCTCTGTCCATAAAACCTCTGAAGTGTCATCTTCCTCTACAACATCTGGGAAGGAGGTGGTTTGTCTCATAGCTTCCTTGGATGTGCACGCATGGCAACTGTCTCCGCGCTTGGTATATGTGCCACAATCTCACATCTAAGACTCTAGGTCCTTGACAGTCTGGTACTCTGTTACCACTCTGATGAAGGCCTAAGCCATGAGTGAACGAGGGGCAGGTCAGGTTCCCCCTCAACACTGCTGCATTTCCTGCAAGACCACTACACAGAGAAACATGCAAATCTAAAGTCAGTGAAGAGTGACAATCACAGAAAGTAAACATATAAAAACACACACTGGAGCTGAAACCAGTCCATCCTCAAGGAAATCAACCTTGGATATTCATCGGAAGGACTGCTGCTGAAGCCGAAGCTTCAATACTTTGGCCACCTGATGTGAAGAGTCAACTCATTGGAAATGATCCTGATGCTGGGAAAGATTGAGGGCAGGAAGAGAAAAGGGTGACAGAAGGTGAGATAGTTGGATGGCATCACTGACACGTGGACATGAGTTTGAGTTAACTCCGGGAGATGCTGAAGGACAGAGAAGCCTGGCCTGTCAAAGTACAAGAGGTGGAAAAAAGTCAGACATGACTGAGTGACTGAACAACCTCAAAAGCAGCGAACCCTGCCATGTCTACCGCCAGAACATGCCCAAAACAGCCACTTCCCCTACCTCCAGTGAGAGCACCTTAATCCCAGCAACTGGCCATGATCTGTAATTTGATGAGATAGACACATAACAGATTTTTCAGATTCTACATTTTATCCTCCTATCCCCTAAAACCTATTCTCCCTCACAAACAGGACAAGTTTAATAAATATTATTCAGATCACATCTGTATTGCATGAACTCTCATATTTCCGTAACAACCAGAACACAAAATCTTCACTGTGGTTTTCAAGATCTGGCTCTTGCTGACCTCCGCCAATCTCTCTCTGACCTTCCTCTCTCTTACCATCTGGATCCAAATCACCAGCCCTTTCAGTACCTAGAAGATGCTCAGTTTGTTTCCACCTTTGGGTCCATGCGTTACCTGTTATTCTGTCTGGAATCCACTGTTTCACGATCTTCACATGACTGATGCCTTTATATCGTGTCTCAGTTCTAATGCCCCCCCCGCACCACTGACCATCCAATTAATCCTGCATCCCTTGAGATGCTCTCTAATAAACCCGCTTATTTTTCTTGCATAGCTATTATCATGATCTTAACACACCTTGCACATTTCTTTGCTTTTGTATGTATTGTATGTCTTGCCCTACCAGATTTCTAAGCCCCATTAGGAAAAGCATCTTGCTGTCTATAGACTCTCTGTGTCTAAGCACCTGGTAGGCTCCAAAAGACACTGGCTTAATACATGAATGGGTATCTTCATAAGGCAAAGGAAAACTGCACAAAAAAGTTGAACTGTTCACATTTCTCATACTGTTCACCAATCTATAGTTCAGAATGAAACTGAAAGTGGTCACTCAGTCATGTCTGACTTTTTGCGACCCCATGGACTGTAGCCCACCAGGCTCCTCTATCCATAGAATTCTCCAGGCAAGAATGCTAGAATGGATAGCCATTCCCTTCTCCAGGGGATCTTCCCAACCCAGGGGTTGAACCCAGGTCTCCTGTATTGCAGGCAGGTTCTTTACTAACTGAGCTTCTAGAGAAGCCCATAGGTTAGAATACAACCTCTTAAAGCATTCACTGCTGTTTCCTAGCCTTTACACACAAAGGGTGGTCTAGACACAGAATCTATGTCCTGCCTGTGCCTGACCCTTTTGCTCTCCCCCCAGGTACTCAAGGACAGGCAGCCAACATGCAGCAGCATATCTTCTAAAGTCTGAATCTTTCACTCCAAAGTTTCAGCAAGAAATTTCAAGATAACTGCTGACCCTCAACATTTATCATAACTCTGCAGCCCCTTCAAATTATATTCTCCTGAATAAAATGCAGAAATGCCTTCTCATTCTTCTTAATCATCAAATGAAAGATATTAGATAGAGAAAACAGGCAAACACATAATTTCTGTGGATAAATATCAATTCTCAAACACAATGCTGTCTAAATCCACCTTAAGTAAGGGGATATTTTTCAACAGCAATGATATCTACAAATTGTTATCATCCACTCATTACAATACATTCCAACATTGTGGACAGCAGTGGCCACTTGCCTAAGACTATGCCCTGGGTCCTCAGTGACTTATGGGAAACCAGGCTCCAGGTGCTTCCCCAGGCTTCCCCAGTGGCACAGGGGTTAAGAATCTGCCTGTCAATGCAGGAGATGCAAGAGACGTGGGTTCAATCCCTGGGTCGGGAAGATCCTCTGGAAAAGGAGACAGCACCCCACTTTAGTATTCTTGCCAGGAAAATCCCAAGGACAGAGGAGCCTGGCGGGCTAGAGTCCATGAGGTCACAAAGAGGTGGACACGATTGAGTGGTTGAGCATGTAGCAAGCTCTGTACAGAATATTCTGTTCTGTTGACCACCCTTAACTATGACTAGGCCAGTAGATTTGAAATTATTTTATTTATTTTTTTACTCTTTGATCTAGAGCACTTCTTTTTTATTTTTTTAATTAACTTGAATTTCTTTTTAGTCTTTATTGAATTTGTTACACTATTGCTTCTGTACTATATTTGGGGGGGGGATTGTTTTTGGCTGTGATGAATGTAGGATCTTAGCTCCCCAACTAGGAATCAAACCCACACTCCTTGCATTAGAAGGCAAATTCTTAACCACTAGACTGTCAGAGAGGACCCCAGGGCGCTTCCATGGTAGATTATGTTCCTGCTGTCTTGAGACACAGAGCACTGTATGAGAATCCATCTGTCCAAACTAGGAAGGAGGATTATTTTCCTCAGGAGGAGTTACTTGTTCTTCAAGGTACAGTTGGGAGTGGTAAACACTGAGTGCTTTGGTTCCTGGGAGGAGAGGCCATGGACACAGCCCAGGAGTGATAGCTGGGGGTGGCAGAAATGAGTAAGAGATTTGCGAATGTTTCCCAGGCAGGTGATACTGGACCCAATCCTGAATAGCGAGTAGAATTACTAGCAAGAAAACAAGAAGAGAATTTCAGACAGAATCAGCATGGGCAAAACCCTGAAGGCAGGTGAGAGCAGGCAAGGCCCTGAGAACCCAGGAAATTTTGCAGCCTAAGCATAAGGAGGCAGAAGGCAGGAGTGGCAGTAGATGTGGCAAAGAAGTAGGAAAGGTTCCTATCATAAATAACCTAGAGTCTCGTGATAAGAAGTGCAAACATTTCTCTGAAGACAAAAGCAAAATCATGAAGAGGAGGAGGCTGGAGTTTAGATCTCAGGATTTCATTTTTGTACTGAAGCTTTGAGAGCCAACACCCATCTCTGCCAGTGGGCATCGTGTCAGGCTCTATTCTCCCTGGATGTCTCTACCTGAGCACCAAGTCATCATCAGGGACTAGGATTTCCAAGAATCAACCACAAAACCATAACCTGAGAAACAGGTTTGTGTTCTTCACTATGAGAGAACCTAAGTGAAGCTCCCAGTAATTAAAATAAGCAAATGTTACTTACATAGTGGATTGTTAATCAGGTTGCCTGTGTTTCCGAATGTCTTATTTAAATAGATTGTGATATTTAGAGGGGATTTTGGTGTCAGTGGTGTCTTCCTTCTGTCTTACGCGTGACTGTTGATCCTTATCCAAAACAAATTGCGGTCTGCTGGCTAATATTTATGTGATAGGTCTGACATTTTCATTCTTAAGGTTATTAATCAACTGCTATATACCAACTCAGGTTCACGTGGGAAAGAGTAACTCTTACATACTATCCACGCCTCCTCTTCAAGGCTTCTAAATATCACCTGTGTGTTGAACCATTGTCCTTTTGGATAATATTCCCAGCGAGTCAAGTGAAGAAAACATTGATGTTTAGTTGTGTTAACCTGTCTACCCTCACTGCATATGTAAAATACACCTGCTGTATACATGGAAAAAATAGAAATAAAAGGTAATTAGAATATCAGTCACCCTGCCTTTAGAAGCCCTGCCAGGTATGAACACTGAAGGACAGATCAAAGGCTCCCATTTTCACCTGGTTCTTCTCCTGTGTGGTTCTGTTACCTCGAACATGCTTTTCAGCATTCCTGAATTCCTCCTTGTCCATAAAGTGGGCTGCATGCTGCTGCTGCTGCTGCTAAGCCGCTTCAGTCGTGTCCGACTCTGGGAGACCCCAGAGACGGCAGCCCACCAGGCTCCCCCATCCCTGGGATTCCCCAGGCAGGAACACTGGAGTGGGTGCCATTTCCTTCTCCAACGCATGCGTGCATGTTAAGCTGTTTCAGTCATGTCCAACTCTGTGCGACCCTGTGGACAGCAGCCCACCGGGCTCCTCTGTCCATGGGATTCTCTAAGCAAGAATGCTGGAGTGGGTGCCATTTCCTTCTCCAAGTGGGCTGAATGAGTGGGGCTAAAGGGAAGGTCCCCATCAAGATGGAAAGTAAGTGTTCTAATTAGGAGGTAGCGCTATTATTCTTGGGCTTTCCAGGTGACGCTAGTGGTAAAGAATCTGCCTGCCAATGCAGGAGACACGGGTTGAGTCCCTTGTTTGGAGAGATCTCCTGGAAGGGCGTGGCAACCCATTCTCGCTTTCTTGCCTGATGAGCCTCATGGACAGAGGAGCCTGGTGGGCTACAGTGTATAGGGCTGCAAAGAGTTGGGCACAGCTGAAGGTATTTAGCACTCACATACACATGCATACATGCCATTATTCTTAATATCACCACCACTACAATATTAGCTTAAAAAAAAATCCTTCACCTCTCTAGGAAGCCTTCTCTGACCCTTCTGTCCTCTGAAGTGCTGTCTCAGGAAACCAAGTTTCAGTTCAGTTAAGTTCAGTTCAGTCACTCAGTCGTGTCCGACTCTTTGTGACCCCATGAATCGCAGCACACCAGGCCTCCCTGTCCATCACATTCTCCCAGAGTTCACTCAGACTCACGTCCATCGAGTCCGTGATGCCATCCAGCCATCTCATCCTCTGTCGTCCCCTTCTCCTCCTGCCCCCAATCCCTCCCAGCATCAGAGTCTTTTCCAATGAGTCAACTCTTCACATGAGGTGGCCAAAGTACTGGAGCTTCAGCTTTAGCATCACTCCTTCCAAAGAAATCCCGGGGCTGATCTCCTTCAGAATGGACTGGTTGGATCTCCTTGCAGTCCAAGGGACTCTCAAGAGTCTTCTCCAACACCACAGTTAAAACATCAATTCTTCAGCACTCAGCCTTTAGGGTAGGACTATTCACACCATTTTTTTAAGTAATATATAACTGACTTACAATGTTATATTAATTTTCAGGTTTACAACATAGTGATTCAATATTTTTATTCATTACAAAATGATCACCTGCAGAAGTCTGTGCTGTGCGCAGTCACTCAGTCACGTCCAACTCTTGGCAACCCCATAGCCTGCCAGGCTCCTCTGTCCATGGGGATTCTTCAGGCCAGAATACTAGAATGGGTTGCCATGCCCTCATCCAGGGGATCGTCCCAACCCAGGGATCAAACCCAGGTCTCCAGCATTGCAGGTGGAATCTGTACCATCTGAGCCATCAGGAAATCCCAGGAACACTGGAGTGGGTAGCCTATCCCTTCTCCAGGGGATCTTCCTGACCCGGGAATCAAACCAGGGTCTCCTGCATTGCAGGCAGATTCTTTACTCTCTGAGCTACCAGAGAAGCCCTAGTGGAAGTCTAGATATGATAAAAAGTTATTAGAATGTGATTGACTATATTCCTGATGCTGTACACTAAATTCCTATGAATTATATTAATTTTCAGGTTTACAACATAGTGATTCAATATTTTTATTCATTACAAAATGATCACCTGCAGAAGTCTGTGCTGTGCGCAGTCACTCAGTCACGTCCAACTCTTGGCAACCCCATAGCCTGCCAGGCTCCTCTGTCCATGGGGATTCTTCAGGCCAGAATACTAGAATGGGTTGCCATGCCCTCATCCAGGGGATCGTCCCAACCCAGGGATCAAACCCAGGTCTCCAGCATTGCAGGTGGAATCTGTACCATCTGAGCCATCAGGAAATCCCAGGAACACTGGAGTGGGTAGCCTATCCCTTCTCCAGGGGATCTTCCTGACCCGGGAATCAAACCAGGGTCTCCTGCATTGCAGGCAGATTCTTTACTCTCTGAGCTACCAGAGAAGCCCTAGTGGAAGTCTAGATATGATAAAAAGTTATTAGAATGTGATTGACTATATTCCTGATGCTGTACACTAAATTCCTATGATGATTATTTTATAACTGAAAACTTGTACCTCTAAATCCCCTTCACCTGTTTGTCCATCCCCTCTAGCAACTACTAGTTTTTTCTTTGTATTGATAGGTCTGTTTTTATATTATGTTGTTCATTTGGATATATGTTAAATTATAATGTATATACTGTATATGTGTGTAGACATATATTCCTTCTCCATCCACCTATTAGCTGACACTCAAGTTTCTTCCTTATCTTGGCTATTATCAGTAATGTTGCAATGAACATTGGGATGCATATATCTTTTCAAAGTAGTATTTTTGTTTTCTTCAGATAAAAACCCAGAAATGGAACTGCTCGATAATATGGTAGTTCTATTTTTATTTTTTTAAGGGAACATATTGTTTTCCATAGAGGCTGTACCAATTTGCATTCCCACAAATAGTGCACAGATTCCCTTTTTTCCTCATTCTTGTTAACATTTGCTATTTCTTGTCTCTTTGATGGCAGCCATTCTGACAGTTTTGAGGTGATATCTCATGCCTCGTTTTAATCCACTGTTTATTGGGTCTCAGCTATACTGATAGTTCTTTAAAACAGTCACTGTATTTTTTATCATTGTCCTTTTAAGATCATTCACATTGTCTAGCACATGTTCATAAATATTGTGACTAAAGATGAAATTAATAAAATGCACTAAAAGTTGTATGATTTCATGTGGGTCATAAGAGATAGCCAAGATATGTACATTTATCAAGGTGTACATTTATTTCAGCCAACTTTCTTCATTTCTTGCTATCTATCTGACATCTTAGTAGATGGGCTCCATAAACAATGAAAAGGAGCTTTACAGTTACAATATATGAAAATCAGAATACATTTTTCAAAAAAGAGATGAAACTCAAGAATCAGTCATATGAAAAAGAGACCCAACTTTGAAACTGTCTAGCAAAGGAATGGAACAAGTTTCTCTTTGGAAAGATAGAAAGAAAACATTGTGAATGAAAGCAGGAAAAGTACATTAAGGGTCTATCAGAAAAGGCTCTAAATACCAGTCTAAGGAATTTTGATTGTCACCTGGGCATAAAGAGGAGGAACTGCAAATTTCTGAACAAAAGAATAAGAGGGAAAGCACACTTCACAGGCCCTTGCCAGGCACCCACTCCCAAGTTCAACAGTTGTCTAAGATGGCTTGCTTACACAACTTGGAAGCAAATGATACTGTGGGGAAGGTCTCTGTGGTTTCTCTTTCCTTTATTGGATAAGCTGAACTATATTCTCCTTCCACCTTCTGGTTACTGTTGAACTGCCTGGAATTCAGCTCAGATCCAGTACTTGAATATGAAATAAGTCAGAGAAAACCAAATAAATAAGGTGAAATAAACCACCTTCTCCAAAAACAGAAATTCTTCCCTGTCTGGCAGTCTCAGCCTGCTCACTGCCTTCCTTCCTCTTTGTTTCCTTTTTCCTGTTGAAAAGGGTTAATGGACTATCAGAGAAACAATGGACCCAGTGGAGGATCCAGCCTTCATGGGGCTTATGCTACCCAAATACTTGTACAAATATACCATTGCAAATTTCGATGAGGGCCATGAAGGAAAAGTGTTGGGTACTAAGAAAAGATATAACAAGGTAATCTAATCTCTTCTCAGAAATCAGGGATATCTTTACAAGGAAAGTGTTGCTTAAACTTCAGCACTAAATACAAACATCATTTACATGTGTGAGCTCATGCATGCACATGTGTGTGAGGAGGGCAGTAACATTCCTAGAACAGGACAATAGTGTGTAAACACATCCTTAGGCATGAGGAAAGATGGATCTCGAACAGTTACAGAATCAGATCACACTCAACAAACATTTGTGCTGTTTGCTAGGACTTTCAAGCAATAAAAAGAAGGCAATGCAAATCTCTGATCTTAAGAAAAGTACAATGAGAATCACAAATGATCAGAGAAATTGAGATGTAACAAAGTCATGTAAAATAATAACAAATTTGACTTTTTGTGCATTTTCCACATCCCAGATAGCTCTATAAGCATATTATTCCAATGTAGTATTTCATTTTCATAGTAACTCTAAGAAATTCTCTTTTTAATTCCAACACTATAGATGAGAACATCAAGGCTAAGAGATAATTAAGTGTCTGTTGTCTAAGTTGGCATGAGCAGTAAATGGTAAAGATCAGATTCAATCACAAAAATATTTGAGTTCAAAGTTGCTATCAGAAGCATGAAACATATTCTCCCAACAAATAATTAAAATTTGTGATGTGCAAAGCATACTAGTTCTAAACATTACCCTCAAGAAGCTGACATTATAGGTTCTAGTGTAGGAGACACACAATGAGGCAAAACATGTGTGCTAAGTCATTTCCGTCAAGTCTGACTCTTTGTGACCCCATGGACTGTAGGCTGCCAGGCTCCTCCATCCATGGGATTCTCCAGGCAAGAATACTAGAGTGGATTGCCATGCCCTCTTCCAGGGGATCTTCCTGACTAAGGGGTCGAAACTGTGTCTCTCATGCCTCCTGCATTGGCAGGCAGATTCTTCACCACATTATTTTAATCAGTTGTATGATTTAAATACAATAAAATAGACCAGTATTAAGTTTAAGATTAGGTGAGTTCTGAGAAAGAAATAAAGTCATGTATCTACCGCTGTCTTCAGGATTTAGAACATTTCTGTGCTCCAGAAAGTAACTGCATGTCTCTTTCAAATGAATCTCATACTCTACCCATGACTCCTGGCAACGAGTGACCTGTTATTTGTCACTAAGGCTTTGCTTTTTTTTTTAATTTAATAAAAACAGAATCACATGATGTGTAGTCTGTTTTTATCTAGCTTCTTTTGTTTAGCATAATATTTTGAGGTTTATTTCATGTTGTTGAATATACTAATAACATCTTCCTTTTCACTGCTGAGTGTTGTCTTATTGAATCAATGCACCACAATTTGTTTCTCCATTCATCAGTTAATGGACATTTGGTTTATATCCAGTTTTCACTTGTTAAGAATAAAGCTGCTGCTGCTGCTGCTGCTAAGTCGCTTCAGTCTTGTCCAACTCAGTGCGACCCCATAGACGGCAGCCCACAAGGCTCCTCTGTCCCTGGGGTTCTCCAGGCAAGAACACTGGAGTGGGTTGCCATTTCCTTCTCCAGTGCATGCAAGTGAAAAGTGAAAGTGAAGTCGCTCGGTCATGTCTGACTCTTAGCGATCCCATGGACTGCAGCCTACCAGGCTCCTCCATCCATGGGATTTTTCAGGCAAGAGTACTGGAGTGGGGTGCCATTGCCTTCTCCGAATAGAGCTGCTACAAACAGACAAATATTTGTATGGACATATGTTTTTATTTCTCTTCAGTAAATACTCAGGAGTGAGATTTTGGGGTTGTATAATTAGAGTATATTTTACTATGCAAGAAACTTGCCAAGTAGACCTGTCATCCACCAACCAAATCTTTCCCGTATCTTCAACCTCTTTTCTCTGTTCCCGTCATTTCTTTCCTTTAGTGCAGACTGTATAACCAAAGGGGGATGTATCAATAGAAAATTCCATTTGCTTCCATTGCTCTCTTCTTCTTGCTCAGAAACTCAGGCCCCCTCTGAAGTTCACGCCATCAAACCACTCCACTGTCTACAACACACCTATGAGGCTCTCATCTAACACCCTCCTGAGCAAGCTCCTATTTCATTGAAGGTAGAAATGTCTGTACCCCTCTCTTCTCTATCACTATTCTTTTCACCATATATTTCTTGCTCAATAAATACTTACAGAGGACTTATTTTGTGTCAGGCACAGCTCTGGCTATTTGCTCAGAAGCTCAGTCATGTCTGACTGTTTGAGACCCCATAAACTGCAGCATGCCAGGCTTCCTCATCCTCCACCATCCCCGTGCTCAAACTCATGTCCATTGAGTCGGTGATGTCATTCAACCATCTCATCCTCTGTTGTCCCCTTCTCCCTCTGCCTTCAATCTTTCCCAGCTTCAGAGTTTTTACTAATGAGTTAGCCCTTCCCATCAAGTGGCCAAAGTATTGGGGTTTCAGCTTCAGCATCGGTCCTTCCAATGTATATTCAGGGTTGATTTCCTTAGGATTGACTGGTTTGATCTCTTTGCAGTCTAAGGGACTCTCAAGAGTCTTTTCCAATACTACAGATCAAAACATCAGTTCTTCAGTGCTCAGAATTCTTTATGGTCCAACTCTCACATCCAAACAGGACTACTGGAAAAACCAAAGCTTTGACTATATGGACCTTTGGTAGCAAAGTAATGTCTCTGCTTTTTAATGTGCTGTCATAGTTTTTTTCCAAGGAGCAAGGATTTTTTTTTTTTTAATTTCATGGCTGCAGTCTTCATCTGTAGTAATTTTGGAGCCCAGGAAAATAAAGTCTGTTACTGTTTCCAGTTTCCCCATTATTTGCCATGAAATGATGGGACCAGATGCCATGAACTTAGTTTTTTGGATATTAAGTTTTAAGCCAGCTTTCTCACTCTCCTCTTTCACCTTCATCAAGAAGCTCTGTAGTTCCCCTTTGTTTTCTGCCATAAGGGTGGTGTCATCTGCATATCTGAGGTTATTGATATTCTCCCAGGAATCTTGAGTCCAGTTTGTGCTCTGGCTATAGGGAATATACCAAATAGACAAATAAATAGCAATAGACATAAAGAAGATCAAAATCCTAGCATGCATTCTATTGAGGAGATACATACATACACTCTCAAACGCATGTACATACAGGCTATACTTTCTGAGAAAAGCAAAGCTGAAAGAGGGGTTGGCAGCTCATTGAGAGGTGAGAAGAAAAATTGGTTTGACTTTTAATAGTATATAAAAGAAAGGTTCCAAGAAGGTGACAGTTGAGTAAGATGACAGGTGACAGAGAAGGTCCTGCAAATGTGTGCAGAAAATGGCTCTGCACACAGAAAAAATATATGCGGAATCAACAACGGATATAAAATTCTCGCATCTAGAATATTCCTGGCACACTCAAGAAACAGTGAGAAACCCAGTGTGGCTGGAACAGAGCAAGTAAAAGGGATGCAGAAAATGAGGTCAGAGAGCTGAGGGTGGGATGCAATCAGTAGGCCACGGTAAGGATTCAGACGTCGGATTAGACGGGATGTAAAGCCACTGTTGATGCTTTTGAGGGATGTAAAGCCACTGTTGATGCTTTTGAACTGTGGTGTTGGAGAAGACTCTTGAGAGTCCCTTGGACTGCAAGGAGATCCAACCAGTCCATTCTAAAGGAGATCAGTCCTGGGTGTCCTTTGGAAGGAATGATGCTAAAGCTGAAACTCCAGTACTTTGGCCACCTCATGCGAAGAGTTGACTCATTGGAAAAGACTCTGATGCTGGGAGGGATTGGGGGCAGGAGGAGAAGGGGATGACAGAGGATGAGATGGCTGGATGGCATCACTGACTCGATGGACGTGAGTCTGAGTGAACTCTGGGAGAATGTGATGGACAGGGAGGCCTGGCATGCTGCAATTCATGGGGTCGCAAAGAGTCAGACACGACTGAAGGACTGAACTGAACTGAACTGAAAGCCACTGTTGGGTTTTGAGTAGAGGACTTCCATGATCAGTCTTGTATTTGTAAAGGTTTACTCCAGCCACCATGTTGCAATTACAAGATAACAGACCAGTTGGCAAGTTAATGCAATAATTTAGGAGACAGATAATTCAGGTGATAGTGATTGGAGTCTGTGTATATTTTTAAGATAGAGCCATGAGAATTAATTAAACATGGAGTATGAAGTTAAAAAATATAATAATCTATGCTCCAAGGTTTGGTCCATGGAATAAGAAGAAGTTTGGAGACAGCATTAACTGAGACGGAGAAAACTGCAAGAGGAACATATTAATATTTGGGGGTGACATTGGGAACCCACTTTTAGATGGCTTTTAATGTCTAGGGGTAACACTCCAATCTCCCAGTTTCATGTCACCCTCATCCAAGGAATCCTGCCCTCTGCTCTTTTGTTGTTTAATCAAAGTGGTGTCCTACTGTTTTGCGACCCCATGGAATATAGCCCACCAGGCTCCTCTGTCCATGGAGCTTCCCAGGCAAGAGGGAAGTGCAGTGGGTTGCCCACCACAATGGGTTGCCATTTCTTTCTCCAGAGAATCTTCCTGACCCAGGTATTGAACCCACGTCTCCTTACTTGAACCCATGTCTCCTTACCCAGGTATTGGACCCATGTCTCCTTAGCAGATTCCTTACCGCTAAGCCACCAGGGAAGCCCCATCCTCTGTGTTCATCCCTAGGACATGGTCCTCATGGTGCTTTCCTGGATCGTGTCGTCACAGATCTTCCAAGGGTTGATTTCAAGCATCCTACCCTCTGGTTGCCACCTTGTAATTTCTTCTTCCCCTTCTCTCTCGCCTCATTGAGAAATGTGTTCCATTGACCTAACACCAGTGTTACTATTGCCCTGCACTGCTCTTAAAGTTTGCAATCGTCCTTAGTCACCTTAGGTGCATGCATGATCCATCATTGTACTGATACCACTGTCTGTTCATTTAGCTCTCCTTCTCCTCCTTCTTCTGTCCTATTCCACATCACAAAACTCTGGTCCTATTAAATTCCAATTTCCCCACTACTCTGTTACTATACTTGAATATAGCTGGTGAAAAAATTACAAGCGTGCTCAGTAGTCTAACTTTAAACTATGATCACAAGTATCTGAGAGCCTCTCAACCCTGCTTAACAACCCTAATTTATGCTGTTAATAAAGTTGCTTGTTCTGTTTGAGATGACCATTTTATATCTTCTCAGGTCTCTTCCAAGACATTAATTCTCCCTTTCCTCTATTTTTAGCTGATGGTCTTGCCTATTAAAGTGAGAAAACAGAAGCAGCTGTGGCCTTTCTTGCCTCTCTAAACCGTGTCTATTTATACCTGTACTTTTCGACTTGCCTCTAATTAACGCAGAGCATCTTTGTTCCTACCTGAAGCCAAGGCTCTGAAGCGCCTTCCTCATCCTCTCATCTGTTTTTGTTCTCACAATTATATTTTCTCCCATCTGAATCTCTATCCTTTACTACTTTTCCTGACATCATTCGAGCGTATCATAATTTTACAAAAACTTCTAAAATGTTCCCTCTTAACCTATATTTCCACTTAGCTATTTCTCTATTTCCCTTTAACACTTTTTTTGATTAAAAATTTTCCCGCCAAGCTTCTGAAACCAGCTGTTTTCAAGATCATTAACAACTCTCATCTTGCCAACCTCGGTGACCAATTTCCTTACTCACCTTACTCAAAATATTCACAGAATTTGACACAGTTGGTTTTTCCCCCTCTGTTTAAACATTTCCTTCACTTCCTCCCTCATTGGCAACAACTTCTGAGTCTCCTTTGTGGAGTTTACCTGGAAGGACCCCAGGGCACAATCCTTAGAAAATCCTGCCCTCTGCTCTTTTGTTGTTTAATCAAAGTGGTGTCCTACTGTTTTGCGACCCCATGGAATATAGCCCACCAGGCTCCTCTGTCCATGGAGCTTCCCAGGCAAGAGGGAAGTGCAGTGGGTTGCCCACCACAATGGGTTGCCATTTCTTTCTCCAGAGAATCTTCCTGACCCAGGTATTGAACCCACGTCTCCTTACTTGAACCCATGTCTCCTTACCCAGGTATTGGACCCATGTCTCCTTAGCAGATTCCTTACCGCTAAGCCACCAGGGAAGCCCCATCCTCTGTGTTCATCCCTAGGACATGGTCCTCATGGTGCTTTCCTGGATCGTGTCGTCACAGATCTTCCAAGGGTTGATTTCAAGCATCCTACCCTCTGGTTGCCACCTTGTAATTTCTTCTTCCCCTTCTCTCTCGCCTCATTGAGAAATGTGTTCCATTGACCTAACACCAGTGTTACTATTGCCCTGCACTGCTCTTAAAGTTTGCAATCGTCCTTAGTCACCTTAGGTGCATGCATGATCCATCATTGTACTGATACCACTGTCTGTTCATTTAGCTCTCCTTCTCCTCCTTCTTCTGTCCTATTCCACATCACAAAACTCTGGTCCTATTAAATTCCAATTTCCCCACTACTCTGTTACTATACTTGAATATAGCTGGTGAAAAAATTACAAGCGTGCTCAGTAGTCTAACTTTAAACTATGATCACAAGTATCTGAGAGCCTCTCAACCCTGCTTAACAACCCTAATTTATGCTGTTAATAAAGTTGCTTGTTCTGTTTGAGATGACCATTTTATATCTTCTCAGGCCTCTTCCAAGACATTAATTCTCCCTTTCCTCTATTTTTAGCTGATGGTCTTGCCTATTAAAGTGAGAAAACAGAAGCAGCTGTGGCCTTTCTTGCCTCTCTAAACCGTGTCTATTTATAGCTGTACTTTTCGACTTGCCTCTAATTAATGCAGAGCATCTTTGTTCCTACCTGAAGTCAAGGCTCTGAAGCGCCTTCCTCATCCTCTCATCTGTTTTTGTTCTCACAGTTATATTTTCTCCCATCAGAATCTCTATCCTTTACTACTTTTCCTGACATCATTCGAGCGTATCATAATTTTACAAAAACTTCTAAAATGTTCCCTCTTAACCTATATTTCCACTTAGCTATTTCTCTATTTCCCTTTAACACTTTTTTTGATTAAAAATTTTCCCGCCAAGCTTCTGAAACCAGCTGTTTTCAAGATCATTAACAACTCTCATCTTGCCAACCTCGGTGACCAATTTCCTTACTCACCTTACTCAAAATATTCACAGAATTTGACACAGTTGGTTTTTCCCCCTCTGTTTAAACATTTCCTTCACTTCCTCCCTCATTGGCAACAACTTCTGAGTCTCCTTTGTGGAGTTTACCTGGAAGGACCCCAGGGCACAATCCTTAGACCTCTTCTCTCTCTAATGGTTTCCTTGGTGATCTTATTCTACTCCCATAACTGCAAATATCACCTGTTTTCTGAGTGTTCCCAAGCATCACAATTACATGCTCAGTTTCCTCCTAAGAGTCTAACTGAATGCCTAATGGGCTTCTTGGTCTGAACAAGGTCATAATAGAGCTCTTGATTTCTAGCCACAATTGTCATTCCCCCAACCCCTCAAAATCAGACCAGCTTTTGTCCCAGTTTTTCTTTAATAAATGGCACCATTACCCATCCAGTTGCTTCATGAGCTTCCTAAGACTGCCATAGCCAAGCACCATGACTGGATGGCTTAAACCATAGGGATGTGACAGTTCTGGAGGCCATAAATTTGAGATCGAGTTGTCAACAGATTCGGTTCCTCCTGAGGCTTGTCCTCTTGGCTCACAGGTAATTGCCTTCTTGCAGTATCTTCACATGTTTATCTCTGCCTGTATATGGCTATTACCTTTCTTTGTGTCCAAATTTCCTCTTCTTATAAGTCACACTGGATTAGGATCTACCCTAAAGAACTCATTTTAACTTAATCACATCTATAAAGATATTATCTCCAGCTATGGTTACATTTTGAGATACTGGAGTTAGGACTTCAACATATGAATTTGAAGGAGAGCAATTAAATCCATGACTCCTTTTCTTTAATTGAAGTAATTGAAGTAGAGTTGTTTTACAATATTTTATTAGCTTCAGGTGTATGACACAGCAGTCCAGTATTTCATAGATTATATTCCATTAAAGGCTGTTACCTAAGAGTGGTTCTAGTTTTCTGTGCTGTACAATATATCCTCTTTATTTATTTATTTTATGCATGGTAGTTTGTATTTCTTAACCTCATACCCCTATTTGGCCCTTCCCCCTTTCCCTTTTCTTGCTGGTAACCTCTAGTTTGCTTCCTATGTCTGAAAGTCAGTTTCTGTTTTGCTCGGTACACACATTTGTGAATCAGGCACAGAATGCCAGAAAATTGCAATAGAAACAACTTAGTCTCTGATATATCTTTCTTCCAATTCACCACATCCCTGGAAAGAAAGGGAGAGTAGACTATAGATAACACTAGTTTACAGTTCAGAAGAGACTAAATGTTAATATGTAGAAACTGGGAGAGAGGCATAGAATTCTTTCTTACAGTCCTTATACCATAGATAATATACTATGTGTTGTGAATTGTTTCATTCAATTCTTACAATAACTGACAAATAATATCCCTACCTGACAAAAGGGAAGTCCACCATGTTGCAGTCCAGGGGGTCACAAAGAGTCAGACATGACTTATTGACTAAATGACAACAATTCAACAAATAAGGAGATTGAGATAGATATCCTCTATCTGTACCCATTGCCAACTTGAAGGAAGAAGAGATTTAATTTGCTTCTATGCTTGCCTGACTCTAAAGCCTGTTTAATGTGTATAACCTTGTGATGAGTTCCATGCTCTAGAAAAGAAATGTAGAAACCACAGTCTCTGCCCTTTAGGTTTTTACCGTCTAGCTAGTTAGACAAGGCATATGCTAAATAAAAGATGAATTTGAAGTCCTATATCAACAAGACCAAGTTTAAAGTTCCTTGATAATCAAGACTTTATTTCAGTCACCAATGAGGCATCAGCATATAGTAAAATGCCAGAACCGAGGGTATACTCAGTGTGTGTCTGCCAAATGAGTAAGTGAATGAAGGCATGAACAAACAGCAGCATGTTGGATATTATTTGTTCAGCAAGCTATTTCCTGAGCGCTTGCTGTATACAAATTTGCAGTAGTAAACAGAGCAAATCTTATCTAAATTCTATGGCAAAAATAGGCGTATTCCCAATGGAGGAAAATACACATGCCCTAAAAGAAGCAGAGAATGACTTAGGGGAGGGCAAGACCCCCATGAGTAACCTGCACAAGAACCCCCAGAGCCTTACTTGTGAAAATAAGATACCACTATTTCCTGAAAACTGTGGAAAATCACTATTAAAAGAACTAATGCTCGCAGAATGTTCACATCTTAAAAGGCATTGTTTTAAGAGGGTGCACACACAAAGGCATTTATTTCTCACTGTGTTCCTAGGATCTGAATACTATTATTATTATTTTTTTCTTCAGTTGCCAAGTCAAGTCCGACTCTTCACAACCCCATGGAATGCAGCACACCAGGCTTCCCTGTCCCTTACCATCTCCTAGAGTTTGCCCAAGTTCATGTCCATTGAATTGATGCTGTCACCTAATTCTTTCATCCTCTGTCACCCTCTTCTCTTCTGCTTTCACTCTATTATCCCGATTTTATAGATGAGGAAACTGAGGCACAAAGATGAGTAGCAGCATACCCAAGGACACAAAGCCAGATGATAAAGCCAGGATTTGAAATCAGGGAGGTTAGTTCCAGAGCTCTTACTCTCACAGAATGCAATATTCAACCTCTAGATATGAAGAAATAAAGAAAAGATTTTTGAAACCAAATATGGCAAAATGTTAAGAACTGCTGAATCTAGGCAATGGGTTTATGGATGATCAATGCACCTTTTTTTTTCAATATTTATGCATATTCAAACATTTTCATGATGGAACAGTTGAGGGAAAATACAGTTTTTGATGACTTTGCAATAATGTGTTTAAAGATCCAGGAGAGGCAAAGAGACAGACAGACACAGACACACATTTACAATTCAGAAAGGAAAGTAAATGCTAAGTACCTAAGGCAGAGAAGAATTTGCCTTTAGGCAGGCCCATGTCTACCCCATTGTCAGTCTCTGATCTCCGTAAGGGGAGGAACTGTGCCCTGTGACCAAAGTATCATAGCACTCAACGCTGGATCCAGAACATGGTTAATGCTTAGTGAACACTCAACAAGCAAATGCATGAAAGGGTGGGGATGGGAGGTACAATCTGATGTAGGATAAGGCATTCAGTTAAACTATCAGTTCAGTTCAGTTCAGTCGCTCAATTGTGTCTGACTCTTTGCGACCCCATGAATCGCAGCACGCCAGGCCTCCCTGTCTATTACATTCTCCCAGAGTTCACCCAGACTCACGTCCATCGAGTCCGTGATGCCATCCAGCCATCTCATCCTCGGTCGTCCCCTTCTTCTCCTGCCCCCAATCCCTCTTAGCATCAGAGTCTTTTCCAATGAGTCAACTCTTCGCATGAGGTGGCCAAAGTACTGGAGTTTCAGCTTTAGCATCATTCCTTCCAAAGAAATCTCCAGGGCTGATCTCGTTCAGAATGGACTGGTTGGATCTCCTTGCAGTCCAAGGGACTCTCAAGAGTCTTCTCCCACACCACAGTTCAAAAGCATCAATTCTTCGGCACTCAGCTTTCTTCACAGTCCAACTCTCACATCCATAAATGACCATTGGAAAAACCATAGCCTTGACTAGGTTAAACTATAGCACGTCAGTTTCTTAGGGGCTGTATCAAAGCAGCACAAACTGAGTGACTTGAAGAGCAGAAATGGATGGTCTCATAGTTCTGGAAGCTAGATGTCCAAAATCAGAGTCGGCAGGGCCATGCTTTTTCTGAAAGCTGTAGTAAGCAGATCCTTTCTCCTTAGCTTCCTGTGGTGGCTGCCACTCCTCATCAGTCTGTGTATTGCAGCTGGATCACTCCAATCTCTGCTTGCATCATCACATGGCATGGCATGCTCTTGGTATGTTTCCCTCTCCTCTTCTTTTAAGGATACCAGTCATAATGTCCATCCTACTCCAGGATGACCTTAGCTTAGCTAATTTCATCTGAAACAACCCCATTTCCAAATAAGATCCTGAGGGTTAGAAGTTAAACGTGTGTTTTGAGGTGGCACAGTTCAAAAGACATAGGGGTATTGGGAGAGAAGGATGGAGTGTGAACATCGATCCTAGCACACTGTACCTCTGCAAAATGTCCAGAAGGGCACAAATCCAACCAGAATGTTCCAGCACTTAAGATGGAGAATGGACATGATGTATATTCACTGACAATCCTGACATTGCAAGGAGTTTTACAGCCTCTGCCAGTCGAATCCCAGTAACAGCTGGCTACCCCCAGTGCCAAGTCAGCTTTTCCTAAACAGCTTATGACTGGCTTCTCAGCAGCTGTTTATGTTTTCCGAATATTAAGCAGTGTTTAGTCACTTTCCCAGGGAGGGCTTCTCATGGCAGTTTCTAAAAAGGTGCTGAGTGTGCTTCCAAAGAGAAAAGGCACCAGAGGGCCTTTGGTGGGGTGTGCTGATCCTTGTAATCACAAACAGATGACGGAGATTCCTGGCTCTGCTTCCAGCTAGCGAGGCCCCTGAGCACCAACTCACAATCCGCCTGGTATAATCGTTGTGGTTTACCTTACAAAAATGTCAAAAACTGTCATGGACTCTTCAGTGTACCAAGTGCTGACTTTCCAGGGAACTCAATTTTCTGATATTACCAGGGGCCCAGTCTTCCTAGCCGTGTAATCATATAAAGCCTGACATGGCCTCAAGGGGCCAATAAAGAGAGCACCCCCAGCCCCCGAAGGTCGTGCCCTGAAACAAACCAGGACTTTGGTCCCACACCTCCATGTAATCAACCAGCACCTGTGAGCTCTTCTTTCTACTAGGGTTCTTGGAGTGCAAGCAACAGAATCTTACTACAGTAAGCCCCCTACATATGAACCCTGAAGTTGAGAGTTTTCAAAGATGCAAACATGCATTCCATCAACATCAGGAAAGGAAAAGTGAAGTTGCTCAGTCATGTCTGACTCTGCAACCTCAACTACCAAGGTCCTTCGTCCATGGGATTTTCCAGGCAAGAGTACTGGAGTGGGTTGCCATTTCCTTCTCCATCAACCTCAGGTGTGAGTGAAATCACAGCTTGCCTGCTATTGCTGACAATCTTTCAGCTCTACCGTCTCCCTCCTCCTCTCTTTCCTCCATTCGGTAACTCTTCTTGCCTGTTCACTGGATACCAGCCCCTGTGTGACAGCTGTTATCCTGCACATTGTGCTTTTCAAGGTACCGAATCATAAAATTTAAAATCTTTTCTTTATTTTTGTGTTTATTTTTTCTGTTTTTAGTTGCTTAGTCATGTCCGACTCCTTGGGTCAGATACATCCATTCACATGCCATCTGAAGAGCTCACCAGCCCACTCAGCCCTCAAGGACCATTTATTTCTTTTATTTTTATTTTTTTAATCATAAAAATAATGGATCACGGTTGTTGTTCAATCACTCAGTCATCTCTCACTTTTTGCAACCCCGTGGACTGTAGCACATCCGGCTTCCTTGTCCTTCACCATCTCCCAGAGCTTGCTCAAACTCATCCCATTGAGTCAGTGATGTCATCTATCCATCTCAAGCTCTGTTGTCCCCTTCTCCTCCTGCCTTCAATCTTTCCCAGCATCAGGGTCTTTTCCAATGAGTCAGTTCTTCACATTAGGTGACCAAAGTATAGGAGCTTCAACTTCAGCATCCGTCCTTCCAATGAATATTCAGAACTGATTTCCTTAAGGATGGACTGGTTTGATTTCCTTGCAGTCCAAGGCATTCTCAAGAATCTTCTCCAAGACTACAGTTCAAAAGCATCAATTCTTCAGCTCTCAGCCTTCTTTATGGTCCAGCTCCCACATCCATACATGACTGCTGGTAAAACCATAGCTTTGACTAGACAGAGTTTGTTGGCAGAGTAGCATCTCTGCTTTTTAATATGCTGTCTAGGTTTGTCATAGCTTTTCTTCCAAGGAGCAAGCATCTTTTATTCTCATTCCATTTAGGCTGCCATAAATCAGCTACTTCACTCTCAGTCTTAAATGTTTCTCCTCTGACCCAGATAATTGCCCCAATGTAGCGATCAGATCTGCCAAAGGCAGGTCCAGTCCAACTAACACTCCTGTTATTCCCACTAATTCCTTCATCCTACTGAGTTTTGTGTGGTCCTATATATTCTTTTCCAGTGGTCAGGTACTCCTGTCTGCTCTTAGCTGGTGTTCTGCAAGCACTTCTGTGAATGAAGGTGTATTCCTAATGTATCCATGGAGGGAGATGTAATCCACATCCACCTACTCCTGCGCCATCTTGTTCTCTTCTGCAAGCGTCTTTTAATTTCATGGCTGCAGTCACCATCTGCAGTGATTTTGGAGCCCCCCAAAATAAAGTCTCTCACTGTTTCCATTGTTTCCCCATCTATTTCCCATGAAGTGATGGGACTGGATTCCATTATCTTAGTATTTTGAATGCTGAGTTTTTTAAGCCAACTTTTTCACTCTCCCCTTTCAGTTTTATCAAGAGGCACTTTGGTTCCTCTTCACTTTCTGCCATAAGGGTGGTGTTATCTGCATATCTGAGGTTATTAATATTTCTCCTGGCAATCTTAATTCCAGCTTGTGCTTCATCCAGTCTGGCATTTTGCATGATATACTCTGCATGTAAGTTAAATAAGCAGAATGACAATATACAGCCTTGATGCACTCTTTTCCCAATTTAGAATCAGTCCCTTGTTCCATTTCCAGTTCTAACTGGTGCTTTTTGACCTGCATACAGGTTTCTCAGGAGGCAGGTAAGGTGGTCTGGTATTCTCATCTCTTGAAGAATTTTCCAGTTTGTTGTGATCCACACAGTCAAAGGCTTTGATGTAGTCAATAAAACAGAAGTATATGTTTTTTTCTGGAATTTTCTTGCTTTTGCTATGATCCATTTGATGTTGGCAATTTGGTCTCAGATTCCTCTGCCTTTTCTAAACTTAGCTTTAACATCTGGAAATTCTTAGTTTATGTACTGTTGAAGCCTAGCTTGGAGAATTTTTGGCATTATTTTGCTAACATGTGAGATGAGTGCAATTGTGCAGTAGTGTGAACATTCTTTGGCCTTGCCTTTCTTTGGGATTGGAATGAAAACTAACATTTTCCAGTCCTGTGGCCACTGCTGAGGTTTCCAAATTTGCTGGCATATTTAGTGCAGCACTTTCACAGCATCATTTTTTTAGGATTTGAAATAGCTCAACTGGAATTCCATCACCTCCACCAGCTTTGTTCCTAGTGATGCTTCCTAAGGCCCACCTAATTTCACATTCCAGGATGTCTGGCTCTAGGTAGTGATTATACCATCATTGTGACATAGCTTGTCATAATATTTAAAAATAGTAAAGGTCATTTAGGATTCTATATACAGTTGTACCAGCATGAGACAGAAGAATAAAAGCAAGAAGAGCTAGGACACTGCTGCGGAAGTTCATGTAAAAAATGATTATGGGTTTTGGCAGGGGGATGAAAAGGAGTGAATACATTGTGGAAATGCTATTATAAAATGTGATGATTTAGTTAGATATTGGGTGGTTGGAAAGGGTCATGGATAACTATGAAATATTTGGCTCTCCCCAACTGACAAGATGGTTGTTAAACATTTTCTGAAACAAGGAGGCCTGGGCGTAGAGAATACTTTGTTCATGTTAAGTTTAATTTGTGTATTAGACATTACAGGTGTGGCATAAACCAAGCTGAATATATGAGGTTAAACTCAGTAAAAGTTAAGAGCTGGAAAAAATTTAAACCTCATGTAAATGAAATGAATGGTTATGATAGTTGAGGTAATCACTAACGGAGATGTATAGACAGAAAAAGAAAAAGAGGTCTCTGGGATGATTCATAAGGCAATATAATGTTTGGCTAATTACAGTTTTCCTATCGAAGTTGTGAGATATTACCAAAAACTTAAAGCGTTAAAACAAAACAAATTTATTTTCTTAAAATGTTGGGTATCAGAAGTCTAAAACGTTTCAACAAGTTTTCTGAAGTCTTTAGAAAAGAACTTATTTCCTTGCTTTTTTCTTCCAGAATCTGTTCATATTCCGTGATGCTTGACTGTACAAAACTCCTACCTCCACTTCCATCACCTTTTCTGATCCCCTGCTTCCCTCTTTATCTCATAAGATTCCTTTTGGTTACATTGGGCTCACTTGGATAAACCAGGGTTTTCTCCCCACCTTGAGATCCTTAACTTGACCATATGTGCAAAGTGCATTTTGCCATATAACTTATTCACAGATTCTGGAAAGAGTGTGGATTCAGCTACATGGACTATGACTTCAGAGTCCACATACTAGCTTTTTCTGGATATCAATAACGCTTGGAATTACTGTGGAGAGAGGTATAATCTAGGAAAGAAATTATGCTAGGATCTAGCAGTAAATTTATGGGATTTTTAAGTGGAAAGGAATATTAAATATCACCTAGTTCTCCCAATTATTATACAGATGAGAAAAACAATGTTAGGAATAATTAAATGCAGTTCAGTTCAGTTCAGTTCAGTCACTCAGTCATGTCTGACTCTTTGCGACCCCATGAATCGCAGCACGCCAGGCCTCCCTGTCCATCACCAACTCCCGGAGTTCACTCAGACTCACGCCCATCGAGTCAGTGATGCCATCCAGCCATCTCATCCTCGGTCGTCCCCTTCTCCTCCTGCCCCCAATTCCTCACAGCATCAGAGTCTTTTCCAATGAGTCAACCCTTCACATGAGGTGGCCAAAGTACTGGAGTTTCAGCTTTAGCATCATTCCTACCGAAGTAATCCCAGGGCTGATCTCCTTCAGAATGGACTGNTGTGTTCAGCTGTAAAAGTATTTTAAACCTTTTACAGTAGAGTATTGTACAATTGATTGTGTACTTGGGAACCTAGGCTAACTTTGTTGGATATACAACAAATGAACTTAAATGAACAAATTGGATGTATAAGCATGCTATCAGAATGGAACTTGTTCATGTGTAGGACACTTACTATAATTTGAACAAAGGGAGGAAAATGTCTCTTGAATGGATGCTGAGTATTCTGTGGGAACTTGGAAAGCTTGAAAAACTTCAGGAGGGCAGGAACAGAGAATATAGTTAGGGTCAAAGCAACAGGAGAGCTCTCCCTACAGCATCCGTGTTGTGGAGGGATCCTAGAGCCCTGGGTGCCTGGGAGTCTCTGGTCAAGATATAAATTTATAACCTAACTGGACTCATCTCTCCTCCTGGGTAAAGCACAATATGGGGAGGGGAGGCACTCTTCAAATGAAAGAGGGCTTCAGAAGAAGGGAGAGGAAGCTGTGTGCTGAGCACACACAGCAGCAGCTCCCATGGGTGGACTGGTGCAGATACGCACAGGACTCACCACATCCGGCCCAAAGGCAGGTCTACCACAGCCCACTTTCTCTGGGTCATGTCCTGGCTTTCCTGCAAGGTCAGTGGGCCCTAGGTCTGTCTCACACACCGAAACCATGGACAATGGGTGTCAGACAGAGGAAACCCCAAAGAGAAAGAGGTCTGGATAGGAACATGGATGGACCTAGAGATGGTCATAGTGAGTGAAATGAGTCAGACGGAGGAAGACAAATATCATATGATATCACTTATACGTGGAATCTTAAAAAGTGACACAAATGAACTTATTTACAAAACAGAAAAAGTCGAGTCACAGATGTAGAAAACAAACATGGTTACCAACAGGGACAGAAGGAGAGGGGGAGATTGGGGACTGACAGTGTGTGTGTGTGTGTGTGTGTGTGTGTGTGTGTGTGTGAAGTCTCCTCATCATGTCTGACTCACTGAAACCACATGGACTGTAGCCCTCCAGGCTCCGCCTTCCATAGGATTTCCCAGGCAAGAATACTAGAGTGTGTTGCCATTTCCTCCTCCCGGAGATCTTTCCAACCCAGGGACTGAGCCTACGTCTCTTACATTGGCAGGTGGGTTCTTTACCACTAGTGCCAACCTTTATACACACTCAGTTCAGTTCAGTCGCTCAGTCGTGTCCGACTCTTTGTGACCCCATGAATCGCAGCATGCCAGGCTATCCTGTTCATTACCAAATCCCAGAGTTCACTCAACTCACGTCCATCGAGTCCATGATGTGATCCAGCCATCTCATCCTCTGTCGTCCCCTTCTCCTCCTGCCCCCAATCCCTCCCAGCATCAGAGTCTTTTCCAATGAGTCAACTCTTCGCATGAGGTGGC
>SJYX01002054.1:327133-340164 GCA_006410675.1 Oreotragus oreotragus
ACACACTACAATAAATAAAATAGATAAGTAATGAGGACCTACTGTGTATCACAGGGAACTCTACTCAATCCTCTGTAAAGACCTATATGGGAAAATAATCTTAAAAAGATTGGAGATATATATATATTTGCTGTAAAGCAGAAATGAACACAAAACTGTAAATCAGCGATACTCTGATAAAAATTAATTGAAAAAAAAGAACTTGTAAATGAAAGCCTACTGAACAAGAGAAAAACAAATCTTTAATATCCTGTCCTTCCATCCAAATCTAGCACCTAGCACAAAGTGTAAGAAGAGTTCTGCCCCAACTTGTGCCTGAAAGAGATCAGTTTTCTTAGTCTGGCATCTAAGACCCTTTGCAACAGCAATCCAGGATACTTTCCAGAATGTTCCTTGTCTTTATTCTGGGTTTCCATAATGCATTGTATCAATATGTGATGTTACCTGCATTCATTATAGGTGCCGATACCTAGGAGTATTCACTGCGGGCCAACCTTCCTTGAGGAAAAGGAATTCCCTTGCTCCTCCAAGTACTGGCCATTAGCCAAGCAGAAGATGGAAAGAGAGTCTGATACGCAAGGGGACTGCAGTATAATCTTCGGATCACACAAGAGGTGCTCAGCAGTAGAAAAAAAGGCCTATTAAGGGCATTGTGTTTATATAGAGAAATAAGAGAAGACTTTTAGCAAGATTCAAAACTACAAAGTATTTTTTAAATAATAAATGTGACTACTTGATAAACCAAATTTCTAAATGCCCCACTATACACAAAATCCACAAACAGAAGACAAGAAGCAAAAAAAATATGATATAAATACTTGCAACAACTATATCAAAGGGGGTTTTTACTCCCTTTGAGTTCATTTGGGTTAATAATAAAAGGAGAAATTGTATAAGCAGCATATTTAACTGTCCAACAAATATTTATTGCACACCTACTATGTGTTCAGTTTAGAAAAAGAAATACAAATTGTTTAGAATTATATGAACAGAAGTTTAATCTCATTCAGCGACTTAATAAATGCAAACTAAAACAGCAGGATATTGTTTTCATTTTTACCTATCAGATTGGCAGTGGTTAAAAGGGATTACAAACATGGTTTGAACAAGATTTAAGGAAAACAGATGTTCACACAGAGGTAATACAAGCAAAATTTGGCATAACTTCTTTGAAGGTCTTTTTGGCCAAAAGGCCAATACCTAGTTCCACTACAAAGATTTCTTTTTTTTTTTTTCCTATAGACATACCCACACATACACTCAAAGATACATGGCCAAGGATACTCACTGCAATACTGGGGTGGCTTAGTGGTAAAGAACCTGCCTGCCATTGCCGGAGACATTGGAGACACAGGTTCTATTCCTGGATTGGGAAGATACTCTGGAGGAGGAAATGGCAACTCACTCCAGTATTTTTGCCTGAAAAATACTATGGACAGAGGAGCCTGGAGGGCAACAGTCCATGGGGTCACAGGGAGACAATGGGTAATAATTTCTACTTCATTTTTTGAATGAAATGAAATAATTTCTATTTCACTGTTTCCATGTGCAAAATTTATATCTTAAAATCTACAGATTTGGACCAGATTAATTTTTTTTTTTTTTTTGAGCATCACAACCTTGTGGACTACCTTACTTTCTCTGAAGCCTCAGTTATTTTTTATTCTTATTCCATATTTTATCAAATCCTCACATCTTAATCTAGCTGTCATTTGAAGAGCTGACTCATTAGAAAAGACCCTGATGCTGGGAAAGATTGAAGACAGGAGGAGAAGGGGATGACAGAGGACAAGATGGTTGGATGGCATCACCAACTTGATGGAGATGAGTTTGAGCAAGCTCCAGGAGATGGTGAAGGACAGGGAAGCCCGGCATGCTGCAGTCCATGGGGGTCGCAAAGAGTCAGACGTGGCTGAGTGACTGAACAATAGTCATACTTGTAAAGAACCTGCCTGCTAATGCAGAATACTTGGGTTTGATCCCCTGGGTTGGGAAGATCCCTTATAGGAGGAAATGGAAAACCACTCCAGTATTCTTGCCTGGAAAATCCCATGGACAGAGGAGCCTGGTGGGTGACAGTCTATGGCGTCACGAAGATTCAGACACAACTTAGTGACAGCACGCAGGCTCACACACACACACCACTGGACACGATATTCAGTGAAAAACGTTCCCAAAGTTGGACTTCTGTCTGTTAAGTCTAGTCTCTCTTTCTGGTAAGCGTATCCCAGGTGGGAAAGGCAATGAAGTTGGCCAGTCAGGAAAGAGCAGGTCACCATGGTTCTAGGAAAATGAAATGTTACTCATTCAGCTGTGTCTGACTCTTTGCAACCGATGGGCTAGAGCCCACCACTCTCCTCTTATCCATGGAATTCTCTAGACAAGAATACTGGAGTGGGTTGTCATTCCCTTCAGGGAATCTTCCCAACCAAGGGATAGATCCCAGGTCTCCTGCATTGTAAGCAGATTTCTTCACCATCTGAGCCTAAATGGTCTGAGCCTAATCTGTCTGCATTGTCGGCAGATTCTTTATATCTGAGCATCAGAAAAATAGTTGCCAGAATTTAGAAACAGATAATGCATCTTGAAATGCCCTAGAAGCACATCACATCTGATTCATTTTATTCTCTGCTCCAGCTTGCNTCTTCACCATCTGAGCCTAAATGGTCTGAGCCTAATCTGTCTGAATTGTCGGCAGATTCTTTACATCTGAGCATCAGAAAAATAGTTGCCAGAATTTAGAAACAGATAATGCATCTTGAAATGCCCTAGAAGCACATCACATCTGATTCATTTTTTTCTCTGCTCCAGCTTGTCTCCCAGGCTTAAATAACAATTCCCTTGTGGATCAGCTGGTAAAGAATCACCAGCTATGCAGGAGACCTGCGTTCAATCCCTGGGTTGGGAAGATCCCCTGGAGAAGGGAACGGCTACCACTCCGGTATTCTAGCCTGAAGAATTCCATGGACTGTATAGCCCATGGTGTTGCAAAGAGCCAGACACGACTGAGCAATGTTCACTTCACTGCTCACTTTATTATTTCCTCTTCCAATTTCATTTAATGTTTATACCTTTTATTATAAAAGTAAATGTAATATTACATATATTTACAATTATTTTCTTCCTGAAGAAATGGATAGAAATTCCACATGTACTTTGTGTTAATTCCATATAACTAGCTCTTAAAAAATATGCAAATTTACTTTGTCCTCTTACGTCATTATCTCTGCCTATTTTATTAAATGTATTTTACCTTTTCTGGTCGGTTTTAGATAGTGCATTAATGGTCTAAGGTTTTTCCTCCAGACACTACTTCATCACAAAATCATGATTCTTTATTATCCTAATTTGCATTTACCATTAAAAATAATATTAATGCCATAAACCCTTTATCTCCAGTTGTAACTTCTTTATATTTCCCTCTCTCATTCTACTTCCCAGTAATCCTTTTTCATTGTGGAAGGCAATTAATTTTCTTGGATGCACACAGAGACTGCAGAGTCTTCTTTGTGTATATTTATTGCTGGGAGGTTAAGAAGCATAAATTAGAAAGTTGAGATTTGAAAAACATGTCTTCCAGTTTTCCTATGACATCTTAATGGTATTTTAAATGTTTATTCAAACAAAGTATTAATTTACCTTTTTAGATCTATCAATCTCCTTTGAAATATATGTCATATAATTTCTTGGTTTCTCTTATTTTCTTATTCTTTACATAATTTCAGCTTTTTGTGTAAACATTTCATTTCCAGAGTGCAGCTGCTTCTATTACAATGTTCATCTTTTTAAAATGTGGTAGTTATGCCCATAGAAAAGTACATAGAACATAAATGTACACAGTTTCGAATTACTAAAAAGTGGCCAGCAATTAAACTACCCAGGTCAGGAAAACATTATGAGTTCCCAGAAGTTCCTCACTTGCTACTTTCAACTCTTCACCTCCCCTTCTTGACTTTTATGTAAACACTCCCTTGTTTTGCTGTATAATTTCTACACCCCCAAAATGCATTCCTAAGCACTATAACTTAGTTTTTGCTATTTTTAAACTTTACATAAATTAAATCATACCATCTGTATTTCTTCTGTATTTGACATCTCTTGCTCAGCATTGTTATAAATTTACCAATAATGTTATAGTTCCATTCACTTTTTTCACTTTACTTGATTCTATTGAATGAATAAATCAAAATATATTTTTTTATTTTGCTGTTAATGGACTTTTAGCTTATACCTATAATGCTGCCATTGACTTTTTTGTATGCTGATCCCCTAATGTACCATATGCCCACAATTTCCATGGCTAAATATATAGGAACAGCTTTGCTTGCCTTAGGCTTTGCATATTTCCAACTTTAGTAGATAATTTTCAGGAATTTAGGGGTTTTTCTCAAAATAGTTGTTTACATTCCTAGAAACATTGCATGAAATCCTGTTGCTCCACATTCTTTCCAGCTCTTTGTATCATCAGGCATTTTACGTTGTGTTCATTGTGGTATTTGCATGATGATACTTCATTATAGGAGCTTCCCCTGTGGCTCAGCTGGTAAAGAATCTGCCTGCAATGCAGGAGACCTGGGTTTGATTCCTGGGTTGGGAAGATCCCTTGGAGAAGGGAAAGGCTACCCACTCCAGTATTCTGGCCTGAAGAATTCTGGCCTGTATAGTCCATGGGGTTGCAGAGTCGGACACGACTGAGTGACTTTCACTTTCACTTCATTATAGATTTGAGTTACTCTGATTTGTAATGAAGTTATACCATTTCATGTATATAATGGCTTTTCCCCATTTTTCCATTGGGTTCTTACTAATTTGTAGATATTCTTTATGTTCTGGATATAAGCCTTTTGCCAATTACAAATGTTTTAAACTGTATTCTCTTTAGTGATTTCTATTTATATATCCCTGATGGTGCTGTTGATAAATAGACATTCTTAACTTTAATGTAATCCAATTTGTAGATCTTTTCTTTACAATTACTTTTGTGTTCTGTTTCAGAAATATTTCCCTGACCTAATATCATGTTGATACTCTCCTTTATTATGTCTATTGTTGTCTTTTCTACTGTTTATTACCTATTATTTCCTCTTCTGCATTTAATTCTATAAACATTAGCCATATGAAATAGGGTCCAATATTATTTTTCCATGTGAATACTCAGTTATTTGGGGACTATTCATTGGTGCATTGCTATGCAAAGCTATCTTTGTCATACAAAAATTGTCTACACATTGATGAATCTGTTACTCAGTTCAGTTCAGTCGCTCAGTCGTGTCCGACTCTTTGCGACCCCATGAGTCGCAGCATGCCAGGCCTCCCTGTTCATCACCTTCTCCCGGAGTTCACCCAGACTCACGTCCATCGAGTCCATGATGCCATCCAGCCATCTCATCCTCGGTCGTCCCCTTCTCCTCCTGCCCCCAATCCCTCCCAGCATCAGAGTCTTTTCCAATGAGTCCACTCTTCTCATGAGGTGGCCAAAGTACTGGAGCTTCACCTTTAGCATCATTCCTTCCAAAGAAATCCCAGGGTTGATCTCCTTCAGAATGGACTGGTTGGATCTCCTTGCAGTCCAAGGGACTCTCAAGAGTCTTCTCCAGCACCACAGTTCAAAAGCATCAATTCTTTGGTGCTCAGCCTTCTTCACAGTCCAACTCACATCCATACTAGATCCTGTCATATTGATCTGTTTCTGTATCCCTTTTAGACACTTTGAAGCATTACTTTTATTGTATCTATAATTAGCTTATAAACCAATATTTTCTCACATGTTTACTAGTTTCTGTGCTCTTTGTTTTCTTCTACATTACTAGCATCATTGGATAGAATTTCTTTTACCATTACTCTGCTGTAATGAATTCTTTGCTTTTTGGTTTTTGTGAGAATGCGTGTATTTCCGATCTCATTCTAAAAAAAGTTTTTTAGATAGGAAATGTTTGATATTGCCATTATGGTAAATGATTCCTGTCTTTTTACTTCCCTTTTGCTATTGAAGAGAGAGCTGTCTGTTGCTACTGGTCAGCAATAAGAGTTATTATTTGTTTGCTCTCTGATGTTCTAAGGAAATATGTCAATATTTTCTATAGCTTTAAAATAGTCTTATGTGGAAGTTGTGGTCCAAAATACATAGTTTGCATTGCATAGAACTAAAACCTATCTACTTTTATGCCATTAAACATATACACACTCAAGAAATACACATATGCCATTATTCTCATATCTTTTAACAGAAGTAGGTAAAAATTGAATCAGTATCCAAAATAATATTTTCTCCTCTTTATCATTGAAAGAAAGAGCAAATTTTTCATGGATTATGCCCATGTCTCCTTTAATAGGTCATAGACACTGTGATTTGACCCTAAAGATAATTTTGCCACTAAAGGAGTTCATGAGTTAAGGACAGTGTGGCTGTCACTATGTTATATGTAAAAGGAGAAAAGTTAGAAAGCTAAAGTTATTTATTCTGAGTGATCCAGTAAAAGATGATTTTGGACTAAAATTCAGATTTTCTAATTCTAGTCCAGGAATGTTGTGATCCTTCAAAGAGAGTAGACAGTAGAAAAACATTTGTAAATCTTTTATTCTCTAGATAATTTTGACATTTTCCTCTAAATAGCAGCAGAGAATAGGGAGATTATTATTTCTAAATACTTCCACAAACAATTTTGAACTAAAACATTGTCTGTAACGTGTATAGTGATTGTGTTTTATCATTTGATAGGGAGTTTGAAAGGAATTTGAATTTTGTAAAAATAACTCTAGTGCTTCCCTGATGGGTCAGCAGTAAAGAATCTGCCTGACAATACAGGCAATGTAGGTTCAGTTCCTGGGTTGGAAAGATTCCCTGGAGAAAGAAATGGTAACCTACTCCAGTATTCTTGCCTAGGAAATCCCATGGACAGAGGAGCCTGGTGCTCTTCAGTACATGGGGTCACAAAGAGTCAGACATCATTTAGTGATATAACAATAGCAAAATAACTAGTTGCTTTAATATAGTAGATTTCATCAAAATAATTTTATACTTATTAAACATATATAGTTATAACTCTTATTAACCCATATCTCATCAGGATTAAATTTTAAGAAATGTGAATATGAGAAATAGGGTATTTAGACTATGGCTTTAAGAAAAGTTGTAATAAATGGTATGTTAAATATGCCTTCTCTGGAAACTTCTATCGTCTTTCTCATGCAACTTACACAAACTGACAACTTTATGAATATTTCTGCTGGAAGGTGTAGTTCAATTGGAATTTTTTAAATTATGGAAACTGAATTTTCAGAGTGATTTCTTATATTACATCAAATTTTCATAGAAAGTTGTATTTTTGTTATTCAAAATAAATAAATCTGAACTCCTGGGTGAGTGACATATTTCACTTTATAAATGTCTAATCACATCTACCGTGACATTTTAAAGTGTTCTAAATGGATTTTTCCATTACCTGGGCTCTGTTAATGTCTACTTATTTCCCAGTGAGAATTCTCCAATAGCTCATGTGAAGACAGTAAGAAAGCCCTGCATTGGAAATCAATTGAATTGGATTTCTTCTGGAATAATAATCCTATTTCTCTAATCCTGGGACAATTTTAAGTCAGTAATATTTTATGTAATTATATTACAATCCATGCTGTCTGGGATCACCTGGATATATTCATTTTTCAAAATGCAATATAAAGTAATGATTACTCCTTCTTCAGCAAGGAGATCAAACTAGTCAATCCTAAAGGGTATGAACCCTGAATATTCACTGAAGCACAGATGCTGAAGCTGAAGCTCCAATACCTGATGCAAAGGGCCAACTCATTGGAAAAGACCCTGATGCTAAGAAAGATCTAAGAGTGTTGGATGACATCACCAACTCAATGGACATGAGTTTGAGCAAACTCAGGGAGATAGTAAAGGACAGGGAAGCCGGGTGTGCTGCAGTTCATGGGATTACAGAGTCAGACATAACATTGCAACTGAACAACAATGGTTCTTTAAGAAAACTTAGTACATAAAACACACTTTTATGATAGCATTTGTGAAATACTCTAGCATAGTTCTCTTCAGAATATTTCACTTAAAAAAATTAAAGCAAAGTATGCTAAAATAGGAGTATCAATTGCATATTTAAATAGTTTCATGTAATTTCCTGATAAGGTGTGGAGATAAAACCTTATATCAGTAACTAAAAATTACTGTCAAAGGAATATTAATTATAAATTAAAAGTCAATTTACATATATAATGAGAAAATAACTCAATATACAAACACTTAACTGCAACCATTTGCAGGAAATACTTCACAGTTGTTCATTTGCTAAGTCATGTCTGACTCTTTGCGACGCCACGAACTACAGCAAGCCAGGCTTCCCTGTCCTTCACTATCTCCCTGAATTTGTTCAAACTCATGTCCATTGAGTTGATGATGCCTCTGTTGCCCCCTTCTCCTCTTGCCTTCAGTCTTTCCCAGCAGGGTCTTTTACAATGAGTTGGCTCTTCACTTCAAGTGGCCAAAGTATTAGAGCTTCAGGTTCAACACCAGTCTTGCAGTGAATATTTAGGGTTGATTTCCTTTAGGATGGACTGGTTGGATCTCCTTGCTGTCCAAGGGACTCTCAAAGAGTCTTCTCCAGCACCACAATTCAAAAGCATCACTTCTTTGGTGCTCAGCCTTTTAAATGGTCCAACTCTGACATCCTTACATGACTACTGGAAAAATCATGTGTAATGTAGCATTAGTTGCTTAGTCATGTCCAACTCTTTGTTACCCCATGNCCCCTGGAGAAGGGAACGGCTACCACTCCGGTATTCTAGCCTGAAGAATTCCATGGACTGTATAGCCCACGGTGTGGCAAAGAGTGGGGCATGGCTGATCAGCTTTCATTTCCCAGCCTACATTGTTTACACAGAACACCCCAGAAGACTTATTTCAGGAAGTTAGGGGAGACGCTTACTTCTTGGAAGGAAATTTATGACCAACCTAGATAGCATATTCAAAAGCAAAGACATTACTTTGCCAACAAAGGTCCTTCTAGTCAAGGTTATGGTGTTTCCAGTGGTCATGTATGGAGGTGAGAGCTGGACTGTGAAGAAAGCTGAGCACCAAAGAATTGATGCTTTTGAACTGTGGTATCTGTCTCTTATACACATCTAGATGTGTATAAGAGACAGTGTTTAAGAAATGCTTCATAGATTCTTTGTTTTCTGGATGCAGCATCAATAATTATTCATATATCAAATAAAGAGTAATGAGATTTTAAATAGAAATTAAAATGGAGAAATAAGTAAATAGGAGGAAAATGAGAAGAAAGCTGAGCACCAAAGAATTGATGCTTTTGAACTGTGGTATTGGAGAAGGCTCTTGAGAGTCCCTTGGACTGCAAGGAGATCCAACCACTCCATCCTGAAGGAGATCAGCCCTGGGATTTCTTTGGAGGGAATGATGCTGAAGCTGAAACTCCAATACTTTGGCCACCTTATGCAAATAGTTGACTCATTGGAAAAGACTCTGATGCTGGGAGGGATTGGGGGCAGGAGGAGAAGGGGATGACAGAGGATGAGACGGCTGGATGGCATCACTGACTCAATGGACATGAGTTTAGGTGAACTCCAGGAGTTGGTGATGGACAGGCAGGCCTGGCATGCTGCAATTCATGGGGTGGCAAAGAGTCGGACATGACTGAGCGACTGAACTGAAGGGAGTTCCCCCAGAGACAGGCATTCCTGCTGAAGGGGTGACTAGCAGGGCACAGGCACCAGCATCTGCTTTGGCTGCCGCATTCCAACACCGTCTAGACAAACAGCAGACAGAGGCACACACACCAGGGACCGCAGAGATAGTTTTTGAATTAGGGCTGGAAGTCATGACGGCAAACTACACGTTAGCACTCTGCTTCCAGATTGCGTTCTTAACGGCTGTGACACATTACAGCAGTTACCCTGCACGGCCAAAAAGCCTTGCAAAAGGCACTATTAGCCAACACGGCAGACAGTTGTCTAATTAGAAACAATATCCCCGCTCAGCTGAGATTTTGGAAGTCACAGTGGCAGAGGGGAGAAGAGAAGCACTACCCAGGAGCCCTGTACCATACTCAGGAGACAGTCATCCTGTGGTATCATTGTGCCTTTTTGGAGGGAAGAAGTCCTATTTCGAATAATGAAAAATAATAGCAGCAACAACCTCTTATGGCATGTCGATACTCATTTAATCTTCACAGCAACTCTCTAAGCCCTGCTTTTATGATCACCACATGTCAAGACAGAAAGGCAAGGCACAGAGAGATGGAACCACTTGGCAAAGCACCCGGCAAGTCAGTGAGGAGGTGGGGTGGTAGGGGAACTCAGGCAGGGTGACCCCAGAGTCCTTACTCCAAAGCCTTTGCCATGCTGCCTCTCTGTAATTAGCTGGATGCCTGTCGGACTTAGTAGTGACTGATAATGGCCTTCTATATTTGAAATTTTGCCTATTACAACTTGATTTCTATTGCCTCAGCTGCTTTGCATAAAGTAGGAAGATCACAGGCAAGTGTTGAGCAAGTCAGTGAGGAGGTGGGGTGGTAGGGGAACTCAGGCAGGGTGACCCCAGAGTCCTCACTCCAAAGCCTTTGCCATGCTGCCTCTCTGTAATTAGCTGGATGCCTGTCGGACTTAGTAGTGATTGATAATGGCCTTCTATGTTTGAAATTTTACCTATTACAACTTGATTTCTATTGCCTCAGCTGCTTTGCATAAAGTAGGAAGATCACAGGCAAGTGTTGGAAGCAGAACTCTGGAATTTGCTCAGTCACTTGCTGACTGTGGAGCCATGAGCTGGGTATCTATTATCTCTGGTGTCTTCATGTTGTTGTTCAAGCACTAAGTTTTGTCTGACTCTTTGTGATCCCATGGACTATAGCATACCAAGTTCTTCTATCCGCCACTATCTCCCAGAATTTTCTCAGGTTCATGTCCTTCGAGTCAGTGATGCCATCTAACCATTTTGATCCTCTGACACCCCTTTCTTCATTTGCCCTCAATCTTTGCTTGCATCAAGGCCTTTTCCAATGAATTGTTTTTTTCCATCAGGTGGCCAAAGTATTGTAGCTTCAGCTTCAGTAACAGTTCTTCCAATAAATATTTGGGGTTGATTTCCTTTAGAATTGTTTGACCTCCTTGCAGTCCAAGGGATTCTCAAGAGTCTTTTCGAAAACCTTATTTCAAAAGCATCAGTCTCTGCCTAATATCTATCTGTGGTTGCCCCAAAGGTAGATATGAATTTTTGTAGTATTTTCTTATCTGGAAAATGAGGATAAGAACACTCATCTTACAGGCTGTAGGATTAAATGAGACATTTGTAATGCATTTGCAGTATGGAGTGAAAGTGGCTCAGTTGTGTCTGACTCTGCAATATGGAGGGACACACACACAGTAGATGCTCCATATATGTTGGTTCCTCCCCCTGTCTTAGCTCTACTTTTACAGAGTCCTTTGTCTACTCTTATTCCCCTGAGAATGCAGAGATGATAATAGAAAATCATCTGCTTATTCTTCAGCAGCCCAAGCATTCCTTGGCTTGCAGCCACAGCATTTTGACCTCTGTCTCATGGACCCATGGCTTTCTCTCCTGTGTGCCTCTTCTCCACGTGGTGTCTTCTTCTTCCTCTAAGGACACCAGTCATGTTGAATTAAAGCCCACCCTGATAACTTCATTTTAACCTGATTACGTCTGCAAAGACCTTATTTCCAAAATGGGTAACATTGGCTGCTTCAAGAGGTTAGGAATCAAACATATCTTTTGGGGGGATAAAATTTAACCTATAAGAGAGGTACAACATTTAAATCACAGAGCAGCATAGCATTGGTCCAGGGGAAACAGATGGACAACTGAGGCACATGCTTGGAAGTTTTGCTAGATTTACTTCAGAAATGAGTTACCCACAAACATGCTCTATAGTGAAGATAACAGTAGATCAAGAGGCCAGAATGGTGGAGGAAAACTTCTTTCTCTTAAGGACAGGAGGAGTAAAATTTTCCCCCTAACATTCGCTATGTACAGAATCCACTCGGCATCACCTCATTTATTCCTTCTAAGAGGTTACAAGTGAGGAAAGTAAACTGAAACTTAACGAATGATTAAGCAACTTTGCTCTAACTGAAACCACTGGTAAATTTCAGGGCTGGGATGTCAATCAAACTCTGGCTCCAGAGCCTTAAAATGAATGAGAAGCTCTAAAGGGAAAAGCCATCAAAGCTCTCCAGTGTTGCACACACAGAAGAGATTAAGGGCATTGTATTGCAATATCACTGTGAGCGCATCACCCGTGTTACCACGCAGAAATGGCAGTCACTCAGTGGATGAGCTCACAGAGGACTCAGGGCTACTTACCCAACTGACCTGCTTTCTCTAACCACCTTCCATCTTCCTCCCTTGTCCTCATATCCCGTTTTATCTCTGGGTCTGGATGGGGCAGTCCCTGAGGTGTTTATGCAGCTGTCGCCCATTAAGATTCCCACAGTTGTCCCGAGAGGAGTGTGCTAAGATGTTTGTGCTGAGTCTGAGTCTACCCACCTGAGCCAACAGCCCTGCAGTCTTTAACTAGCTCGGTGACCTCAGGCGCGTTAAGCTAGTATCATGGAGCTTCTGTTTGCATGGTTGTAAAATGAGGATAATTATGCCCCATCATAGGGTTGTGGTGAGTATCAAATTAAACATGGCGACACATGCAAACACCTGGTGTAGCACCTGATACTTCAGATGGATTTAGCTAATTATAGGTGACTTGATAACCTCCACAGAGCACTGGGCTCTTCTCTATTTTGGCTTATTGCACCAGTTTTCTGTAGACTAATCCACATGTGGAAGAAGTAGGAAAAAAAGAGCACTAGAATCATAAAATACAAGTACAACGGGATTTGGCCCAAGGGTAGACATATTTCACACCAGATGGTGCAGGTTACAGGAAAACACAGGGATCATTAGTTTCCTAGGACAGCCATAACGAAGTGACACAAAGTGCTGCTGCTGCTAAGTCACTTCAGTCGTGTCCGACTCTGTGTGACCCCATAGA
>SJYX01002054.1:348062-366339 GCA_006410675.1 Oreotragus oreotragus
GCCTTGACGTACTTCTTTTCCTATTTGGAACCAGTCTGTTGTTCCATGTCCAGTTCTAACTGTTGCTTTCTGACCTGCATATAAGTTTGTCAAGAGGCAGATCAGGTGGTCTGGTATGCCCATCCCTTTCAGAATTTTCCACAGTTTACTGTGATCCACACAGTCAAAGGCTTTGGCATAGTCAATAAAGCAGAAATAGATGCCTTTGCTGGAACTCTCTTCCCTGGTGGCTCAGAGGGTAAAGTGTCTGCCTGCAATGCAGGAGACCTGGGTTCAATCCCTGGGTCAGGAAGATCCCTGGAGAAGGAAATGGCAACCCACTCTAGTATTCTTGCCTGGGAAATCCCACGGCCAGAGAAGCCACGGTAGACTACAGTCCATGGGATCGCAAAGAGTCAGACTCGACTGAGCGGCTTCACTTTCACGTTCACACAGTCAAAGGGGTGACCCACCCATGTAAAAGGATATATGCCCCAGACCTCCTTGTAGTTATGTAGACACAATGAGCAGGTTCTGTCCAGTGAGCTGGAAACTTAAGATGCAGGTGGGACCTCTGGAAAAACTCTTGAAGGAGTGACTAGGGAGGTACACCCAACACCTCTTTTTCTTTCTGCTGCCTGAGATGTGGCCAAGATGGCGAGAGTTCCGTGGAGCATGAGGTAACCTTGGGGATAGAAACTAGCACTTGAATGATCAAATAGAAGGAGACCAGGACCCTGATGACCACAGAACAGCCACACGTGCTCTAGCTTTCCGATTGAGTTACTTTGTATAAGAGAGAAGTGAACTTGTACCTTAACCAAGCTACTGTTATTTTAGGTTTTTACTGTTCAGGTCAGTTCAGTTCAGTTGCTCAGTCGTGTCCGACTCTTTGTGACCCCATGAATTGCAGCACACCAGGCCTCCCTGTCCATCACCAACTCCAGGAGTTCACTCAGACTCAAATCCATCGAGTCCGTGATGCCGTCCAGCCATCTCATCCTCGGTCATTCCCTTCTCCTCCTGCCCCCAATCCTTCCCAGCATCAGAGTCTTTTCCAGTGAGTCAACTCTTCGCATGAGGTGGCCAAAGTACTGGAGTTTCAGCTTTAGCATCATTCCTTCCAAGGAAATCCCAGGGCTGATCTCCTTCAGAATGGACTGGTTGGATCTCCTTGCAGTCCAAGGGACTCTCAAGACTCTTCTCCAACACCACAGTTCAAAAGCATCAGTTCTTCAGTGCTCAGCTTTCTTTTTACTGTTACATCTTGCCAAACTGACACAAGCACCTAGTTAACATCTTGGCCAATGAACTGAGAATTTTCAAAGAAGTGCTTGGTACACAGTAAGTGCTTAACGTCAGGCTGGCCAAAACACTCGTTTGGCTTTTTCCATAAGATGTTATGGAAAAACCCAAACTTTTTGTCAACCCAATAGCTATGAGGCATCATTGCTACACTGAAGCAGTACACTGGACCTTTTTGGTCATCCCAGGGGCCCTAGGGTGTCTTCATTTTACATCTGCAAATCCCAAGGCCCATTAACTTATCCAGCTTCACTCATTCAATTCATAACAGAATAGAAATTCCACTTAGGCATTAAGAACCAGAATGCCTGTCAATAAGCTGACTTCCCATCATCCTCACAACCTACATGCCTGTAGATCACCCTACAATGTCCATGAGCCCTAGTGATGTTCCTTTGTAGCTGGGGGCTCATTCCACCTGCTGCCTGGATGGTAAGAGGTTAATGAAATATGACCTGCAGGACCCTGGTTCCTGTAGTGGACAGTGGCCCTCCCACAGTTTGCCCAGTTTCTGTTCTCCACTCCCACCAGACCAGGGTCGTGGCTCCTTCTGACCAAATCTGGAGCTGGCTGCAGGCAGTTGCCCTCTCTTTTCCCCACCCTGCCCCTGACCTTTGGCAATTCCCAAAGCAGAGTGAGAAAAAAAGACCTAGGGAGGGGCAGTTAAACTGCTCCTGACCTAATTAGGTGTCAGGGTGGAGGCCAAGGATAGGTGGTTGTAAGAGGAGAAGGGGAAAAGCACAGTCTAAACGCTGGAGCCTCCAACACAAACTCCTCCTTGGAAAGCACTGCCTGGTTCACACCTCCGTGTCCACAGTTTTCCTTGGTTAATTCCTCTCACGCCCAGCAGAAAGGGCTGAGCTTTCTGCAAGGAGCAGAAGTGAAGCAGAAACTGCTGGAAATCAGAGAAGGGGAGGGAGACCTGGACAGTTACTGTGCAGCTGGAAGGCCAGGGGCCAGCCATTCCCAAAGCGGGTTGAAAAGTTTGCCTGGACACAGGGTCCATTTTGCACTGTTTTTGTTTCTTAATCAGGAGGGAGATGCGTCAAGCAACGTTTCAGGACTGAGTGGGAAGTTGGGAAGCTAAGTTCTCCCAAGGTTGATGTGGTCCTTGTGTTGCAGAGAGCAAAACTTAGAAATAGGAAAAATAAAATGAAACAGAAAGTATCTGAAGAAAGAGTACCCAGCAGAGGCTGACAATCCCCAAAGCAGGGCCATGGTGATTACTGCTGAAAGCGCTTTCTAATCACATAACCTTCTTAACAAGGGATACCATTTATCTTCATTTGACACATGAGAAAATTGGAGCACAGATAGGTTAAATAACCTGCCCAAGGACACACAGCCAGGATGCCAATCCAGGCATTTAAGACAAGGTAGTACTCTTGCCTGGAAAATCCCATGGATGGAGGAGCCTTGTAGGCTGCAGTCCATGGGGTCGCTAGGAGTCAGACACGACTGAGCGACTTCACTTTCACTTTTCACTTTCACTCATTGGAGAAGGAAATGGCAGCCCACTCCAGTATTCTTGCCTGGAGAACCCCAGGAATGGGGGAGCCTGGTGGGCTGCCGTCTATGGGATCGCACAGAGTCAGACTCAACTGAAGCGACTTAGCAGCAGCAGCAGCAGGCATTCTAGGAGACCATGAGTTTAATTACCAGATCCTCTGAAGGAAAGTGGTTTTTTAGTTAGCAAGGGGATGATTCAACTATTATTGTTGTTGTTGAGTTGCTAAGTTGTGTCCTCCTCTTCACAATCCCATGGACTGTAGCACGCCAGGCTATCCTCCACTATCTTCCAGAGTTTGCTCAAATTCATGTCCACTGAGTTGGTGAGGCTGTCTAACCATCTCATCCTCTGCCATCCCCTTCTCCTCCTGCCCTCAATCCTTCCCAGCATCAAGGTCTTTTCCAATGAGTCGACTCTTCGCATGGGGTGGCCAAAGTATTGAAGCTTCAGCTTCAACATCAGTCCTTCCAATGAATATTCAGGACTGATTTCCTTTAGGATTGACTGGTTTGATCTCTTTGCTGTTTGAGGGACTTTCAAGAGTTCTCCAGCACCACAATTTGAAAGCATCAGTTCTTTGGGGCTCAGCCTTCTTTATGGTCCAACTCTCTTATCCATACATGACTACTGGAAAAACCATAGTCTTGACTATACAGACCTTTGTCAGCAAAGTGATTCAATGAATGAATGACTAAATCAGTGAATAAGTTAATTACCGAATAAACAAATTTACAAACAAATAAAATGAATCAATGCCACCAATTCTGAGAGGATTGCGTAGCATTCTTCAGGTCTCCTTAGGGTCTGTATCATGAGATTATATTCTCCAAGGATTCTTTGATCAAAACAGCCCACAAAGAAGGCAAGCTGCAACTTTCTTTTTAGGAAATACGGGGGATGGTATCCAAGTGCAGAAACAGAAAAGGGAGGCCATTGATCCAGCCTCATCTTTCCCTCCAAGACCAGCCTTGAGGTTTCCTATTCCTAGGAGGCCAAACTACCTGTCAGGTACTTTCCAAAAAAACTGTAATTTTTTCATCCAAAATACCATTATTGAGAGATTTATTTGGATTTCATTAAAAAAAAAAAAGTGGTGAAAGTGTGATCAGTCACTCATAGTTTCATTTATTCATTTGTTCAACTTTCTTCAAGTCCACGTACATTCCAGCCTTTGCACTAGACTCAGCCCTTCCCTGAGAGGAGAATCACTGATTAGCCTTGATTCCCCTAAAAGCAGACTCTAAGACCAGGATGGATGTGCAAGAAGTTCATTTGGAGGCAGTTCCAGGACAGCTGGTAGAGGAGTGAGGGAGTGAGCCTGGGCAGAGGAGGAAAGTAATAAAGGCTGCGTCATCATGCTGGTAACTGATAGGGGCTAGCCCTTCCTGAGAATTATTGGACGTGTTGAAGAATTTGCCTTCATAGTGATCTTGCCAAGGGGTAATGAAGCTGGGTTATTTATCACCTAACTCTCATCCATCACTGGTTACAGGGAGGGCTGTTCCCAGGGACCCTGATCCTCTTGCACGTCTGGTTTTCCCTGCCTGTGGATGCAGAAAAACTGTTCAGGTGGAAAGTTACATGTGCCTATGGCAGGACACAGGATAGTGAATGCTAACAGGCTACAGGTGGGGCCCTAACATCTGCTAGAAATGTACAGACAGGTGATTAATTAAAGCAGGACCTAGAAGGGAGGCTTTCAAATTGTGGTGTGGGAGAAGATTCTTGAGACTCCCTCGGACAGCAAGGAGACCAAACCAGTCAATCTTAAAGGAAATCAACTCTGAATATTTATTGGAAGGGATGATGCTGAAGATGAAGCTCCAATACTTTGGCCACCTGATGTGAAGAGCTGAGTCATTTGAAAAGACCCTGATGTGGGAAAGATTGAGGGCAGGAGGAGAAGGGAATGACAGAGGATGAGATGGTTGGATGGCATCACCGACTCAATGGACATGAGTTTGGGTGGACTCTGAGAGTTGGTGATGGACAGGGAGGCCTGGTGTACTGCAGTTCATAGGGTCATAAAGAGTCAGACACAACTGAATGACTGAACTGAACTGAAGGTTAGTGATATCCCCAAAGTCTGGTAATATCAGGCACAAAGTAAGAAGCCACCAAGTGCTGAATGAATGGATGAAAGGATGGATGGAAGGATGGATGGATGGATGAATGGAGAGATAAGTGAATTCTGTTTGGGTAGAGAGAAGTCCCAAGACCCATCAGAGGTTTCAAATAGGTGACTCTGAACTCAGTTTTGGAGGATGGTTATTGGAGATCTTTAGACAGAGTTTCAAAATAAGAGGCAGGGAAATCATAAAATGAATTCTTCAGGTGCTATGCACCACCTTTTAATTTGACTTCTCTCTCCTCTCCCGTTGGAACGCATCAGGCCCCTGGGGTTAGTGCCTCTCGGGGCTTTCTAGTCAGCGTGATGTGGAAAGACCTCATGGGTGGTCTCTGAAGTTGTCAGCAGCTTTGGCCACTGCCACAAATAATTTATTCCCTCTGCTTGGCCTTTTGCTACTGAGAAGGACAGCCTAATTGGGTCTTCCTGGCAACCCGCATCAGCTGGAAGCTTCCTGCTAAGATCTCTCCACCTTCGTTCCAACCAGTCTCAGTGCCAAAACCTAACAACGATGAACGTTCATAAAGCACACGCCTGCTGAGAATACCCTCCAGTGATTGTTTCCCTCGTCCAGGCATTCCCTGCCAGCTACTTCAAAGGCTTTTGAAGTCACTACTAATTTAAAAGCAATAATAAGACTGACACTGAAATGCTTCCCAGCTGGTTTTTCCGGGCAATAACTCTCACCAGTTCCTTTACAACCTGCTTTCTGTTACAATTTGAGGTTTGCAAAACATGACTTCTAAAACACGTTCAAAACAGAACAGAGCATGTTTTTAAAACAAAGAACATGGTCCTAGCACAGATATAAATGCATTCTTCTCCACTTAGGAAATATTTCTTAATAATGAATCTGAGTGATTTCAGGTCTGGAGTCTGCGAGTCTTAGAGACAAAAGCCACCACTTTCATTTATTAATTGGGTGCTTTTAGACAAGTTATTTACCTCCCTGAAACTCTTTTTTTTGAAAATAAAATGTAAAATTATCTTCCTTAATAGCTGTTTAGGGAAGCGCAGGCCCTAGGGGTGGAAAATGCAGGTATAAGATACAGATAAGACTCTGCCATTTGTCAGCTGGTAACCTTAGGCTTAGCTGATTTTTCTAAACATCCTGAGAATTTGTTTCTTTACTTATAAAGATGATATACTAAGATGAATCTCATATGACAGGTGCATGCGTGCTAAGTCACTTCAGTCGCGTCCAGCTCTTTGCGGCCCCATGGACTGTAGCCCGCCAGGCTCCTCTGGTCATGGGATTCGTCAGGCAAGAATACTGGAGTGGATTGCCATGCCCTCTGGGGGATCTTCCAGACCCAGGGATCAAACCCAAATCTCTTACATCTCCTACAATGGCAGGCAGGTTCTTTTCCACAAGTGCCACCTGAGAAGCCTCATAAGATAGGCATAAGGATTAAATTTTTATGATATGTAAAGCACAGTATCTGGTACCAAGTAAATATTCAACAAACATATTAGTTTTTATAAATGTGAGGCTGAAAAGAGAAAAGGCGTGCAAGAACCTGGTGCAGTTGTTGGCACTGGGAAGTGTGTTTGGCAAGAATTATCTTCTTTTAAACAGTTTACAATGTATCAACTCTTGCTTCATAACCAATCACCCCAAGCTCAGTGATTATTTTATCATTGCTTTACTTAGTTTTACAGCGATTGTGTCACTATAAATATCTTATCAATGTTTAAGCTCAGGCTTAAAAGAATAGCAGTTAAATATGGCCTGTGAGTCTACAGTTCAGCTGCAAGCTGGCAGTTCCTCTGATCTGGTTGGCGTCGGTTGCAATGGCTGGTCTCTCCTCTGCACAATTTCTCAACCTCCAGCAATGGTAGCTCCAACTTGCTTACCCAGGGACCAGGTAAGTCCCAAAAGAGGGAGAGCCAAAGCTTAGAATCAGCTCTTCATAACTTTGGCCACATTCACTGTCCAAGGCACATCCCAAGCCAGCCCAGATCCAAAGGGGGAAAAGACTGCACCTCTTACTAGAAGGAGCTGCAAAGTTTCATACCAAAGAGGCCTGAACAGGGTGAGAGGAGAAAGCCGTGCCCATTTTTGCAAACTATCACATTACCCCAAAGTACATTGTAGTAGACATTTTAGGATGATTTCAAGAGAATTCATATGCTCCACGTTCAGACATAGGTTCAGAAACAGACGCCCTGCCTTTCAGAAGTGGTCAATTGCAAGAATTCCTTTTTGAAAAAAAAAAAAAAGAAAAAAAAATTGTTAAGTAGGGAGTGTGCATCCTCGTCCTTGGGAGAACTAACCTGGCTTTGCTCAAGAGCTGGACACAACTTAGTGAATAAACAACAACTTCCTTCTTCTCCATTTGCCAGATGAAGGAATACCTGCCTCTAAGATTGCTTGAAGGGCTGAACTAGTGAAAACAGATTGGCAGTGCTTAGAATGACAGAGAGCCAGAGCACAAACCAAGCAACACATCACTACTGCTGTCCTTGACTCGAGGCCAGTTCAGATTCACCCACTCCTTTGAGGCTGGAGAAATCTTTCTAAGAACGTGGATCTGTTCATCAGGCCCTCTGGTGATGACCTTCGACTTCAATGTGGCATACTTGGTCTCTCCCCAGGGTCCTGGTCCCTGCCTGATCTTATACTCTGATCATATAAAGGACACACCGTTCCCAGAAATGAGCACTTTGCTTTTGAGCCTTTGCGGGCACTGTTCCCCCTGCCTGGCCTACCTTCTGGATTCTTCAAGATCAAGCTCAAGCACCGCACCCTCTCAATCCTACTCCTCTGCCCCTAAACATGACGATCATTCCAAAAAGGTACACATCCCGGAACATGCTGCATCCTTTGTTACAGAATACAAGTCTCCAACATACGAACCTTCAAGCTGCAAACTTTCAAAGATGTGAACGTGCATTCGCGTGTCCAGTCACGTAAGTTAGTGCATGCGTCTGGCATACCTTGCCACACGAGTGCCTCATCTACAAGGGGTTGTACTTTTGTGTGCTTTACTGTATTCTGTTTGTTTTCTATGTATTATTTGTGTGAAAACTATTACAAACCCATTAGAGCACAGTACTATATAGCTGATCGTGTTAGTTGCATACCTAGGCTAACTTTGTTGGACTTGCAAACAAATTGGACTTAAAATCACATTCTCAGAACATAGCTCATTCTGTGTAGGGGTCTTCTTGAGTCAGAAGGTGACCACTCCTCTTCTCTAGGTTCTGAGCCAAATCATTGGAGCCCTTGGACATGAACAGGTCCTGGCATAAGGTAAGAATGTTGCTGGGAGTCTGATAAAGAAAATAGGGAGTAAAAGAAAGAAGAAAAGAGAAGGAAGGAATGGAATTTAAGGGGTTGGGGCATTAGTGCTATGCTGGACTTGGGTTTCCTGGGCAACAGTGATGAGTCACACTGACCCACCAACACCAAAATTTGCTCTTCTTAGAAAAGCTGTTTTGTTTCTAAACTTTGTAAAACAAAAATGTCCTGGTCATTTGGGCTGAAGCCCCATACTTCCCCACACAAGCGAGACTCTGCTGCAGGTTTAGGGGATGATGTTAGTCAGACGCATTTGTTTGTGCATTGCTGTTTGCTTACTAAATCATGTCCAACTCTTTGCAACCCCGTGGACTGTAGCTCCCCAGGCTTCTCTGTCCATGGAATTCTCCAGGGAAGAAAACTAGAGCGGGTTGCCATGCCCTCCTCCAGGGGATCTTCCTGACCCAGAGATCAAACCCCCATCTCTTGCATCAGCTGAATTGGCAGGAGGATTGTTAACCACTAAGCCACCTGGGAATTAGCCTCAGACTAGCTCTGAAAAGGCTTTGTCATCTTTCAAGTCACCAGGCCAAAGATTACTTCTTTAAGATGGATGACCAACAAGGATCGACTATATAGCACAGGGAACTCTGCTCAAAGTTATGTATCAGCCTGGATGGCAGAGAAGTTCCAGGGAGAATGGATACATGTGTATCCATAACATATTGCGTGCTGAAACAACTGGAAGGATTAATACTCACAATGTATCTATCATAGTAATGCTGTGGCATAAAGACCAGTGGCATTATATCATTCTATGGAAGAAATCAAAGAGTTTAGGTTCCATAGTCATCAGCTATTAACTGATTCCCACAAAAGAGATACATCTATCATCTAACATAGGGAAGACGTGGATGCCCCTTGCTTGGGAAGGGGTCTTCGCAGGTGTGATTAAGTCCATCCAGAATCTTGAAATTATGGTATCCTGGGACGATCTGAGTGGGCCTCAAAACCAAATGACATGTGCTCTTATAAGAGACACACAGAGAAGGTGATGTGAAGATGCAGCTGAAAGAGAAATGCCTGCAAGTCCACAAGCCAAGGGGATGCCTACAGCAGCCAGGGGGAGCAAGAGACCAGGACGGGACACTCCCCAGAGGCTCTAGAGGATGTACAGACCTGCTGGTTCCTTGATCATGGATATCTGACCTCCTGAGAAGTTTGAGAGAATAAGCTTCTAATGTTTTCAGCCACCCAGCTTATGGGCATTCATGATAGTAGCCTCAGGAAACAATTTAGCTATGAAGCCAGATTCAAACCCAGTTCTGCCTGGTTCTGCTCTGTAACTTGGGATAAAGTGAAAGTCGCTTGGTCATATCTGACTCTTTGTGACCCCATGGACCGTGGTACATGGAATTCTCCAGGCCAGAATACTGGAGTGGGTAGCCTTTCCCTTCTCCAAGGGATCATCCCAACCCAGGGATCGAACCAAGGTCTCCCACATTGTGGGCAGATTATTTACCAGCTGAGCCACAAGGGAAGTCCAAGAATATTGGAGTGGGTAACCTATCCCTTCTCCAGCGGATCTTCCCAACCCAGCAATCAAACTGGGGTCTCCAGCATTGTAGGCAAATTCTTTACCAACTGAGCTTCTCAGGATAGGTTATCAACATTTTAGAGACCTCATGTCCTAAGCTGTAAAAGGGGACATTTTAAACAAAAATTGTACATGGTTCTGTGTCTATGGGGAGGGGGGAGGCTCAGTCATGTCTGATCCTTTTTGATTCCATGGACTATAGCCCACCAGGCTCCTCTGTTCATGGTGATTCTCCAAGCAAGAATACTAGAATGCGTTGCCATGCCCTCTTTCAGGGGATCTTCCTGACCCAAGGATCAAACCTGCATCTCTTGTCTCTCCTGCATTGACAGCCAAATTCTTTACCACTGTTAAATCCCAAGCAAAGATTAAGTGAGGTAATGTGCTCATGTCAAATACATGATACACTGCCTAGGAGGGACCCCTCAGCCATACCCTACTGGAAGCTTAGGGATCAAGGAAAGCATAGGAAGAAATGAACTTCAGGAGGCCACTAAGCTTGAGTTCAGAAGCCCTGACAACCTTCTCTGCCATTTCCCAGCTGTGTGATTTCAGTCCACTTATTTAACCTCTCTGAGACTGAGTATCAGTTCAGTTCAGTTGCTCAGTCGTGTCCGACTCTGCGACCCCATGAATCGCAGCACGCCAGGCCTCCCTATCCATCACCATCTCCCGGAGTTCACTCAGACTCACGTCCATCGAGTCCGTGATGCCATCCAGCCATCTCATCCTCGGTCGTCCCCTTCTCCTCCTGCCCCCAATCCCTCCCAGCATCAGAGTCTTTTCCAATGAGTCAACTCTTCTCATGAGGTGGCCAAAGTACTGGAGTTTCAGCTTTAGCATCATTCCTTCCAAAGAAATCCCAGGGTTGATCTCCTTCAGAATGGACTGGTTGGATCTCCTCATTAGCAAAATGGAGGTAACATATACTACCACTTAATATCTAGTTAAGATATTCAATGAGATCAAGCTGAAATCTGACATAGCAAATATCAGCATAGTTAGATTTCATTTCTTCCTTCTCCATTGCTAAGAATTAGAGGCAAAAGCCCAGATCCTCCGCTTCGGACAAATTAAATGTGTATAAGGCAGGATGGGCCTATACTGTTTTTAAATATATGTTGAAAAATACAGTTATTCAAACCTCTGATGGTGCCTTAACAGTAAGTCTACAATGGGCTGATCACTGGAGATTCGAAGTTGAATATGGATGAACAGAATTCATTTTGCCAACTTAAAAGTCTCTAAGAATTCATAACCTGAGCACTCTGAACTGAACTTGAACCCGTTGGCATTCAAATCGGCTGCTACAGTTTTGATTGCAAGAAAAGAGAATTTTAAAAAGTCATTAAATGAGGTGAAAAGCCTTATTGGACACGAATTGGCTCTTAAAGAATATTAGAATGAAATAAAGCTCAAATGGGTCAGAAATTTATGAAAGTCATCTCCCTTAAATAAAACATGATTTTAAATTTTCAAGGGAGAGCACTTTCAAAATGCAGTTGGTGTTCTAAAATATCTGAAGAACTGCAAGAGTTTTTGTTCATTCTAAAGACATTGTCCTGGGTGTCAGGGCAAATGCATTAGAACTGAGGACTCCACTGGGGCTAAGACTTCTATGCCAGGCAACCTGCAGAGCGCTTCTGGTCTCAGGACAAAGTCACACATGCCCACACCTTGTCTGCCTGGCCAAAACAGCCCCCTGAGGCCTAATGATGTTGGAGAAGACTCTTGAGAGTTCCTTGGACAGCAAGAAGCCAGTTAACCCAAAAGGAAATCAACCCTGAATATTCATGGGAAGGACTGATGCTGAAGCTGAAGCTACAATAGTTTGGCCATCTGATGAGAGGAGCCAACTCATTGGAAAAGACCTTGATGCGGGAAAGACTGAAGGCAAGAGAAGATAGTGACAGAGGATGAGATGGTTGGATGCATCATTGACTCAGTGGACATGAATTTGAGTGAACTCCAGGAGATGGTGAGGGACAGGGAAGCCTGGTGTGCTACAGTCCATGGGGTAGCAAAGAGTCGGACATGACTGAACAGCTGAACAACAGTAAGACCCAGCATTGAACACACAGACTGGGAGCTCTACTGTCTATTTATAGTTTTTTTCAGTTAACAACAGGAAGATCTGGAGAAGGCAGAGGCCCCACTCCAGTATTCATGGGATTCCTGCCTGCAATGCTGGAGAGATAATAAGTGATAATGAACAATGCAACTTGGGGTCAGAGAATCTACGATCCTATCTAGAACCTGACACCTCCAGTCCGTGTAGTCTTGGCTAAATCACTTTACCTCTCTGAGTTTTGTGTCATTATTTCTAAAATAAAAGTGCAACAATACTGTTAGTTGACTATTGAACAAACATCCCCCCTTTTCATTGCAGCAATATTTCATTTGATTCAGAAGCAATTAGCATAATCCAAAAGTTGGTTGTGATTGGTTTACGGCATAGCTCTTATTCCTGTTTGCCAGGGATCCAATTCTGGCCAACAAAAAATAAGGGGAAGTCTAACATTTCTGGGGATGCAAAGAAACAGCTGACTCAGGAGAAAGTCCCTGGGCCATCACCTCTCCTTCTCCTACTTTGAGTTGTATTACATGAATCTCTGAAGCTTGAAGCTACAGCAGCAGCTGTATAATCATGAGAAGATAGATGTGGAATTTCAACAAGGCTGACCCATACCCTTGACGTGGTTGGAGTTGATGATTCAAGTCCAGAGCCTACCTGCTTTCATCTTCTTGCTATATGAGACCTATGAAAATGGGTACCATATATCTTACTTTCCATATGTCCGGCACTATTCTATATAAATTAACTCACCTAATTCTCACAACTACATTTATTACTGAATCTATTTCACAGATGAAAACAAGACACAAAGAGGTTAAAATACTTGTCCAAGGTGACTGCCAGCAAATGGTAGCTATCAGATTTGAATGCAGGCAATGGCCATTTGTCAAGCTCTGGGAATTGCTGATGGACAAGGAAGCCTGGCATTCTGCAGTCCAAGAGGTCGAAAAGAGTTGGACACAACTGAGGGACTGAACGGAGTGGCTGTTTGTGGAATCAGTCCACCATACTGCTTTCTCTTGATTGCTAATTGTCTATTTTGTATACAGCCAAAACTATACCAAGTTGTACAAAGCCTATCCTTCTATCTTGTATGATTTTTGTGAATACATATTGATTTCAGTCTATCATGTAACTTTCAAAACAACATTAAGTATCTAATACTATTCTGAAATGTGAAAGTTAGGAAAATGATGACTACAAAGATTGAGTCATCTGCCAAAGCCCACACAGCAGGCTAGTGACAGAGCTGGGATGGATGGCAGCCTGGTTCCCCTGGGTCTGAAGCTGATGCACTTTCCCTCATGATGCCCTGCATTCCTTTGAAATGCTTTTTTTTTTTTTTTCCACAGTGATAAGAAGACCCAAGGGGCTTCTTAGGTGACTCCAATGGTAAAGAACCCACTTGCCAATGCAGGCGACATAAGAGATGCATNAGGCTAGTGACAGAGCTGGGATGGATGGCACCCTGGTTCCCCTGGGTCTGAAGCTGATGCACTTTCCCTCATGATGCCCTGCATTCCTTTGAAATGCTTTTTTTTTTTTTTCCACAGTGATAAGAAGACCCAAGGGGCTTCTTAGGTGACTCCAATGGTAAAGAACCCACTTGCCAATGCAGGCGACATAAGAGATGCATAATCAATCCATGGGTAGGGAAGATCCTCTGGAGGAGGGCATGGCAACCCACTCCAGTGTTCTGCCAGGACAGAGGAGCCTGGCCGGCTACAGTCCATGAGGTTGCAAAGAGTCGGACATGAATGAAGTGACTTAGCATGCACGCACGCAAGAAAACCCAAAGGAATCCTCAGTGATGCTGGTGAAACCTGAATACTAGGCTGGAAATAGTCCAGCATGTCAGTGAAGGGATTTGGGAGAAAATCCCAAAGGCATGTTCAGTCCTTTCAAAGGCTCCTGCAGTCTCCTCTCCTATGCTCCAGCTCCTGAAAGGTTATCGCTCTCTCTCTCCAGTTTGATGATTCAAAAAGACACGTTCTCCCTTTGGGACTCAGCGCTTGCAGTTTCAAGAGCTCATGTCCTCCTCCCAGCGTGCGTCATCACAGCCTTGCTCCTGCGAAAGCACTACCAAAGCCCATCAACTCTGTAAACGGAGTCGGTCCCTGCCATACCCTGAACTGAGTCTGTCGCATTTGGAAGGGGCTGGGATGGAGTCAGAAGGGGACATAAAGCAAAGGGGAGCCCAAGGCATGGGGAATGGCCAAGAACCAGAGACCCTGTGACCTGGAAAGCACTAAGGCCATCGGGTTCAACATCTTCAGTTTATGGAGAGTGAGCCTGAGATTCAGACAGATTCTTTCGTAACTGCAGCTGTCATCCATAGAGCATACACCGTGCTGGCTGAACTTACTTATTCTTTACAAAATACTTTTTACTCTGCTTTGCTATATCAGAGGGATAGGTGATAATGACAGTGAAAGCCGCTCAGTTCAGTTCAGTTCAGTCGCTCAGTCGTGTCCGACTCTTTGCTACCCCATGAATCACAGCACGCCAGGCCCCCCTGTCCATCACCATCTCCCAGAGTTCACTCTGACTCAGGTCCATCGAGTCCGTGATGCCATCCAGCCATCTCATCCTCGGTCGTCCCCTTCTCCTCCTGCCCACAATCCCTCCCAGCATCAGAGTCTTTTCCAATGAGTCAACTCTTTGCATGAGGTGGCCAAAGTACTGGAGTTTCAGCTTTAGCACCATTCCTTCCAAAGAAATCTCAGGGTTGATCTCCTTCAGAATGGACTGGTTGGATCTCCTTGCAGTCCAAGGGACTCTCAAGAGTCTTCTCCAACACCACAGTTCAAAAACATCAATTGTTCTGTGCTCACCCTTCACAGTTCAACTCTCACATCCATACATGACCACTGGAAAAACCATAGCCTTGATTAGACAGACCTTAGTCAGGAAAGTAATGTCTCTGCTTTTGAATACGCTATCTAGGTTGGTCATAACTTTTCTTCCAAGGAGTAGCGTCTTTTAATTTCATGGCTGCAGTCACCATCTGCAGTGATTTTGGAGCCCCCAAAAATAAAGTCTGACACTGTTTCCACTGTTTCCCCATCTATTTGCCATGAAGTGCCGGGACCGGATGCCATGATCTTCATTTTCTGAATGTTTAGCTTTAAGCCAACTTTTTCACTCTCCTCTTTCACTTTCATCAAGAAGCTTTTTAGGTACTCTTCACTCAGTCATGTCCAATTCTTTGCGACCCCATGCACTATACAGTCCATGGAACTCTCCAGGCCAGAATACTGGAGTGGGTAAGCCTTTCCCTTCTCCAGGGGATCTTCCCAACCCAGGGATCAAACCCAGGTCTTCTGCATTACAGGCAGATTCTTTACCAACTGAGCCACAAGGAAAGCCCAAGAATACTAGAGTGGGTAGCCTCTCCCTTCTCCAGCGGATCTTCTGGACTCAGGTATGAAACAGAGGTCTCCTGCATTGCAGGTGGATTCTTTATCAACTGAGCTATGAGGGAAGCCCAAGGGACAGATGAGACCCCAATGATAAAATAAATACTCAGTAAGAACAGGTGATTTTTCCCAAGGTCATAGAGCTGATAAGTGGCATAGACGAGCTATGCCAGGCGAAGATTTGTATCCTCAGACAGCAAGGATTTGCAGTCCTTCTGCTTGTTGAAGCCCCTAAGGAGGGGCTGACATTGAAAAATAAAAGAGAGAAAGTGAGGGGAAAAAAGTCAAAAAGAAAATTGAGAAGGAAGGAGGGACTCAGGGCCTGGCGTGATAGCATGTACAAACCCTGAGCAATGCAAGCAAAGAGATGTGCCTGTATGCATGGTTGGAGATGAGGAAAGAGAGCAAAGCTGTAGCTTCATCTGATGCTCTCAGCCATTTGTTGAAGGACCACAACTCAGTGGGCATGAATCTGAGCAAACTCTGGAACAAAGTGAAGGGACAGAGGAGCTTGTTGTGCTGTAGGGCATGGGGTCACAAAGAGTTGGACATGACTTAGCAGCTCAAAAATAACAACAGAAAGGGGTGGGATTAACAGAACATCCTCCAAGTCACAGGAAAAAGTGATAAATGAAGGGATTACCATGTGCACATGTGTCCTGGCTCCTCCAGCACACACAGTCTTCATTTTCCTGATTAGATGAAGTTTCCCCACAGTGTTTTGAAAAGTCGGACATGACTGAAGCAACTTAGCAGCAGCAGCAGCAAGAAGTCACTCAACAAAAAGACTGGAAAAAGAAATTTCAAGGATAGATCTAGCATCATGAAGTCCCGAAGGCACCACTGCGCCTGTTGTGAGTGCAGAGTAGATGAAGTGTTTGGTTCTAACTACACACTTTTGGTGGGCTTCCCTGGTGACTTAGTGGTAAGGGATCTGCCTGCAATGCAGGAGACATGGGTTCGATCCCTGAGTCAGGAAGATCCCCTGGAGAAGGAAAGGGCAACCCACTCCAGTACTCTTGCCTGGGAAATCCCATGGACAGAGGAGCCTGGTGGGCTGCAGCCCATGGGGTCACGAAAGACTCGGACACGACTTAGGGCCTAAACAACAGCAACGCGTTTTTGGTGCCTTTGCTGGTAGTATGAAGTGGTCAGTCCACCTGTGGGCTTCCTGTCACCTGAAATTAAAAGCGAACTAGCAGCACCCCCTGCCAGTTCTTGCTTCTTTTTAAGATGATTTTAGCACAGAGGGAACACATCATGGTGTCAGAGTTTCCGTCCAGCCTAAGCTTCTGGGTAACGCTCCACTTCCTCACAGTGATATTGCTGGCCCATACCTTGCTCTGAGGTTGCTTTTCCATCTGTAAAGTGGGATGAATGGTCACCATACTTGCTGGTTTCTCTCTTCTGCACTTCAGCCCTGCTGGCTTTCCTCAACCGTGACCTCTGACTTCAGCCACAGGCTTAGGCACACACTACACCTCTCCCAGGTGGCGCTAGTGGTAAAGAACCTGCCTGCCAATGCATGAGACTTAAGAGATGTGGGTTCAATCCCTGGGTTGGGAAGATTCCCTGGAGGCACGCAGGACAACCCACTCCAGTATTCTTGCCTGGAGAATTCCATGGCCAGAGAAGCCTGGTGGAACACAGTCCATAGGGTCGCACAGAGTCAGACACGAATGAAGCAACTTATGACACATGCATGCACACCTCTCCCCAACTCTTCCTGACCCTCACGGATCCACACAAGCTGCTCTTTTACCCTCATCACAGTGATGAAGCTCTCTAGATTCCACCTGTCTGCCGCATCAAGGCTTAAAGTTCTCCAGAAGTAAGGGATTGTGTCTGCATTTGTTGGGCATTATAGCCCAGGGCTCAACCCCTGTGCCCTGCACAGTGTAAGCACTCAAAAAATATATGTGGAGCCACTGAGTCTCTTTCAAAGGATTATTTTAAAGATCAAAGAATTTAATGTATCTAGAGGAGTTGTGTAAAACCTTTCACTTTTTTTTTAACATCAAACAAATGCTGACTATGACAGTTATCTTGGAGAACACAGGTACACCAATTCAAAGTCCTGTCGGGTCGGGTGGGTTTTTGCTATGATCACCTTCCCCTCCCTCTTGGACCTAAAGTCACATGGGAGTATATTCCCACTTCCTGCTTCCTTGACCTTGAGCAGGTGAGACAACACTAGAGAAGGCATATGAAGCACTAGCTCATCACCTGAGAAACTGTGGCATCGATGAATGACAGTTCTCTTTCTTTCTCATTGGTTTACGGGGTCGTTTTGAAGAAAACTTGAGGCTGTGGTCATACAAATTCATTATAGAGCTGAGGTATGATTAGATGTCCCTCGTTGTCTTCTGGGTGGAATGCCAGACTGTCTTTACTTAATTTTGCATGATGTAACAGAGACCGTTTCATCTTATTTAGTGATAAGAAGACCTTTTCGGCAAGTTCTGGTTGCTCACTCTATCCTTACTTCTCTCTGAGGTGTAATCCTTTACCTCTATGCATCTGTCATCCGGCTCATCAGTGCTGCTGTTGTTTAGTCACTAAGTTGTGTCTGATCCTTTGTGACCCCATGGACTGTAGCCCACAAATCTCCTCTGTCCACCGGATTCTCCAGGGAAGAATACTGAAGTGGACTGACATTTCTTTCTCCAGGGGATCTTCCTGACCCAGGGATCCAACCCAAGTCTCCTGCATTCCAGGCGGGTTCTTTACCACTGAGCCACCAGGGACTTCCCATCGGTCCACTGGATGGAGTTAAATCTACAAAGATAACAACCCCCTGTGGATTTGTTCTCTTTCATCCCTTCCCCATCTGGACTAGTGAAAGCAGGGACCTAAATTAGTAGATCTGAGCTGTAGACTCAAACTTGACCAGGGTGTGCTCTGTCAAGGTTAAGACAGGCTCTTTAAAGCTAGCCAGCCCATTTTCAATCCCACTCTAAGACAGGTTCTTTTACATGGACTTTATCAATAACAAATCTAAGACATTGGCTCGACACC
>SJYX01002054.1:368992-398454 GCA_006410675.1 Oreotragus oreotragus
GCGATTCATGGGATCGCAAAGAGTTGGACACGACTGAGCGACTGAACTGAACTGATCATGTGCTAGGCACTGTTCTCAGTACTTCAAAAATTTTATTCTATTTTTTGTTTAATCCTCATAGCAACCACTTGAGGCTGATTTTAATTTTATCTTTCTCATTGCACAGAGTTATAAATGGAAGAACAGAGATTACATAAATTGTCCAAAGACACACAGTCATTAAGTGGCAGATGTGGGGATGTGAACCTTCTGAGCCTAGCCCCACTGAAGGCCCCCTACACTCTAAAGATGATTAAAGAAAATACCTACAAATTTCACTTCCCTTCATTTCTAGTGCATAGCATTTGTAAACACACTAAAGAAAAAGAATCTTGGTTTTGTTGAAGAATCACACACTTGATAATCCAGTAATTGATGGTTAAAAGTAAAACATCTAATTATTTACCATAAATTTAGTTTTGATGTCTAACACTATGGAAAATGGGGTAGTTGAGAAAATAGTCCTTGTTTTACTTTCACATATTTAACAGTTGTACATGGAAACAACAAAGGGATGTATTTGAATTGGTAGACGTAACTCCAAGTCTCACAATTACTGAGATCTTCAGAAGTAGCTTGCCTGCAGAAGTATCCTTTGGGTCTGCTCCTCTCAAGAGCATATGTTTTGAGTCTTACCCAAAGCTTGCCCAGGGCTTACGCACATCCATTTTGAGAACCATAACCACAGACCTGATCACTTTCAGGCAAGGTCATCTAATGCCTGTTTCATAGACGATCAGACCAACTGGCAGCCATGATTCATCCCTTTGCTCTCCCCATATTTTCTCTCCTTAAGACTCATTCATTTATTCCCAAGCTTCTCCAAATCAATCTTTTAAAAAGATCTAACATAGTAGGTTTATCTGTCTTATTGTAAGATTTTAAAAATTAACAGATGTCCCGTTGGTCTCTGATCTTTGTCTTGAATCTGAGGGAATTAATTCCTTTGCAGAAGAGAATCACAAAACACTTGGAAGGCAGGTAAATGACTCTGCACTTGCCCAGTCCTGCCTACTACCAACCAGAGAGCTGCCATGTGTCGCCAGCGGCATGAAGGGTTGGACTGTGTTCCATTAAATCAGAAGTGTCTGACCAGTTGCCAGATACATGGATAAAGTTGACTATGGTTTCAGAACTCCCCTTGGTTGTGAAATTTGTGACATCTCACCATGCTTATTTTGTACTGAACACGCAGTTGTACCCTGACCTTCTTTGGACTCTTTCCCTGGATGAAGGGAAACATTAGCCTTCTGGGGTTCAAAAGCAAGGGCTGCTTTTAACCCTTAGGAGGATCTAGGTAGCCTTGTTTTCAGAGGACCTCTGCATATTTTATCAAAATAAAAAGCATCCGTAGCCCATGCTTTGGAGAAGGAAATGGCAACCCACTCCAGTATTCTTGCCTGGAGAATCCCAGGGATGGGGGAGCCTGGTGGGCTGCCTTCTATGGGGTCACACAGAGTCAGACATGACTGAAGTGACTTAGCAGCAGCAGCAGCAGCAGCAGCCCATGCTAGTTATATTGCTCCATTTAGGAAACTGCTAAGGATTATAAAGCTAGTCCTGAATTTGTTTTGCTATAAATTATTGACTTTTTTCCTTGTGGTTTGGCTTCCTTCATAGCTCAGCTGGTAAAGAATCTACCCGCAATGTGGAAGACCTGGAATCGATCCCTGGGTTGGGAAGATCCCCTGGAGAAGGGAATGACTACCCACTCCAGTATTCTGGCCTGCGATCGATCCCTGGGTCGGGAAGATCCCCTGGAGAAGGGAATGACTACCCACTCCAGTATTCTGTCCTGGGCATGAACTGTATAGTCCATGGGGCTGCAAAGAGTTGGACAGATTGAGCAACCCTGACTTTCACTTGCCGTTTAAGCTTTATATATGGTGCCTCAGCTGAAAAGAATCAGCCTGCTAATGCAGGAGATGAGGGTCCGATCCCTGCATCAGGAAGATCCCCTGGAAAAGGAAACAGCTACCCACTCCAGTATTCTTGCCTGGGAAATCCCATGGATGGAGGAGTCCGGTGGACTAGAGTCCATGGCATTGCAAAGAATCAGACACAATTTAGCAACGAAAACAACAGCTATAGATAAGGGGGTGTGTGTAATATAAATTACATATATATTAAATATACGTGTATATGTGTGTCTGTGTTGAGTAGATCAGCTGATATAATGCAAAGTTTTATAAACTTCTAACCTCACACATGTTAGTTTTTCATTTTGAAGCTTTCTTCTCACCTTTTGGAACTTCTGTTTATTTTCAGATATCAGACATTCATACTTAAACTCATGAAAAACTCACAAGCCCCAGATTTTCCAAGGTGGGTGTTCAAGGAATACTCTGGGTCAGACCACAGCCCCTTCCACTAGGTATGTTGAAAGTAAGTACATTTTCATAGAGGTCTCCTTCTGATGCAAAACTTTCAGGACAGGATCCCTGCTAAAAGTGCAACAGCTACGTGTGCAGGGGGCCTCTGTGTGCAGGGGCCTCGGATACTGCTGTGGAACTGAGGTCCACCCAGCACCACGCTCCTAATACATTGTCTGTGAGAAATCACTTCTAGTTTTCACCAGCTGGAAAACTACAAAAACAGAACAACACAAATCTTGCTACCTGCTTTCTTCTTTCGGAGAAGGCAATAGCAAGCCACTCCAGTACTTTTGCCTAGAAAATCCCATGGATGGAGGAGCCTGGTAGGCTGCAGTCCATGGGGTTGCTAGGAGTTGGACGCGACTGAGCGACTTCACTTTTACTTTTCACTTTCACACAATGGAGAAGGAAATGGCAANATCCCTGCATCAGGAAGATCCCCTGGAAAAGGAAACAGCTACCCACTCCAGTATTCTTGCCTGGGAAATCCCATGGATGGAGGAGTCCGGTGGACTAGAGTCCATGGCATTGCAAAGAATCAGACACAATTTAGCAACGAAAACAACAGCTATAGATAAGTGGGTGTGTGTAATATAAATTACATATATATTAAATATACGTGTATATGTGTGTCTGTGTTGAGTAGATCAGCTGACATAATGCAAAGTTTTATAAACTTCTAACCTCACACATGTTAGTTTTTCATTTTGAAGCTTTCTTCTCACCTTTTGGAACTTCTGTTTATTTTCAGATATCAGACATTCATACTTAAACTCATGAAAAACTCACAAGCCCCAGATTTTCCAAGGTGGGTGTTCAAGGAATACTCTGGGTCAGACCACAGCCCCTTCCACTAGGTATGTTGAAAGTAAGTACATTTTCATAGAGGTCTCCTTCTGATGCAAAACTTTCAGGACAGGATCCCTGCTAAAAGTGCAACAGCTACGTGTGCAGGGGGCCTCTGTGTGCAGGGGCCTCGGATACTGCTGTGGAACTGAGGTCCACCCAGCACCACGCTCCTAATACATTGTCTGTGAGAAATCACTTCTAGTTTTCACCAGCTGGAAAACTACAAAAACAGAACAACACAAATCTTGCTACCTGCTTTCTTCTTTCGGAGAAGGCAATAGCAAGCCACTCCAGTACTTTTGCCTAGAAAATCCCATGGATGGAGGAGCCTGGTAGGCTGCAGTCCATGGGGTCGCTAGGAGTTGGACGTGACTGAGCGACTTCACTTTTACTTTTCACTTTCACACAATGGAGAAGGAAATGGCAACCCACTCCAGTGTTCTTGCCTGGAGAATCCCAGGGACGGGGGAGCCTGTTGGACTGCTGTCTATGGGGTCGCACAGAGTCGGACACAACTGAAGTGACTTAGCAGCAGCAGCAGCTTTCTTCTTTCCTACTTCTGCAAAAACTTTATCAACTCAAATGCCACTCAACGGTAGACTTAAAACATTCTTTTCAATAGGGCTGTGATATAGAGTTTGGGTCAGAACTTCCAACTTAGAATGTTATTTTCTGGGTCTGTCATTTAGCCACAAAATTTTACTCCAGGCAGATTTCAACATGTTAGGTCCGAACTTAAAGATGAATGTTTCATGTATTTCTTTCACTTTAGTACCACAAAGTTTTTGCCATGTTTTTCTGCACATGAAAACTGGGCAAAAACTGCACATGAAAACTGCCATTCTTCCACAAGACTCTCTTTCAACAGGCAGCCTAGAATGTTCAATCTAGTCACCTTTATCCTGAGAAGAAAGCTGCCTTTGTTGGCGAACGAGTCCATTTTCTTCTTTTTAATCTTGTAACAACCTTCATCGGGGAGATAGCATTTCCCCCACTTTCCAGGTGAGGAACCCACGGTTCAGAAAGACTTACAGCACTTTCTGTTGTTGTTTAGTCGGGGTCATCTTCAACTCCTTGGGACCCCATGGGCTGCAGTACGCCAAGCTCCTCTGTCCTTCGCTATCTCCTGGAGGCAAAGACTCACTGGAGGCAAAATTTACACCCAATTCTTGCCATTACAGTTGTACAAAGCTCCCTTAAGGGCCAGCGGAGGAAAACAAGAGGCTAGGAGGAAATATAGTCGGTGTGCTGTTCCTGCTACTTGTGTCGGTTTGGGGAGAATTTTCCCATCAAAAAGAAACTGATTTAAGTGCGCAGGGAAGATGCAAGTCAGAGGTCTGGTGTTTGGTGATCTTACTGTCTATATTGATTGTGCAGAAAGATTAATTGTCTTATTTGCATTTTGTAGTGGATTTGTATTCATCTCTTAACTTTCCCGTCCTTTCTATTCGTATTCTTATATTACTCTTAAACCTCCCTAGGTTCTTGCAGTGACCTGCAGTTAACCTTTGGTTTCCGTACTTTCTCCTTCTCCTCCTTTGTGTCTGCCTTAGTTACCAATGATAGTCTGTGTGCGCTTAGTCACTCAGTCATATCAGACTCTTTGTGACCCTTTGGACCGAAGCCTGCTAGGCTATTCTGTCCATGGGCTTTCCCAGGCAAGAATACCAGAGCAGGTTGCCATTTCCTCCTCCTCCAGGGAATCTTCCTGACCCCATAGATCAAACCCGCATCCCCGGTGCCTTCTGCACTGCAGGCAGATTCTTTACCTGCTGAGCCATCAGAGAAGCCCAATGTTGGGTTATTCTCCTTCAAATATACCATGGAGGCCTCTATGTGGTGGTCAGTGTCACGTGCTGCACGGATGCACCTTCGGCTGCTGTTCCAGAGTGATGGAGACAGACATTTGTAGCTCTCCAACCCTTCAGTGTTGCTCTGGGCTCAGAGACGTTCCCTCAGACAAGGCTATGCTCTTTCCTGGGAGACCCACATCCATTGATGGATCAGTATGAGATTAAAAGAAAAAAAAAAAAAAGCAATCTTATCCTAAATCAGGGTAACTCCAAAGATCTCTTTTGGTTCAGAGGCCCTTGTGGGGTTGGATGAGGCTGTCAGGCCTGCATCACAACTCAGGCCCTGCTTCCTTCTTCTCCCTTCCCCAGGTGTTCACCCCAAGAAAATCCTTCAGTAAACATCCTGAGTGTTCAACTGTTTTTTCAGAGTTAGAAAACCCAACCTGCAATGCTTGGGCAATGGGCAGGAAAGGAGGAAGGGAAGAAGAAAGTGGAAAATCAATCAAGAAAGACAGAAAAGGAAGGGAATTATTTTAATTAACTGCATTTATCTCTACTTCCAGTCCTCCCTCTAGCTTCTCTGTCACTACTATCAGTATTTCTATTTGAACCTTTGACCGAAAACAACCTCTGTGATGAGAATCTTAATTGATTTGTTTAGAAAGAGGATTCATAGTCTAAAAGACAACACTATGAAAATATCTTCACAAACATGGGCCACTCGGATGATTTTGCTCACATGACCTGCCAGTTACCTGACCACCATATTACAGTTAACTGGGGTCCACACAGTTCTAGACATATACATCTGTGTGGACCCTTTGACACATTATTGTAACAAGAGACAGGTTTACTTGAAAATCTTCTAAAACTACATTGTGGAATAAGATGCATACAAATCTATTTAATGAAACAATGACTTAAGCCAGTGGTTCCACAAGAGACATGGGTTCGAGCCCTGGGTTGGAAAGATCCCCTGGAGTAGGAAATAGCAACCCACTGCAGTGTTCTTGCAAGGAAATTTCCACAGACAGAGAAGCCTGGTGGACTGAAGTCCATGGGGCCACAAAGAGTCAGGCATGACTGAGCACACAAGCTTGATTCTCAACCTTTTTGGCACCAAGGACTGATTTCATGGAAGACAATTTTTCCATGGAATGGGGGATGGTTTGGGGATGATTCAAGCACATTATGCTTATTGCTGCTGCTACTGCTGCTAAGTCACTTCAGTCGTGTCTGACTTTATTCAGCCCCAAAGACGGCTCCCCCGTCCCTAGGATTCTCCAGGCAAAAACACTGGAGTGGCTTTCCATTTCCTTCTCCAATGCATGAAAGTGAAAAGTGAAAGTGAAGTCGCTCAGTCGTGTCCTACCCTTAGCGACCCCATGGACAGTAGCCCGCCAGGCTTCTCCATCCATAGCATTCTCCAGGCAAGAGTACTGGAGTGGGGTGCCATTGACTTCTCCATACATTTATTGCACACTTTATTTATAATCTAATGCTGTCACTGATCTGACAGGAGGTAGTGGCCTGGAAGTTAGGGGCTCCTGGTTAAACAAGATTATTTATTCCAAACTACCATAGGATTGAGCTGCAATGGACCACACAGAAGCACACTGGCTGCGCAGAGACATTACTTTGCCAACAAAGGTCCGTCTAGTCAAGGCTATGGCTTTTCCAGTGGTCATGTATGGATGTGAGAGTTGAACTGTGAAGAAGGCTGAATACCAAAGAATTGATGCTTTTGAACTGTGGTGTTGGAGAAGACTCTTGAGAGTCCCTTGGACTGCAAGGAGATCCAACCAGTCCATTCTAAAGGAGATCAATCCTGGGTACTCATTGGAAGGACTGATGTTAAAGCTGAAACTCCAATACTTTGGCTACCTCATGTGAAGAGTTGACTCCTTGGAAAAGACTCTGACGTTGGGAGGGATTGGAGGCAGGAGGAGAAGGGGATGACAGGATGAGATAGCTGGATGGCATCACCGACTTGATGGACATGAGTTTGAGTGAACTCCGGGAGTTGGTGATGGACAGGGAGGCCTGGTGTGCTGTGATATTGGGTCGCAAAGAATCAGACATGACTGAGCGACTGAACTGAGCTGAACTGAACTATAGAACTGCAAAAAGTCAGATACTACTGAAGCAACTTAGCATTCACACACACACACCAATGACTTATGGGTGACATTAGCAGTAAAGAACCTGCCTGCCAATGCACAAAACATAAGAAACGTAGATTCAATCCCTGGGTTGGGAAGATCCCTAAAGGAGGAATTGGCAACCTGTGTCAGTTGCCTGCAGAGTCCCATGGACAGAGGAGCCTGGCAGGCTATGGTCCATAGATAGGGTCACAAAGAGTTGGAAACAATTGCAGTGACTTAGCATGCATGCATGAACTGTTGACCTACAATGTGGTCTAGCATTTATTTCTGATTTACTCCTAGATAGCTATCTAGCCAGGTATGACCAAGAAAAGAGTTCCTGCTCTGATGTGGGGTGAACTGCTCTTCCATGTCGTACTGACTGAGTTCTGCTGGTCCCTTTCTGAGTCCTCCTACTGCTGTGGTCACGTGACCTGCGATGTCCTTTCCAAGTTTCAAGGCTCAGCTTTCGCCTGTATGTTTGCTCCTAGTTTGGTTTGCAAGTCATCTTAAATAATTGGGTTGGATAGCTTGCTCCAGGCAACGGTCGACAAACAGCTGCCAGTAATTGTCCCTCAGCCTGAGTACGTGTGTTCTTTTTGCACAGCCTCGCAGCCTACTGACCGTATCTGATGTGGGCTCACTGCGTCCTGAGTCCTCTCTTTGTGTGTGTGCCACACCTGTGGGTTCCACACACATTATACACATTGATCTGAGTCACTGCTGGGTGTGTGTGCTCATAACTTGTCTACAGATAGAAATAGATGCCGTGACACTTTGAGTTTCAATATCTTCAGCACCCCTGGCTGCTAGGCTAGGAATTAGCTTACCCTGGGTTCTCTGAAACTGAAGAAATCGAACCTATTGACCATGTAGGCTACACTGATTTTCTGTTCCCACTGACCACCCCAAAGGGATGCTGACTTTTGTAGGGGGGTATTTGGCCCCTCCACACAGCATGCAGGATCCTAATTCCCCCACCAGAGATCAAACTCTCATCCCCTGCAGTGGAAGCAAGGAATCTCAGCCCCTGGACTGGTCACCAGGGAAGTCCCAAGGCCCTGACGTGTTGTCTGGGGTCTCCCAGCTTCTCAGTGTGAACCTTCTGCTCTTGGGTTACTAAGACCCCTGCCACGCATTATCTTATGCTTTCCTACTCAATGTAAATCGATCCCGTTGAGGATCTTTGTTGTTGCTGTTCAGTCACTAAGTCGTGTCCGACTCTCTGTGACCCCAGGGGCTGTAGCCCGTCTGGCTCCTCTGTCCTCCAGTGTCTCCCAGGTTTTTCTCAAACCCATGTCCATTGAGTGGGTGATGCTATCTAACCATCGCATCCTCTCCTGCCCCTTCTCTTTTTGCCTTCAGTCTTTCCCAGCATCAGGGGTTTTTCAATGAGTTGACTCTTCACATGAGGTAGCCAAAGTATTGGAACTTCAGCCTCAGCATGAGGGTCTTTAAGAGCAACCAGTAAATAACTATCCTCTTTTTTATTTAAGTTCCAAATCAGTGGAGAAATAGAAGAAAGGAGGCAAGCAGATGGAGTCAAAGTTCGCCCACTCTCAAGCTGATATTAGAGAATTGGGTTTTATAGCCACAGACATTCCAGTCTCCTAATTCTGAATTCCATAACTAGTCAGAATTTTTCACCTGCCACGCAGCTCCAAGGAAGGACAAGTCTGATTCTGGAGGAACTGGGTTTAACATGTGTCCCCAGGAACCCCCTAAGAGAAAGAACCTTCTCCACAGGACCAGTTTCTCCTTCTAAACTCTCCAGTGAGCTGAGTTAGTCCTCTCCTCCAGAAGAGGAGGTCAGGAGTGATGTAGTTACGGATTTTTCTCTACATGGATTAAAAACGCCAAGAACAGTGACAACAAGTATCCAGCCACCATTCCTGGTGCATCCTATGTGCCAGACACTGTTCTAAGCCCAGTACACTTTTTAATGTATTTACTTCTCATTGGAAAAGAGCCTCATGCTGGGAAAGACTGAGGGCATAAGGAAAAGGGGGCAACAGAGGACTATGGCTGGATGGCATCACTGACTCATTGGGCATGAGTTTGAGCAAACTCCATGAGATAGTGGAAGACGGAAGATTGGCATGCCACAGTCCATGGGGTTGCAGAGGTCTGACATGACTTAGCAATTGAACAAAAAAATTATTATTAATAACCCCATTAGATAGGAGATGCTTCTGAACTGTTGTTGAAGACTCTTGAGAGTCCCTTGGACTGCAAGCAGATCAAACCAGTCAGTCCTAAAGGAAGTCAGTCCTGAATATTCATTGGAAGGACTGATGCTGAAGGTGAAGCGCCAATATTTGGCCACCTGATGCTAAGAGCTGACTCACTGGAAAAGACCCTGATGCTGGGAAATATTGAAGGCAGGAGGAGAAGGGGATGACAGAGGACGAGATGGTTGGATGGCATCACTGTTTCGATGGACATGAGTTTGAGCAGGCTCCAGGAGTTGGTGACGGACAGGGAAACCTGGCGTGCTGCAGTCCATGGGGTCTCAAGAGTCGGACACGACTGAGCGACTGAACTGAACTTATCCCTAACCTCCATTCAATAGATGAGAAAACTAATGCACAGAGAGGCTCATGAGCTTGCTTGGGAACTCTCCAAGAAGCAGTAGCGCTAGGGTTTGAACCCAAGAAATCAGCTTCCAGAACCGCAGACTTCTAACCACCAAGCTAAGACAAGTTTAAACCCTACCAGGGATGCAGAATCGCCCTTCCCTAACCCCCGCTTCTCCACAGTCCAGCTCTGCCCAGCCTGCGTGAGCTCTAGCTCCTCCAGATCTTCTTCACCTTCTTTAATGGGTGTGTGTAGTGAAAGTCACGTGTAATAAAACACGCTATTTTACAGATTTAACTGTACATTTCAGCAGCACTAAACACATCCACATTGTTGTGCAACTCTCACCATCATCCATCTCCCGAATTTTCCACCTTCCTAAACTGAAATTCTGCCCCCATTAAACACCAGCTCCCCATTCCCCCACCTACTCCACCTCCAACCCCAGTCCCTAGCGTCTACCTGGCAACTTCTGACTCTATGAATCTGACTATTTCAGATACCTCCTGTGTGTGTGCATATAAGTGGAATCAAACAGTACTTGTCTGCATCTAACATATAGCGGGTGTTTCCCAGCCAGCGCTAGTGGTAAAGAACCCACCTGCCAGTGCAGGAGATACGAGAGACTCAGGTTCAGTCCCTGGGTCGGGGAAATCCCCTGGAGGAAGGCATGGCAACCCACTCCACTATTCTTGCCTGGAGAATCCACGGACAGAGGAGCCTGATGCATTACAGTCCATGGGGTCACAAAGAGCCAAACAGGGCTGACCTGCCAGTGCAGGAGATATGAGAGACTCAGGTTCAGTCCCTGGGTCGGGGAGATCCCCTGGAGGAAGGCATGGCAACCCACTCCAGTATTCTTGCCTGGAGAATCCACGGACAGAGGAGCCTGATGCGTTACAGTCCATGGGGTCGCAAAGAGCCAAACAGGGCTGAAGCGACTTAGCACGCAAGCACTGTATACTGGAATGCATTTTTAAGGTTAACATAATATATACCCTGCAAACTGACTGCAGGATAGACCTCCCCCCATGCTATACAGCGGTTTAATCTCTAAGCCATGTCTGACTTCTGTGACTCCGTGGGCTGTGGCCCCACCAGGCTCCACTGCCCATGGGATTTCCCAGGGAAGAATACTTGAATGGGTTGCCATTTCTTTCTCCACGGGATCTTCTGAACCCAGGAATCGAACCCATGTTCCCTGTATTTGCAGATGGGTTCTTTACCACTGTGCCACCAGAAAGCCCATGCTTACCATAGGTTCTTTTTTTTTTTTTTAATTTATTTAATTTTTTTTTGTATTTATTTATTTATTTACATGAACTCCCAAACATGAACCCCCCTCCCACCTCCCACCCCACATCTACCCTCCAGATCATCCCCATACACCAGCCCCAAGCATCCTGCATCCTGCATTGAACATAGACTGGCAATTCATTTCTTACATGATAGTATACATATTTCAATGCTATTCTCCCAAATCATCCCTCCCTCTCCCTCTCCCTCTCCTTCTCCCTCAGAGTCCATAAGTCCGCTCTACACATCTGTATCTTTTTTGCTGTCTTGCATGCAGGGTCCTCATTACCATCTTTCTAAATTCCATATATATGTGTTAGTATACTGTATTGGTGTTTTTCTTTCTGGCTTACTTCACTCTGTATAATTGGTTCCAGTTTCATCCATCTTATTAGAACTGATTCAAATGTATTCTTTTTAATGGCTGAGTAATACTCCATTGTGTATATATACCACAGCTTTCTTATCCATTCATCCGCTGATGGACATCTAGGTTGTTTCCATGTCCTGGCTATTATAAACAGTGCTGCAATGAACATTGGGGTACATGTGTCTCTTTCTATTCTGGTTTCCTCGGTGTGTATGCCCAGCAGTGGGATTGCTGGGTCATAAGGCAGTTCTATTTGCAATTTCTTAAGGAATCTCCACACTGTTCTCCATAGTGGCTGTACTAGTTTGCATTCCCACCAACAGTGTAAAAGGGTTCCCTTTTCTCCACACCCTCTCCAGCATTTATTGCTTGCAGACTTTTGGATCGCAGCCATTCTGACTGGTGTGAAGTGGTATCTCATTGTGGTCTTGATTTGCATTTCTCTGATAATGAGTGACGTTGAGCATCTTTTCATGTGTTTGTTAGCCATCCGTATGTCTTCTTTGGAGAAATGTCTATTTAGTTCTTTGGCCCATTTTTTGATTGGGTCGTTTATTTTTCTGGAATTGAGCTGTATAAGTTGCTTGTATATTTTTGAGATTAGTTGTTTGTCAGTTGCTTCATTTGCTATTATTTTCTCCCATTCAGAGGGTTGTCTTTTCACCTTGCTTATAGTTTCCTTTGTTGTGCAGAAGCTTTTAATTTTAATTAGATCCCATTTGTTTATATTTGCTTTTATTTCCAGTATTCTGGGAGGCGGATCATTGAGGATCCTGCTGTGATTTATGTCGGAGAGTGTTTTGCCTATGTTCTCCTCTAGGAGTTTTATAGTTTCTGGTCTTACATTTAGATCTTTAATCCATTTTGAGTTTATTTTTGTGTGTGGTGTTAGAAAGTGATCTAGTTTCATTCTTTTACAAGTGGTTGACCAGTTTTCCCAGCACCACTTGTTAAAGAGATTGTCTTTACTCCATTGTATATTCTTGCCTCCTTTGTCAAAGATAAGGTGTCCATATGTGTGTGGATTTATCTCTGGGCTTTCTATTTTGTTCCATTGATCTATATTTCTGTCTTTGTGCCAGTACCACACTGTCTTGATGACTGTGGCTTTGTAGTAGAGCCTGAAGTCAGGTAAGTTGATTCCTCCAGTTCCATTCTTCTTTCTCAAAATTGCTTTGGCTATTCGAGGTTTTTTGTATTTCCATACAAATCTTGAAATTATTTGTTCTAGTTCTGTGAAAAATACCGCTGGTAGCTTGATAGGGATTGCATTGAATCTGTAGATTGCTTTGGGTAATATATTCATTTTCACTATATTGATTCTTCCAATCCATGAACATGGTATATTTCTCCATCTATTAGTGTCCTCTTTGATTTCTTTCATCAGTGTTTTATAGTTTTCTATATATAGGTCTTTAGTTTCTTTAGGTAGATATATTCCTAAGTATTTTATTCTTTTCGTTGCAATGGTGAATGGAATTGTTTCCTTAATTTCGTTTTCTACTTTCTCATTATTAGTGTATAGGAATGCAAGGGATTTCTGTGTGTTGATTTTATATCCTGCAACTTTACTATATTCATTGATTAGCTCTAGTAATTTTCTGGTGGAGTCTTTAGGGTTTTCTATGTAGAGGATCATGTCATCTGCAAACAGTGAGAGTTTTACTTCTTCTTTTCCAATTTGGATTCCTTTTATTTCTTTTTCTGCTCTGATTGCTGTGGCCAAAACTTCCAGAACTATGTTGAATAGTAGCGGTGAAAGTGGACATCCTTGTCTTGTTCCTGACTTTAGGGGAAATGCTTTCAATTTTTCACCATTGAGGATAATGTTTGCTGTGGGTTTGTCATATATAGCTTTTATTATGTTGAGGTATGTTCCTTCTATTCCTGCTTTCTGGAGAGTTTTTATCATAAATGGATGTTGAATTTTATCAAAGGCCTTCTCTGCATCTATTGAGATAATCATATGGCATTTATTTTTCAATTTGTTAATATGGTGAATTACATTGATTGATTTGCGAATATTGAAGAATCCTTGCATTCCTGGGATACGTTCTTATTAGTTATCTGTTTTAAACATAGTAGTGGGTGAGTGTGTGCTAAGTTGTTTCAGCCATGTCCAACTCTTCGCAACCCTTGGACTGTAGCCCGCCAGGCTCCCCTGTCCATGGGATTCTCCAGGCAAGAATACTGGAGTGGGTTGCCATGCCCTTCTCCAGAGGATCTTCCCAACCCAGAGACTGAACCCACGTCTCTCTGTCTCCTGCATTGCAGGCAAGCTCTTCACCATTGGTGCCACCTGGGAAGCCCCAACATAGCAGTGTGTATATGCCAATCTCAGTCTCCCAATTTACCCCATCCCTCCTTTTTCCCCTTAATGTCATATGCTTGTTCTCTACGCCCATGTCTTTATCTCTGCTTTACAAATAGGCTCATCCATACTATTTTTTCTAGATTCCACATATATGCCTTCTTATATCAACCCTGGGATTTCTTTGGAAGGAATGATGGCTAAAGCTGAAACTCCAGTACTTTGGCCACCTCATGAGAAGAGTTGACTCATTGGAAAAGACTTTCATGCTGGGAGGGATTGGGGGCAGGAAAAGAAGGGGACAACCGAGGATGAGATGGCTGGATGGCATCACTGACTCGATGGACTCAAGTCTGAGTGAACTCCGGGAGTTGGTGATGGACAGGGAGGCCTGGCGTGCTGCGATTCATGGGGTCACAAAGAGTCGGAAACGACTGAGCAATTGAACTGAACTGAACTGATACGATACATGTTTTTCTCTTTCTGACTTACTTCACTCTGTATGACAGTCTCTAGGCCCATCCCCATCTCTGCAAACAGCAAGCTCCTTAGAGCCCCATCACCTGTTAGTTCTGCAGGGCTTTGGATCCACATGAAAGGCCTTCACCTGTAAACCTGCTAGTCAGCAGTCAACACTGTAGCCTTTGTTCAAGTGTGGACAGAAATGAAGGGATGCAAAGGTGAAGCCACTGAGAGATAAGGTCGGATTTGTTCTGATCAGTGACTAGATAACTTCGAGTGAATGAAACAACACAGAGAAAAAAGGGCACAAACTAGAGTCTGGTTTGTATCTTATGACTCATAGCACTCAATTACCTACCACGTCGTTATACCATTATGAGAGTCTGCTCTGTGCAGGCACTGCTCTGAGTCCTGGGGGGAGAGAGCTGAATATAAAACACACAGACAAGCCAACAAGTCCTCCCTGCTCTCAGAGACCTTCCTGCCTAGTCAGGAGGCCTACCACAAATTCAGTACTCACACAAGCACACAGAACTAAGTATTAGCAAAAATACAGAATCGTGCTGTGTGAACGAAGGTTAGGGGAAGTGATTGTGTCTCTGGCCAAGACGACCTTCCCTAGGGGCCTTTCAGCCACAAGCAAAGGATGGATAGTTACTGTTTTGAAGTTGGTTAAAGCGGAGGCCACCTTCCAGGTAGAGGGGAGCTAACACATAAAGGTTTCGAGACGGGAGGCAGCATGGAATGACAGGCAGCTCGCATGGGACTGATTTCCAGCAGAGGTGGAATTAAACAAGACTGGACAGGTAGCTGGGGCATGTGAAGCACCCAGGGGCTTGTCCTAAGAGGAATGGGGGGCTTTGTTTTGTACATCATTCATTCACTGAATTTATCCATTTGACATAGATTTTTACAAAATCTAAAAGATATCCAGGATTCCTGCTGAGTGTTTGGAGGCTACAAAAATGGGCAAGACAGAATGCTTCTCTCTTCACCCACAGGCCACTGTGTGACCTTTGTATGACCTTTAACCTCGCTGGAACTCAGTTTCTTCACTGTAAAGTGGAAATAATGATAAATATTAAATGAAATTCTATGTATGTAATTTTTTAACCCAGCATCTGGCATATACTTGGAATCAATTTCCTTTACTTTCTGCTCTCATCAGAATGCTCAACAGCTAATAATAATTAGATTAACAACTCAGTAATAGAAAACATTGATTATGTTTCTCTGTGTGCTAGAATCACACTAGGAAATGTATATACAGGGTCACAGGTAAACCTTACCTTTAGCACAACAATCTAATGACGCTGTGCTTAAACAATGAAGAAACTAAAACCCAGAGTGAAAGCGAAAGTCGCTCAGTCATGTCCAACTCGTTGTGACCCCATGGACTATACAGTCCATGGAATTCTCCAGGCTAGAATACTGGAGTGGGTAGCCTTACCCTTCCCCAGGGGAACTTCCCAACCCAGGGATAGAACCCAAGTATCCCTCATTGCAGGCGGATTCTTTACCAGCTGAGCCACACGGGAAGCCCCAAACCCAGAGAGGTTACATAATTTACCCAATGTCATAGTTAAAGGAAGGTGGGGAGGGATTTAAACCCAGGTGAAGACCCACTAAGACTTACTTAGAAACAAGCTGGATTATAGATATGAGAAAGAAAAAAGATAAAATCTTTTAAAATTCTCATGCCTTTTCTAACTGTTCATCTATAATTATCATTCCAGTTTCTGGCCTCCCACCAGGTTATTTTCCCCAAACTCTTACTGCCTGGACTCCTGAGCCCAGGAAAGCAGGTGACTTGCTGGCCTGAGTACCACGCATGGTCCCTGAAGATTCTCCCATCACAGGGCCAGCTTCGTCAGGACACAACTAACACCCAATTTGAATGATGCTAAAGCTGAAACTCCAGTACTTTGGCCACCTCATGTGAAGAGTTGACTCACTGGAAAAGACTCTGATGCTGGGAGGGGTTGGGGGCAGGAGGAGAAGGGGACGACCGAGGATGAGATGGCTGGATGGCATCANTTTTACATATGGTAATGTAAGTTTCCATGTTACTCTTTCCATACATCTCACCCTCTCCTCCCCTCTCCCCGTGTCCATAAGTCTATTCTCTATGTCTGTTTCTCCACTGTTGCCCTATAAATAAATTCTTCCATACCATTTTTCTAGATTCTGTGTATATGTGTTAGAATATGATATTCATCTCTCTCTTTCTGACTCACTTCACTCTGTACAATAGGTTCTAGGTTCATCCACTTCATTAGAACTGACTCAAATGTGTTCAGTGTGTAGACTTTTGCTCCTCAAAATGTAATTCTCAGACCAATATCATTTGAAATTTATTAGGAACGCACAGGTTCTACCTCAGACCCACTCAATCAGAGACTGCATATTAGCAAGATCCCCAGATAATGCATATACATTAAAGTCTGACTTCTATAATTCTTTAAAACATCACTTCCATAGGAGAATGCATTGTGTCCTAAGAAATTAACTACTCATGAGTTGAGGGCCAACTATATGCAACTGTCTTTTATGAGCCCTTTTGAGAGTAAAAATGATTTCAATTAAAATGCAGTTGTATGACAAACGTTCAAAACATATTTATTCTACAATCTATATTAAAAATTTCATTCCTAGCTTAATTTTAGCTTTTCTACCCATTTTACTTTCGTCCTATGTTCCTCATTCATTTCCCCATTTAAATTTTATGTTGTCCTCTTCTAATGTGTGTGTGACATAAACTGATAAAGAACCTCTACTTATTCTGTGATGAGGACATGACAACGCATAAGCCCTCTAGCATCAGCCTCAAAGATACCCAGGGTCACTTCTAGATGCTCCACCAATAAACTCAGTTTCCCATACATCTGATCAATCCTTAATTGGTACTCACAGCCATCGTGTCGCTGGCATGACTTGTCTCCTGTGTGTTAAACTCCCGAAGTCCGTCCCCTTGCTCTCCCCCTGGACCAATAATATTATTCAGATGTGCCCTGATAGCTGAATTCTGCAGGGTCAACTCCGCAATTCGTGCAATGACGTCCTCTCTCTGTATTAACGTCTCGTTTGTTCTAAGCTGCTGCCCGTCTCCCAGCACCAGGGGTTCTTCTGAGAGTGTGGGGTTTCTCGATTGCTGCGTGCTTGACCGGGAGCTGCAGAGAGGCTGTGAGAGGCTAACAAAAGGAGCCTGGGTTTTGCTCTGCAAGTCTTCTCCCATGTGAGAGGCCCTCCACCTCTGAGTGAAGAGGTGACTCTCATCATTTGAGTTCTGAATGTCTGCGCCAACAGGTAAGGTCTTCTTTTCCCAATTTTGTTCCTTTTCAATTATTTCCACGGTCGGAGGAATTCGTGGAGCAGGACGAGTTTGAACAGTCCTCCTCAATACTGTAGATACAGTTAGAACATAAGAAACATGTACTGTTGGACCACAGTTGGCACTGTGGTCATATCATGAGCCCCACCCCCACCCCACACTTAATAGTTAGCATTTGCGAAGCATTTCAAAGGAAGGATTTGGTTTCTGAATGCCTCGATTATTTTAACAGGGAATATACCAGCAATACTATTGCTAATAATCAAGTACAGAGTCTTTTATAATCCTTAGAGCTTTATCAGTAACCTTGTGAAAAACCATCTACCTAGTTCACATTTTAACACATATATTAACTCATATCTGGGAATCCTGGGGGGAGTATAGACACATAATGTAAACTAAAGATGGATGGGGAAGTATCTCTGAAGAAGCAAAGTTTTTATTTACTTTTTTGCTTTGTGTTTTGGGAGGCTTTTTGGCCACTTTACATGTGGATGTTAGTACCCCTATCAGGGATCAAACCTGCAGCCCCTGAATTGGGAGCACAGAATCGTAACCACTGGGCCACCAGGGAAGTCCCAAGAAATGACACTTAAATGATTACATATGTGGCAGAGAGTGGAGCAAAGAACATTACAATCAGAGATAACAACATATGTGAAGACCCCCAAATAGGAAACAGCAAAGAAAGGAGGCCAGTCTGGCTGTAGCACACCAAGAAGGGAACATCGGGGAATACAGTAAATAAGACTAGAGAAGCATGCGGGGCCATTTCTCACAGAGCTTTTTAAGCCATGTTAGAAATTTTATAATTTAATCCAAGAGCAATGAAATCCGGAGAAGGTTTGTCCACAACTCAATTTACATAATTTACATTTACTAAATGCTGTAGAAATTAGAAGGTCCAGGAAGAGATGTAGGGAGACCAGCAAGCAACTGTAGTGGTCAAGAAGAAAGATGGCAGCTTTGACTAAGGAAAGAAGTAGACACATTCGAGAAATGTCTTGGCAACTGAACTACAAGTGAGGCACTGAAAGCAAGAGGTGAGGGAACACGCAGAGTATGAGAGCACGTGCAAGTGAATGGATGGTGATGCTGTTCAGAGAGATGGAGCCCATCAGGAGAATGGATTTAGGGGAAGGCGGATTACCAAAAATTGTTTTGAACATTCCAAGCTTAAGGTGTCTACATATCCATCCACAGGTCAGAAACTTAAGAGATCATCTAGGCAAAGATCTAAAACTGGAGGTCACTGGGATACAGAAGGCATTGGAAGCCACAAGAAAAGTGAGATTATTTAGACAGAAAGAACAGTAAGAGAAGAAGCCAGTATCATGGCATGAAGAACTTAACATTTCAGTTCAGTTCAGTTACTCAGTCGTGTCCGACTCTTTGCGACCCCATGAACTGCAGCACGCCAGGCTTCCCTGTCCATCACCAACTCCCAGAGTTCACTCAGACTCACGTCCATCAAGTCAGTGATGCCATCCAGCCATCTCATCCTCTGTTGTCCCCTTCTCCTCCTGCCCCCAATCCCTCCCAGCATCAGAGTCTTTTCCAGAGTCGACTCTTCTCACGAGGTGGCCAAAGTACTGGAGTTTCAGCTTTAGCATCATTCCTTCCAGAGAACACCCAGGGCTGCTCTCCTTCAGAATGGACTGGTTGGATCTCCTTGCAGTCCAAGGGAATCTCAAGAGTCTTCTCCAACACCACAGTTCAAAAGCATCAATTCTCCAGTGCTCTGCCTTCTTCACAGTCCAACTCTCACATCCATACATGACCACTGGAAAAACCATAGCCTTGACTAGACGGACCTTTGTTGGCAAAGTAATGTCTCTTCTTTTGAATATGCTATCTAAGTTGGTCATAACTTTCCTTCCAAGGAATAAGAGCCTTTTAATTTCATGACTTAACATTTAGAGTCAGGTAAAAGCTTTATTTGCTTGGGCTCCAAAATCACTGCAAACAGTGACTGCAGCCATGAAACTAAAAGACACTTGCTTCTTGGAAGAAAAGCTATGACAAACCTAGACAGTGTATTAAAAAGCAGAGACATCACTTGGCCAACAAAGGTCCATAGTCAAAGCTATGGTTTTGCCAGTAGTCATGTACGAACACGAGAGCTGGGACATAAAGAAGGCTGAGCACTGAAGAACTGAGGCTTTCAAGCTGTGCTGCTGAAGCAGACTCTTGAGAGTCCCTAGGACAGCAAGGAGATCAAGCCAGTCAATCCTGAAAGAAATCAACCCTGAATATTCACCGGAAGGACTGATACTGACGCTGAAGCTTCAATACTTTGGCCACCCGATGTGAAGAGCCGACTCACTGGAAAATAACTTGATGTTGGGAAAGATTGAGGGCAGGAGGGGAAGAGGGCGAGAGAGGATGAGATGGTTGAATGATGTCACAAGCTCATTGGATATGAGTTTGAGCAAACTCCAGGAGTGGGTGAAGGACAGGGAAGCCTGATGTACTGCAGTCCATGGAGTCATAAAGAGTCAGGCAAAACTTGGAGATTGAACAACAACAGCAGTTGATTTACAATGTTGTGTTACTTTCTGCTGCACAGAAAAATGGGTCAGTTACACATACATATATTCACTCATTTTTTTGGATTTTTTTCCCATATAGGTCATAGTGGTTTTTTAATTCTCACCAAGGGATTCTGGTGGGTTTTTAGAGTTATGAGCCAATAGTGTGTCCAACTGATTCTTTCACATATGAGGAAACGGAGACCCTTGCGATTGGTCCTTGCCGAGGAGTGGCAATTGTCACCATTTTGAATCATAACTTCAGTTCACTAGGGTGTAACCAACCTTAGGAATCAATAAAATAAGAAAATAAAGTTAAATGTTAAAATTAAGGGAAGCAACCAGATTACTGGAAAGAGATGCATTTTGCTAATGCAACTGCTCTGGAACTGATTGCATCATACAATGTTTATCTGCTCATTTGTCTGACTCATCCCACTAACTCTTTAGATTCTTTTGGTTCCAAAGCAGAACCATGATCCTTCATCTCTGTGTCCTTGCTCCTAACACAGTGCCTGGTCCAGTGTTATGGATTGCTTTGTGTCCCTCAAAAGATATGTATTTCAGTTCTAAGCCCTGGTATACGTGGATGTGACCTTTGAAAACTGCATCTCTGCAGATGTAAGCAGGTTAAGACGATGTCATGGTAGATTAAGGTGGGCCCTTAATCCAACACAACTGGTGGTGTTAAGAGAAACAGAAACTCAAGGAGAATGCCTTGTGAAGTTGGAGACAGAGATTGGAGTGGACTTTCTAGAAGCCGAAGAGCACCAAGTATTGATGACTGCTACCGTAAGTTCACCTTCTCTGGTGACTCAGATGATAAAAAAAAGTCTGTCTGCAATGCAGGAGACCCAGGTTCCATCCCTGGGCTGGGAAGATCCCCTGGAGAAGGCAATGGCTACCCACTCCAGCATTTTTGCCTGTAGAAGCTAGAGGAAGTCAAGGAAGGAACGTTCTCAAGAGCCTTTGGAAGATGTATGGGCAATCTGACACCTTGACTTCAGGTATCTAACCTTCAGAACTGTAGGTGAATAAATGCCTGTCATCTTAAGCCACTCAGTTGGTGCCTGGAAACAAGTTACTAGCATCTGTGTGATGTCCAGAGCCAAGGAATGCCCCAACACATTCTCCTTACAGCCTGGAGTCGGACAGAATTCAGAGATACATGACTGCATAATCCCTGGAGACGGGGACAACGCTTTGCCTGTCCTTGATCACAACTAACAGACAATAACCGCCTACGGGCTTCAGCTGAACTGTATTTTTAAGTCAGTGCGTTGAATTAAGGAAATGGGATGAGGGAAAAAATTATACCTATGCTAATTGTAGATGGTCCAAAATTTGAAGACTTTTTTGATGTAAAAATTAAAGAAGATAAAATCACAACTTGGGTAGCAGACAAAATATAACAAGTGTAACAGAATTATAATAGAAAGGTTCAAACAAAATAGGGAGCATCATGTCCTATGGTCTTTAATAAGGTGTAAAGATGAGAGTCACTAAGAAAATAATCTGGACTAGGGAGTGAGCCTGCCAGCAGGGTCCAGGACCAAATCAACTCACAGAAATGGTTTGGGCTGGGAATGTAGAATGCCGAGGCTCTGGATGTGATCTTGGTGAATCACGGCACTCAGTCATCCATCCATCCTACTCATATCCATGGAGCAGCTGCTAGGTACCAGGATCTCTGCCCGTAGTGGCCAGGCTACCTGCCCTTGTGAATCTCACTGTCTTTCAGTGAAAAGAGACCTTCACAAACACCATTGTGTGTGTGTGTGTATGTTGGCAGGAGGTTTTGAAGGGAGCTGTAGGAACACACCCAGAGGTCTATCTTGATGAGTTGTTTACTCTCTAAGTCACGTCCAACTCTTTTGCAACCCCATGGACTATAGCCTACCAGGCCCTCGGTCCCAGGCAAGAATACCGGAGCAGGTTGCTATTTCCTTCTCCAGGGGATCTTCTTGACCCAGGCATCAGACCCATATCTCCTACACTGGCAGACAGATTCTTTACCGCTGAGCCACCGGGAAAGCACTTGTCTTGGTGTAGAAGAGATGATTTAAACCCAGATTGCTAGAATAAACAAACATTCCTCATTGAAGATGGCAGAGTAGAGGCTTCCAGGAAGACAGAGGACCATGTGATAAGGTGCTATGAACTGAAGGCTTAAATCACCACCACCCCACCCCAGCCAGGTTCCTATGTTGAAGCTCTAACCTGCAATGTGATGGTATTCAGAAGTCGGACCTTTGTAGGGTAATTAGGTTTTTAGATAAAATCCTGAGGGCGGGGAGACCACCCTCTTTCCCCATAGAGAGACTGCTGTTGTTTGCTGTTTGGTCACTAAGTCATGTCTGACTCTTTGTGACCCCATGGACTGCAGCGTGCTGGGCTCCCTGTCCTTCACTATCTCCTAGAGTTTGCTCAAAGACATGTTCATTGTCAGTAATGCCATCCAACCATCTCATCCTCTGTCACCCCCTTCTCCTCCTGCCCTCAATCATTCTAAACATCAGAGTCATTTCCAATGAGTTAGCTTTTCACATTAGGTGGCCAAAGTATTGGAGCTTCAGCTGGTTTGATCTCCTTGTTATCAAAGGGACTCTGAAGAGTCTTCTCCAGCACCAGAGCTCAAAAGTATCAATTCTCAGTGCTCAGCCTTCTTTGTGGTCCAACACTCACATCGTATGCTCTATAGAGAGAACATCATGAGAAACGCTGGACTGGAAGAAACACAAGCTGGAATCAAGATTGCTGGGAGAAATATCAATAACCTCAGATATGCAGATGACATCACCCTTATGGCAGAAAGTGAAGAGGAGCTAAAAAGCCTCTTGATGAAAGTGAAGGAGGAGAGCGAAAAAGTTGGCTTAAAGCTCAACATTCAGAAAACAAAGATCATGGTATCCGGTCCCATCACTTCATGGGAAATAGATGGGGAAACAGTGGAAACAGTGTCAGACTTTATTTTGGGGGGCTCCAAAATCACTGCAGATGGTGACTGCAGCCATGAAATTAAAAGACGCTTACTCCTTGGAAGAAAATCTAGGACCAACCTAGACAGCATATCAAAAAGCAGAGACATTACTTTGCTGACAAATGTCCATGTAGTCAAAGCTATGGTTTTTCCAGTAGTCATGTATGGATGTGAGAGTTAAACCAAAAAGGAAGCTGAGCACTGAAGAATTGGTGATTTTGAACTGTGGTGTTGGAGAAGACTCTTGAGAGTCCCTAGGACTGCAAGGAGACCAAACCAGTGAATCCNAGTTATGACCAACCTAGATAGTATATTCAAAAGCAGAGACATTACTTTGCCGACTAAGGTCCGTCTAGTCAAGGCTATGGTTTTTCCTGTGGTCATGTATGGATGTGAGAGTTGGACTGTGAAGAAGGCTGAGCACCAAAGAATTGATGCTTTTGAACTGTGATGTTGGAGAAGACTCTTGAGAGTCCCTTGGACTGCAAGGAGATCCAACCAATCCATTCTGAAGGAGATCAACCCTGGGATTTCTTTGGAAGGAACGATGCTAAAGCTGAAACTCCAGTACTTTGGCCACCTCATGAGAAGAGTTGACCCATTGGAGAAGACTCTGATGCTGGGAGGGATTGGGGGCAGGAGGAGAAGGAGACGACTGAGGATGAAATGGCTGGCTGGCATCACGGACTCGATGGACGCTGAGTCTGAGTGAACTCCAGGAGATGGTGATGAACAGGGAGGCCTGGTGTGCTGCGATTCATGGGGTGGCAAAGAGTCAGACATGACTGAGCGACTGAACTGAACTGAACTGAACATAAAATACACCCTTTACAGTGTCTATTCATGGGGGTGTGAACCACCACTATCTATTTTTAGAACATTTTCAGCACTCCCCAAAGTAATGTCACACCCACTTGCTATTGATCCCCATACCCGTTTTCCACAGCCCCTGGCAACAACTAACCCACTGTCTGTCCTAGGGACTTGTCTATTCTGGGTATTTGTATATGGAATCACACACTATGTGGTCTTTTCTGACCGGTTTGTCTCATTTAACACATTTTCAGGGTTCATCCACATGGTAGCATGCCTCAGGAATGTATTCCTTTTTATGATTGAATGATATTCCATTGCATGGACTTACCCCATTTGGTTGATCCATTTATCAGTTGATGGACATTTGGGTTGTTTCCACCTTTTGACTATCTGAATAGTGCTGTTATGAACATCTTATGAATGTGGCTTTTTCAAAGTGAACATTAGATTTCCATGCTCTAATTTTAGGATCTTACTGCAATTGGAAGCACTTGTGCTATTTACTAAACTGATTGGCTGATCACATTCTGGACATTCTCTCAGTGTAAAGAAATTGGGTCTGTGGAGAACCAGTAGACACAATCCTTATGATGGAGGAAATTACTGTTTTCCAAAAATTCAGTAGACCAAGAGTACAAAACAGTGTCATCTGTCATGAAGGACAGAACTACATTATACAGCAGTCAATCAGGGGTGACTTCAAGGAAAGGTCCTTGTTCATTCACTAAGTCCTGTCTGACTCTGTGACCCCATGGACTGCAGCACCCCAGGCTGCTCTGTCCTCCACCATCTCCCCTAGTTTGTTCAAATTTATATCCATTGAGTCACACATACTGTCTAAACATCTCAGTCTCTGCCAGCTCCTTCTTTTGCCTTCAATCTTTCCCAGCATCAGGGTCTTCTCTAATGAGCCAGCTCTTCGCATCAGCTGGCCAAAGTATTGGAACTTCAGCTTCAGCATCCGTCCTTCCAATGAATATTCAGGGTTGATTTCCTTTAGGATTGACTGGTTTGATCTCCTTGCAGTCCAAGGGACTCTCAAAAGTCTTCTCCAGCACCACAATTTGAAAGCATCAGTTCTTCAGCGCTCAGCCTTCTTTACTGTCCAACTCTCACATGCATACATGACTACTGGAAAAACCATAACTTTGACTATAGTGATCTTTGTTGGCAAAGTGATGTCTCTGCTTTTTTATTTTTTAATGTCTCTGCTTTTTAATACACTGTCTAGGTTTGTCATAGCTTTCCTTCCAAGAAATAATGGTCTTTTAATTTTGTGGCTAGAAGGAAATGGCAAACCACTCCAGTGTTCTTGCCTGGAGAATCCCAGGGACGGGGGAGCCTGGTGGGCTGCCGTCTATGGGGTCGCACAGAGTCGGACACAACTGAAGTGACTTAGCAGCAGCAGCAGCACAGTCACCTTAAAAACTTAGGGTTTTTGTGAACAAATATTGTACTGCATGGGCTTACTTACACTTCCACCTTATTGCTTCCTAGTGATTCCCAACTGTCTCAGCAAGAGAAAAATTTTTGTTTCCTTCATTCACCAAAAAGCCATCATATCCATGCACTATTAACCACTAGTCAGCGATTTCCCTGTAGAGTGGGAACCTGTCATGTGCACATACTACTCAGTGTCTCTGCAGGACTGTGAGGAAACCAGTGTTGTTTCGGCTTTGAGGTAAAAGTTCAGATTCTTGAGGAAACTTCACGAATACTGTGTGGATCTCAGAACGGGGTCAGGGGGTTGGGCACTGTGGCCTAAAACGCTTTCATTAAAGCACAAGTTTCTCCTTTGTGATGGGTTTGCCCACTCCTTAGGGGCCAGATGGAGAAAGCAATGGCACCCCACTCCAGTACTCTTGCCTGGAAAATCCCATGGACGGAGGAGCCTGGTGGGCTGCAGTCCATGGGGTTGCTAAGAGTCGGGCACGACTGAGCGACTTCACTTTCACTTTTCACTTTCATGCATTGGAGAAGGAAATGGCAACCCACTCCAGTGTTCTTGCCTGGAGAATCCCAGGGATGGGGGAGCCTAGTGGGCTGCAGTCTATGGGGTCGCACAGAGTCGGACACGACTGAAGCGACTTAGCAGCAGCAGGGGCCAGAAAAAAGGGCTGACCTTGAATCAGGAAGATACGTCACAGATATTATGACCTCCAAAAAGGAAAGCCTGATATTGGGCTTCCACAGTGGCTCAGTGGTAAAGAACCTGCGTGCAATGCAGGAGATGTGGGTTCGATACCTGACTCTGGAAAATTCTCTGGAAGAGAAAATGGCAACCTACTCCAGTATTCTTGCCATAGAAATCCCATGCACAGAGGAGCCTGGAGGGCTACAGTTTGTAGGGTCGCAAAGAGTTGAACTTGACTGAGGAACTGAGCACACACACATAACTCAAAATCTCCCCAGGTCGCTACAGTCTTTTTGCACCATTATTTCATGTCCTTGATGTAGCCACCTGTGGGTCAACAGGAGTCTTAACACCCATCCATGCTGTCTTAGGGGAGATGGCTGACCTGGTCCATCTCTGTTTGCATCTTCATTTTTTTTCGGTCCTGAATGACATCAGGAATTCCTTGTATTTATCAAGTCAAATCAGGATGACCTTAGGCCCTTAAGCCCCTCCTAAATACAAACTCCTCAGTGAGGATCAGTGCAGAGTATGCAGCAGGATTGTTCCCTTTATTCCAAAACAAGAAAGCATCACATTTCCAGAATGGTCAGGCACTGCCCACTGACCTCATTACCTGTGGAGGGGATAGTTTTTGTTGAATATCTCCCAAGACGTGTGTCCATCTGTCTCCATTCCTCCCACAGCTGAGTACTGAGCATACCCTTGCTTGGAACCAGCTCTGTTTATTGTCGTCTATCATAGATAATAGCACTGAGTTGGGATGAGGGGTGAGCATTCTCAGTCTGAAGGTCATATTGGTGAATTTCCTCCCCCTCCCCACAGCCCTCTCGTGGTCCGTATCTTTCCCTCCAGCCTCAGACGAGAAAACCACATCCCACAGAACCTCACTGCCCAAGGTCATGCAGTGTTCAAATGTCCTGCTGCTGCTGCTGCTGCTAAGTCACTTCAGTCGTGTCCGACTCTGTGTGACCCCATAGACAGCAGCCCACCATCGTCCCTGGGATTCTCCAGGCAAGAACACTGGAGTGGGTTGCCATTTCCTTCTCCAATGCATGAAAGTGAAAAGTGAAAGTGAAGTCGCTCAGTCTTGCCCGACTCTTAGAGACCCCATGGACACAGCCTACCAGGCTCCTCTGCCCATGTGATTTTCCAGGCAGGCAAGAGTATTGGAGTGGGTTATCAAATGTTCTACCAGAACCCAAGTCCAGTGCTCTTCCCCTAGAGCAGGCCAAGTGCAGGATGCTCCTCTCAGAATACCACCCAAGAGAGTGTCGATTTCAAAAGAATCACATGCAGCTCCTAAGTGAAAGACTGACTCACAGCTGAGGCTTATTTTCCCCACAGGTTCAAATGCTGAATCTTCATCAAATTCAAAAATCTTGGACAAAGGACTGGCTGAACTCTTTGGTAAGTGCCCCTCTCATGTGAAATGGTCAGGCTGTATTTGAAGAGTCTGGTGCTCGTCCGTGGTGGTCTCCTAGGTAACCTGTCCCTGCTGCTGCTCTGATGGGAAGGAAAGTGTTTTGCCTTGGGGCTAGAACAGATTTTCCTGATGTCAGAATCTCAAGAAATTAAGTAAATCATTGAAGATAAATAGTTGGAAAGGATTGTGCTCCTTAAGGAAGGGTCTGTGTAGCAGCAGCAGGGCCCCCATCTGGGAACTCTACTGGAAGTGCAGTGTCAGACCCCAGCTGAGACCACCTGCATCCATCTATTCAGAGGATTTTTGCTTGTGTTAGGGATGGGCAGGGCTTCCCAGGTGGCACAGTGGTAAAGAATCCATCTGCCAAGCAGGAGACATAAGTTCAATCCCTGGGTTGGGAAGATCCCCTGGAAAAGGAAATAGCAACACACTCCAGTATTCTTGCCTGGAAAAATCCCACGGACAGAGGGGCCTGGTGGGCTACAGTCCATGGGGTCACAGAGAGTCGGACGCAGCGGAGCACAGCACACAGGGATGGGCAAGGCCCCACGGCTAAGATAGTCCTCCTTCTAGATACTCAGCCCTTACTGCACATGAGAATCCTCTGGGGAGATTGTTAGAAAGGAACACCCAGGCCCACCTCTCCAGTGATCAGATTCCCTGGTGTGCGGTGAGACCCTTGCATGAGTAGTTTTCTAAGCTCTTCAAGGGATTCTGTGCTGGGACTTACTGGTCTACTCCGAGCCTCTCACTTAATATTTGAGAAAATCTGAGGTCCAGGGAAGTCATCTTTAGCAGAGAGCTGAGACTGACGAAAAACACTAAAAATCACAGTCCTCTGCTGAAAGAAGCCATCTAGATTCTAGAGAAATCTTCCCTCTCTGGCGGCTGTGTCATCATGAGCGGACATTGAGAGTCGTCTTGAGAAAGAGCCTTCTCTGCTTGGAAGGCTTCTGTCTACACGAGATGTGGATTGTTTTTCCTGTCTCATGTCAGGAATTCTGAGTTTGGCCTTTTTCTATGTGTTCTATTAAAGAAGCTTCATTAAATCTTCACTAACTGTCTGGCTGATTGATCGATGGTCTGTGACCATGATTGAGGGGCTTTCCCCATGGCTCAGTGGTAAAGGATTGGCAGGGGAGAGGAGTTCAAGCCCTGGGTTGGGAAGATCCCCTGGAGGAGGAAATGGCAACCCTCTCCATCTCCAGTATTCTGGCCTGGAAAATTCTGGCGGCTGTGTCATCATGAGCGGACATTGAGAGTCGTCTTGAGAAAGAGCCTTCTCTGCTTGGAAGGCTTCTGTCTACACGAGATGTGGATTGTTTTTCCTGTCTCATGTCAGGAATTCTGAGTTTGGCCTTTTTCTATGTGTTCTATTAAAGAAGCTTCATTAAATCTTCACTAACTGTCTGGCTGATTGATCGATGGTCTGTGACCATGATTGAGGGGCTTTCCCCATGGCTCAGTGGTAAAGGATTGGCAGGGGAGAGGGGTTCAATCCCTGGGTTGGGAAGATCCCCTGGAGGAGGAAATGGCAACCCTCTCCATCTCCAGTATTCTGGCCTGGAAAATCTTATGGACAGAGGAGCCTGGTGGGCTACAGTCCATGGGGTTGCAAAAGAATCGGATGTGACTTAACAACTAGACAACATATATGTACATATCCACACACTGTAAGTTCAGTTCAGTTCAGTCAGTTCAGTCGCTCAGTCGTGTCTGACTCTTTGCAACCCCATGAATCGCAGCATGCCAGGCCTCCCTGTTCATTACCATCTCTCGGAGTTCACTCAGACTCACGTCCATCGAGTCCGTGATGCCATCCAGCCATCTCATCCTCGGTCGTCCCCTTCTCCTCCTGCCCCCAATCCCTCCCAGCATCAGAGTCTTTTCCAATGAGTCAACTCATCGCATGAGGTGGCCAAAGTACTGGAGTTTCAGCTTTAGCATCATTCCTTCCAAAGAAATCCCAGGGTTGATCTCCTTCAGAATGGACTGGTTGGATCTCCTTGCAGTCCAAGGGACTCTCAG